>OY821755.1:49151468-49751468 GCA_963682095.1 Potentilla sterilis | reverse complement strand
ACCTCTTTTGAAGAGTTCAGCAAATGAAAATGATTATGACTGATATGAGATGGAAAAGTAACTGTCTCCTGTATGCAATTGTAACAAAAGTCATATTTCAAGCTGGAAAGTGGAAATACCTTCCCAACATAAAGGTCTATCTTTCCGGGAGCCCCACCAACATAACCAAAGTCTGCATCTGCCATCTCTCCGGGTCCATTTACGATGCAACCCATGATTGCGATCTAACAAAGGAAATAGAGTATAAACTACAAATCCATCTGTATTACTATAACTATAAGTTATACAGTAAGGATCATTTAGTCACAGAGTAAAGAATTAGGGAATTACTGAAACGCCAGGCAAATGCGATGTCTTCTCTCGTATTTGTGCACTTATTTCTTGCAGGTCAAACAAAGTTCTTCCACATGATGGGCATGAGACATACTCCTGAAATGAGGGGTATAAGTGTGTACAATGATTAATCAAAACCATCATCTTTTCATTATATGTCCAATGCTATTGTATGAAAAAAAGAGAAGTAGTCCTACCGTCTTTGTGTTCCGCATTCTACAACCTTGAAGCAAATTGAAAGATGTATTTCTAATGAAATCGAAATCCTTGTCCAGGGCTTCTAATAGGAGACCATCTCCAAGCCCATCTACTAAAAGGGCTCCAGCATTGGCACCAGCACCAATAACCAAGTCATCCCTGCATGAATTGGAATTAAGCCACAAGAACTACTACCATAGAATAATGACAAAAGGGAAGAGAGTGAATCTTGTAATTACCTATGTATTCCAGTTGGAAACTGAATATGATGTATTACGGGAAAGTTTAGACCATTATCTCCCAAGTACTCAAATAGCCTAAGATGGAGTAAATGATATTATGTCAATAAAATAAATGAAACACAAGGATTACGAATGGTAAAGCAAAGAATAATTTGGGATTGATGAGGTGTCTAGGACCATGGAGGCCTTAACATCGCAATTTTATCTCAGTAGTGATTTAATGGAAAATTTTGTAATTTGTACCTCCTTGCTGCATGCACTCGGCTTATTTTATCTTCACTGTATGGCAGGTCATGGAGAAGCATTGTAACATCCAGGCCTTTGATAAGTTCCAGAACTTCATAAGGTTCGTCACCACGTACCGAGACCACCAAGCGTGTACCTGCGGGTAGTTAATTGACATGATAAGAATTGCAAGTTATACATGATCAGCGGTAGTCCCCAACAGGAAGCCTTTCATATCTCTATATGGAACTAGACCCTCTCAGCTATCAATTGACATCAAAGGCCAAACATTTTTTGTTTTGCAGTACTATGATAATATCACATCAATTAAGCATCAGTACTAAAAAAACTGTAACAAGCTGTACCTTCTGGCAAAAGCTTGTATGCACCAGTTGATAATTCCTTCGTATTTACCAGAACCATGGCATTTGGCAATGGTTTTGTCAGCTGCTCTGATAATGGCGTTATAACACCCATACTTACATCTATCAACCTTTTGAGAGCTAGGCGCTGATCACAATATAAAGAATGTTATCACACGATTGCCAATTTTGTAGTGAGATAACTTACTAACATATAAAATTGAATTTAATGCTTGTAACAAAATAAACAAAATATTCAACATTAAATCACAATGTTTGTGGGTGGGTGGGTGGGTGTGTGTGTGAGAGAGAGAGAGGGGGGTGTCACTATTGCAACTAGAAATGAAGAAAAGTTTAGTGGAGTTCTCACAGAATCATCATCGTCAACAGGTGGTAGTTGTCTTAATAAGATTGAGTCAACTGTTGCAAGATCCTGTATCAAACAAACTTAACATGTGAGTGACCATGGTAATTTTGATATTGTGCAATCTCGAAAATGCTAAAATTTGTAGACTGGACCTTAAATGGCATGCCCACGACAAGTTTTGCGGCAAGTGACTTGTACAGCAGCTCTGGTGTCTATATAGAAGGGAAAAGGTTAATGTAAATTCTCAAAGATCCGAAAACATTTCAATCCCTACTTCTCTTTTTCCAATGAAAGCGACAGATAGAAATAGAAGATAAAGGATGATGCTTGATGTGAACTGTACCTTCAACTGATCAAGGGAGACTGACATCAGAACTGAGCCATCACGATGCAGGACCCCTCTATAATCCACCTCATCACCCTGTGTTTTTTTTTTATCAAAACATAAGTTAAGAAAAACATTATGAGGCAAAAATTAATTCCATATCAAGATCTTAGAATCTGACCTCCTTTTGCACCGGCAGTTGACCAGATCGCCGCTGAAAATCAAAGTAATGTCGGTGTTTCTCTTCAAATGGAGCCTGATACAGGTAAAGCCATCAAGAAAGCTGATGAGTACATTTTTTAAAGATAAAGGAGGGAGGAAGCAAGTTCTTCAAAAGATAGGTAGTCATAGAATCCTACCACTCCTTGCTGGAGATTAGCTGCTCTCATACCAAGATTGGCCAATCTTTTGCAGGGATCTATCTCCTCCTCGGGTGCTTCAGTAAGCGAAACCCTAATTGTATCACCCAAACCATCCTGCAAACATAAAACCAAGTTCCATTATAGCAAATGAAAACTTATTTAGTCAAACTATTAAGAATAAAGTGTTATATCACAACCACAGAGATGCTAACCTATCATCTACTATAAGCACAATTGGCAGTTTATAGCAAATGTGATATTTATCATTGAGTCAGCTACTACCTTAGATATCATATTACTGGAACATAAACCACGATAATCCTTTAAGTTGATGCATTTAAATTTAGGCCATTGACAACAACACATCATTAAACTCTCCACAATCAGCCATTCTATATACTTACAGTCAAGATAAGAATCATACCTGCAGAAGGGTCCCGATACCAATAGCAGATTTCATCCGTCCATCCTCACCTTCTCCAGCTTCAGTAACACCCAAGTGTAGTGGATAATCCCAGCCTTTAACATACATTTCAGCCACAAGAAGACGATAAGCTTGAACCATAATAACCGGATTGCTTGCTTTCATTGAGAAAACAAAGTTATGATAGTCCAACTTCCTGCAGATCCTCGCAAATTCAAATGCCGATTCCACCTGTTTGACAAATGCCACATAGATGATACCAAATGAGATTGTAGTTCAATCAAACAAGCTGGTAGTAGTTTCAGCAAAAGAAAGAATATCTTGCTCACCATTCCTCTAGGTGAATCCCCATAATAGCTCATTATACGATCTGAAAGACTCCCATGGTTTGTACCAATACGCATTGCTCTTCCATACTTCTTGCATTTTTCAACCAATGGAGTAAAGACCTGGTGAAGTAGGAAAAAGTTAATTTCAATACAATAACAACACTGATTGCAAGCAAGGGCTCATTGGTCATATCTGATCATGGTTAATCCCTTATCATAAAGCAGGTTTATTTTAGATAGATCAGAGTTTTGGCAAATCTGAAGCATCATACGGAGTCACGAATGAAATGAATATTAGATTGTGAGAATTCACATAAACCACTGATATAATGCACTCATTGGGATCCCCAATTCATCTACACTGACAATATTTGATGCCAATAAGAAGCAACATTGTACTCGACAATACATCAACATGGGTTGTATAGTTTGTAAAAGACTTGCCTTCTATTTTATTTTAAGTAATGCTAGGTGAACCCCTAGCCACCTTATGCGGCATTTAAATAAAAATTATGATTTTTGTCTGATAGTTGAGGTGGCTATGCCATACCAGCTGCCACATACAGTGGTCACAGGGTGGTACACCAAATGGTTATTCAACTAACATTCCCTCATATATACGCCCAAGGAATATAAGCTTGTAATCATGCAAATAAGAAGAGACCATAAATGTATAGTTTATTCAACCTGCTCAATGTGCTCAAGCTCTTTCTCATAGTCATCTTCTGTGTATTCTAACTTCTCAAACTGTGCGCGTCTATCAGCTGCAACAAAAGACCTCAATGAATCCAACCACTGCTTCTATATAGAAAACATAAACCGTTACATGGCAAGCTTGTTTACCAAAATTTCCAGGGTTGACACGAATTTTGTCAAAGCATTCAGCAACTCGCAATGCAACAGAAGGAGCAAAATGAATATCTGCCACCAGAGGTATATTGTAACTGCACACACAGATTACATTATGGTAAATCCTTATACAATGTACAAAGTAGATTCTAAACACCAACGAAAATAGGATAAGTCAGGCCTACTTTTTCTGCACCAGGGAATTTTTAATCTCAAAACAAGCATCTGCTTCTTTCTTGCCTTGAACAGTTATCCGAACAATATCTGCACCCTTGTCTGCTATTCTCATCACCTACCAACAGAACAGTCATTTTAATAATATTCAAGATACGAGTAAGTCTGCAGCTATTTTAAATTTCTAATTGATATACTGTAGTTGCATTTATTCTCTAGAGCTCAAAATTTTAACGTCCACTAAAATACACATAGTTAAGTATATGTCCACTTAAAAAGAAGTGTTTAACAAAGCAAGGATGTCATGTGAAACACATCTTCAGCTACTTTAAGAATGATTTCAAATATTGTATCAAATCTTTATCTTTTGCAGTGCAACTAAAACCTTTCTCATTATCATCGTTTTGTATATCTAAACTTAAGACTAAAGAATCTGACAACTCATATTCTATTTTTGGGATTGAAGTAAGGATAAGTAAATCCGACTATCAGCGAAGGGGAGATTATGCCATATCATTGACATACAGAGTTTGCTCAAAACTAAGTAGCTCCACTTACCTCTTCAACTGTGGCAGATACATCCTTCGTGTCACTTGTTGTCATGGTTTGAATCCTTATGGGATGCTCGCTGCCAAGAGCAACATTTCCGACCATCACTGTCCTTGTCTTTCTTCTGACAGTTTTGTGTATGGATTCACAATACTTTTGTCTAGGAACTACATTTAAGACCGAAAAAATAAAAAATTAGATGACATTAAAGAAACCGATGGAGGTAGATATAAATACATTGTAATGCTGAAATACATAAAATTAAATATATCTGCTTAGCACAATGCACAGAAAAGTAAAATACAAAGCAACCACTACCTGATATCATATTCAACTGATGTGAACATATCAGCCATTATTAACCAAGGTGAGGCTTAGTTCAACAAATCTTATGCAATTACTTGGTCCACTTGAAGCAAGAGTTCTACTTTTTAAAAATCAGTAAGTTTTGAAAGTTGATACGTAGTTTCTTTAAAGAGACATCCACTGGAGGCAAGATCTTTTCCTACGCCGTTGGTAAATCAATGACCACTCAGGCACTCATATACTAACCAGTAATAACTACAATTATTTCTCACAACATTTATCAGAAACCAGGAAGCTGACCAAAGATATGGACTACATATCTGCTTTCCCTTTTCTCCTATCTAACAGCAACCACAAATAGTTTAAGGATCAAAACACAACCATATGTTAAAACAAAGGTTCAATAGCACGAATTGGTCACGAGGGAGTTAAACAACCTAACAAAGGGCTGCCCTCAGATGCGGGCTTCATTTCAGCAATATCCGATCCAGGATTCGAGTTCCTTATCACTGAAATTCTAGTTCTGCCTGAATTAAACCGCTTCAAATCAGAAAGCCTCACAAAATCCATGCTTTTAGTGAACCCCAACCTTGTCTCCCTGCCTTTCAGGCCGGTAAAGGAAGCTGGCACAGTTCCTGTAGCCATTTCTGCAACACCAAAGCTTTTACCTTCACAAATTTCAAAGCACAAATTCAGTAAACTCATCATTTCATACACCAAACAAAATAGAATACAACAATAGCTCATCTTCTTTGGTTGCATGTTGATATTCCCAAATCCCAGTAAACTAACAGCAGAATTCAGAATTCTTAGAATCCAAAATTTGATCTTTCACTTATTCAAAAAAAAATAATAATAATAATCGTTCTCATTGAAAGTTCATATTTCACAGAAAACCAAACAGTAAACTGATTCACAACAAGTGAATTCTCCCTTTTGTGGGTAAATTTCACATAAGACTACAGAACTAACACATGAGACCAAAAGACAACCTTGAATGAGTTAAGCTAAAAAAATGCAAACCCAACAGAATTAACAACCAGAGACACAGAGAGAAGCTTAAAAAGATGCCCAATTGGTGGACACGTGGATTGTGTGCTTGTGCTTGTTTGAGTTCATAGCTCTGCTTACCTTGGTGTTGATGTTCAGACAGGTACTGAGAGTGAAAGGGAGGAGAAGAAGAAGGCTCTGGATTTTGGGAGGAACAGAGAAACTGGTGGTGGGATTGAAGTGAGTTGTCAAAAGTGACTCTTATGTTTCTCTGAGGATTTGGATTTTTGGAAATGCATTTATATTTTATTGGATGAATTTTGTATTGTTTGTTTCTTGACTCATGCAAAACGGACAAAACCGTTTCGTTTGGTATCTTCTTTTCTGGTAATTCTCCCGCTTTTGGTATCTGACAAAACCAACGAAAATGCAAGCCATTAATTCGGGTGCGTGCATTGTTCATATGTTCATGTCATGGATTGAATGAATGACATTTATTTACTTATGGTAGGTAATAAATTCAAATTGTCACATCCGTCTTAGCAAAACTTTATCTAAGGTACAGCTTATTATTCAATGTCAACTTTTGAATACATTACGGTTGTAATTTTAGATATTTATATAGTATGTGTAGAAATTTAGACGTGTGCTAAAGACTTTCCAATCGAGATCATATTAAAGTTACTATTATTGTTCAATTATTTGTATAAATTCACTCTTTTACACTTGATCATACCGCGAACATCTTGTATGCTTGACTAGTATTTGCTTGAGTATTGAGATTGTGACTAAGAAATGAGTTACGAACAAGATTAATCAAGACAAAGTTAAAGTTTATATTTTGTCCTTTCAAAAAGTTTATATTTTGTAGGAAATGTTGTTCTCGCCAAAATGAGGGTGGAATTTGAAAAAACTTGAAATCTAATTAACAATGTTATTCGAAGATTATTCTGTTTCGGTCGCGGGTTCTCCAAAGTCCAAATAAACAAACTCCGGGCAGCTCAAGGTACCTAAATTGTGATGACCACGCACTCACCCACCAAAGTGGATCAATTGTTTTTCTTTCTTTTAGTAGTTCATTTTAGTTTAGGTGAGACTTAATACCCTTCTTCTATTGACTACTGAGTGCTGACTCCAAAGAACCAAAAAATTCCACACAAATCTTTGAACAAACTTGTCAAATGATGTATGATTAAATCAAGTACAGGGACACGAGAAGCAAAGGAGATAGATTAATGCTCACTACGAATTGTAGTCGAGGACTTTAGCACTTGAGGTCTTGTATTGTTTCAAAGTTTCAGCAATGGTGTACTGCAACACATAGTATTTGCATCACAATCATGGACACAAAGAAAATTGGAAAACTCTAGCAACAAGAAGTTAAAAAAAACATCTCTAGCCACATTCTGATGTAAGAAAACTTGGGTTTAATTCTAAAAGGCTATTGAGAAATAATGCTCCCCCAACAGACTTCTACATGATTGAACAGGACATTACAGTAGGTTTACATTACATATCAGATGTGTCTACAGGTAGGGAGAAAGGATTTCAAGAATCATTTTGTTTGTGAAATGATAACAATTTTTACAAAATCATGAAAATCAAGCATCTCATATATATGTCCCTAAACTTTCTTTTCAAGCGATCGCTGACAAATAATTCAAAACATATGCAGAATGGAGAGGTTACATGTGGTTTAACTAAGAGATCCTTCTTCTTCTTCAAGAGAATGCCTTTTGAGAATAGCAACAGTCTCTTCCCTTGCACTGCAATGCCAAAACGTGGTACAATTAAAAAAAAAAAAAATATCATAAACCACGTAACCATTAGTTTGGAGTGAAAATAACAAATTACAGAGCCAAAAGAAAGGAGAAGAAAAAAAGTAACAAAAGAAACATAGCACGAGGAACTTGTTCCTTTCATACTGTAGGCAAAGTTCCAACCTTATCAAATATCGGACTGAATTATGTGCCTTATACCTATTCTACCAGTTTGTTGATCAATGAAAAAGAAATTGTCACTGTCATCTTTAGGAAGCACTAGACAAACCACCCAAGATATCCTAAAACTAAAATGCACTCAAGGGATTATTCTACATCCGTCTATAGTATCTGGCCTGACAATTTCTGCTAGATCCAAATAACAAAGCATCGAGAGTAATGTCTAATAGTTCCTTCTGCTAAGCCCTTTACACTAATGTAAAATAGTCAATTTGACTGAATGCTTACCTTCCAGATCTAAGAATTTTAAATTTGCCTAGCCTGGTAAGGTCCACAACTGTCGAGCCTGCACGACCTGAAGGAAGCACGCCACCGTGGTAAACATAAGCACAATGTTCCCAGAGGTTCTCAAAATCCTTGATGCTAACACTGCTTGGCTGCCCGCTAAGGTTTGCACTGGTAAGTGCCAATGCACTCCCCAGTCCGCGAGCAATTCCCCTGATGAAGTTACAGTCTGGCACTCTGACTCCTATACTTTCCAATCCGGGGTTTAAAGACTTCTCAAGTATACTCGACTCCCCTGCATAATACCAACACTGAGTTAACTGTCAAAACTATGTTATTTTCATTCTTTATCAGCAAATCCAAATACAAGACTATGAGTCACAAACCTCGTCTCAGTACGACAGTAACAGGTCCTGGAAGGAGACTCTCAAGCAAACCTTGAGGCAAATGCTCAGTGACAGCGAACCGTTGAATGTCCGGCACATCCCCAACACAAATGGCCAGAGGACTCGTATGCTTTCGCCCTTTAATCTCGTAGATCCGATTCACCGCTTCCAAAGAGCTGCATTTCACACTCCACCATCAAATTACAAAAAAAATCACACAAAACTCATTGAGGCATTTCATCAAACAGGTGGAGTGCATTGGAGTTATCACATACCAAGCATCACAGGCAAAGCCGTAAAGCGTATCGGTAGGGACAGCAATGATTTTTCCAACTCTGAGAGCCTCAACAGCCTCCTCGACGTGAGCTTCAGTCGCCGGACGCTCCACCCCCAACAACTGAGTAACTTCAAAGGCGGCAGCGTCGAGTTTCTCCATGCTCCAAGCCATTTTGGGTTTCAATCTCCGGCTCTGGACTATGAGCACTGAACCAAATCTGCGCAGGCCTGAAGCAAAACAAACAACAACAACAACAACAACAAACAAACAAAATTGTTAAGAGGTTTATTTTACGTGTTTGATAAAGCTGAAAAAGAAGAATGAGAGAGAGAGACTGACGGTTGAGGAGTGATTAAAGAGCACCTCTTGGGCCAAACGAGGAGGAGGAGGAGGAGGAGGGAAGCAGTAGGGGAAATCTGCCTGCGATTTTGGTTGTAACGTTCATTCTACTCGGCACACTAGCTGTTACCGGTTCACTGTGCCTCTCAAAAAGCGGCCAAATTTTTTTTACGGTTTGGAAATTGTAGGGGTAATATTTGCTTGCTTCTTTATAATATAAAGTAAAAACCTTATTTACGTGAAGGTTTAGCTACTTTGGCCGCTCAGGGTTTTATGATGTTGTTATCGAAGGTTATTCTAAAGTTCTCGTAGATAATGTCAAAGGAAAAATTGTTGTTATTTGGTATATCAAGAATTTGGTTTGAGATATTTTTCTCCTTATGTAAAACTTTTCTTCTGTTACCCTTCGACATGTTCATTGAGAGACTAATTTTATTGTAGATAAGTTGGCGCATTTAGCTCATACTTCTTATGTGATGCATTCTCCTATTATTTGGTTTCACTGTCCTCCCTTTTCGGTGTCTCCAGGGTTCTATTTATGCCACGTTTACTAATTTGAAATGAAATTGAGAATGGTGGTATCGATTCCAGAATGAGAGAATTCTGACGTTTACTATCACATCAAATAATTGAAATTGTGTGGGTCCCACTTCCGCTTCAGGAATCTATTCATGATAAACCCCCTAACTTGATACCCAAGGGAGGAGGTGGGTATCACAATCAAATTCATGTATTAATTTTTTAGAAAATGTCCATTTAGTACTAATTTGACCCCTCATTACTCATTCCAATGACTATTTTATTTTCTTCCCCTATTACATAAGGTAATAACTCTTATTGCCCATTTGAACAAATATTTTCAACCCTACTACAGTTTTAATTTTTTTCTTCCTTTTTTGTCCTTCTGTCTTATCTAATAGATTTTTGAATTATAACGTGCTGAGAAAGTGGAAGATAGAGAAACTTTGCCGAAATGTCACCCAACTCCGCCGGCGTCCCATGGCCTGTCGCCGGAGTCCGGTCGCCGAATTCCGGTCACCAAATTTTTTTCACCGGATTATTATTATTATTTTTCGCCGGAATTTTTTTTTTCAATATTACTTTAGTCGCCGGATTCTAGTTACTGGATTCAAGTTACTGACCCCCAGTAAGCAATTTGCAGATTTCAGATTTCCAGTAATTAAGTTTCTGACCCCCAGTAATCAGTTTACTGACCCCCAGTAAACAATTTTTTTTAATTTTTTTTAATATTAAATTACTGACTCAGACTTTAATTAAATTTTTTTTTTTGCCGGATTTCAGTTGCCGGACTCAGGTTACTGACCCCCAGTAACAGTAAGATGATTACTGACCCCCAGTAATAATATTACTGACCCTCAGTAAGCATGTTACTGACTCCCAGTAAACATGTTACTGACTCTTAGAAAACATGAAAAGAGATTGAAATCATGTATGAAATAAAGATGTCTCGCATGAAAAAAAAAAGTCAATAATATGAAGAATTACAAGAAGGGAGCTTCAAATCATACCTCCAAAAATAGTACTTTGACCTCTCTATTTTTTTTAATTGGTATTGACTTTGTCAACGCATGTGAATTTACCAAAAAATCATCTTACTAAATAACTCTCACCTTACCAAAAATAAAATTCATCTAACCGAAAAAATCTCACCTTACCAAAAAATAAAATCCACATTAGCAAAATAAATCTCACCATACAAAAATAAACACATTAATTAATATCTCACCTTACTGTTGTTCAAGAACGATAAATCCATAATCATCCACAATCAACGGTGAAATAAAATTTTATGTAAATTTTGAAAGATAATGCAATTTGTATTAGTTTTAGCTTCTTTATTTTTCGGTTATATTATTTTTAGGTTTCGCTTGCTTGAATGCATTTGTTATGATCAACGATTAGTGTAAAGAACGTGGAAATAGTTGTACTGTGATTATGAACAAACAAGCTTCACAGTGTCAACAAAGTTAATTATGAATGAGAAAATATGATAATTAGATGTTCAAAAAATTGAAGAAAAACTGATTACAGATTTCCTTTAAAATCTTCTAAAATGAAAATTTTTATTAATTTTTAGAGCTATGGATATTTTGGGAAAATAAGGGAGGTCTAAATAGTATTTTATTTATTTGAAAAAGTAAATTGGAGGTCTGTAAAGTAAATAGGTCCAAGTGCTGTTTTTGGAGGTATGAATAGAAACTCCCTTACAGAAAATAACAAAGAAAAAGGGAGAAGATTCTTTCATCCAGTGGTTTAGTAGGAGGTGTGAGTGTGCCACGTTAGTGCTTACACAAACATAAACAATGAAGAAGCATATCCGTGCCACTAAAATAATCTGATTTTTACTTTCACCCATTTCAAAGTTGAATGTTTCCCATGCTTCAATTGACACCAAGCCCAATAATTTTCAAACAAAAACAAATGTAAAATTTGAATACACAACGAGCTTCAGACGGAGCATGGAGTACATCTCTACAACCTTCAACTTCATCCACTATCTCCAACCATTCCTCCCAACTTAGCAGGTCCAAATCATCATAACCAACCACCACCTAGCACCATCGAAGGATCTGAATTTCGTCACTAACGTTTTTCGAGGTCCGATCTGGGTTGAGACGACGTAGGAGACGTCGGGTTGGGGTCCGATTTGAAGCGACATTGCTGGGCTCGGGGTTGCGTCGTCGGCGCTCGGCTGGGCTCGACGTCAACGACGTGGGGCTGCTGGGTCGACGCAGCGGAGGTCCGATCTGGGTTGTGTACAGGCAGTGACTTCGATCTGGGCTCGATGTGGCGAGGTTACGGGTGCAGGTGCTGATCCGAGATCGGGAGGGGCTGCTGCGGCGGCGGCGGCGGGGGGGGCAGGGGAACTAGGGTTTTTTTTTTTTTTTTTGTTATTGTGGAAGCCGAACTGCCCAAGCCGGAGAGAGAGAGAGGTTAATATCGAATTGCTTAGGGTAAATGTGTTTCAATAGCACTGAATTACATACACTAGGGTAATTGTGTAATTTTTCCAAGATTCATTGATTTGGGCTATAAACATTGGAATATGCAATTTTCAACCCTTTTTGTGGAAATGGTCATTATCCCTTAATTTTTTATACTAAAACTACCCTCACGTCATTTCGGTATTTCTAAATTATTGTAATTAATAGAGGTATTTTAGTAATCAAACTAATTGTAATTATTATTCCTACCATATGGAAAACAACATCAATCCATTTCTTGTCTAATTCACGTGATAAGTAAACAACTCAATGAAATTGAAATTTCCACATACAATTCCATTCCGTCTCTCATTCATTCCATCTCGTATTCCTGATGAATTCCATTTCAAGTAAGTAAAAGTGGGAAGAGGAGTAGATAGGGATTTTTGTTTTTTATTTAGTTTTATGTAATCGAAAGAAAAATAAAAATAAAAAAGAGCTAAAATTAACACTCCTCATTTTACAATCTACGCTCCCAAACAAAACACATATTACTAAAAGACAAAATTTTAATTACTTAAAAAAAAAGTAGGAGTGTGGATCATAAAATCAAAAGTGTAATTCCAAAAAAAAAAAAAAAGTAAAAAACCTTATTTCTCTCAGAGTTACTCTCTAGTCCGGCTCCGAATCAGACTTAGAATCATATCTCCCTATAAGAATTAGGGTAAAAACCAAAAATGGTACCTGAACTATTGCCAAAGGTATTTTTTGGTACCTACGAATTTTTTCTACCTGAAATGGTACCTCAACTATTGCACCGTTACCTAATATGGTACCTCCGTTAGTTTTTCCGTTAAAGTTGCCTACGTGGCATGAATTTGAATTTTGTAAATACCCAAAATAGTACTTGAGCTATTTCAAAAAAATATTTTAGTACCTATATTTTTTAAAACTCAAAATTTAGTTTTTTTTTTTAAACTCAATATTTAGTTAATGATCAATAGTTAGAGATATATAATTTAAACACATACACACATATTATTTTATTATAACTCTTAAATATACTTTCTTTTATAAACATAATATATAGTTATATCACTTATATGTTGTATTGTATTCTTATGATAGAGATGTCTATAAATACTATTATTATAAAGGACTTTTGATAAAAAAGATCATTTAAATATTTAAAATTATAAAAAAAAAAAAAAGCCTTTCTAATTTAAAGTCATGATAAATAAGGACTTATTTTTAATCGCTGCGCTTAAAGATTAAAGGAATTACGAAACCTGCCATCATCTCTTTCACTGAAATTAGCCACATTATTTACTCACACTAAAACCCAGACCCCAAATTTCCGTTAGAATTAGAGTGAATTGAACACCACCGAAAATCGAACCAGACTGCATAAAATCGGTTAGGCTTTTCTTCTTCACAACAACAACAATGGCGGTTCTGAGAGCCACGACGAACATGATGCTCCGTCATTTCTCGCAGCCATCCATGTCCTTCTTACCTCCACGGCTCCACCGCTCTGCTTCGCTCCACCGCCGGATTCAGCATCCGGTGCGCCGCGTCGTCAAGCTCCGGCGACGGCGGTCATAAGGTCTTCGCTCGTCTCTCTCAGGTTAACCAGCTCTCTCCAACGATGGCCTCCCCGCCCCTAAAATCACATTAGGTTTGTTCCATTACTACTTCTCTCTTTAGGTTTTAGCTCATTTTCTCTTCGGAGTTTTTGTTCTTGTTGTTAAAACTTTCTTGATATTGTTTATGAACTAGTAGATATTAAAAAGTGATTCAACTGAATTGAGTAGTTTAGTGAGTAATTGCGTTTTTGATTGGTTTAGTTTGGAAGAAATGGTGTGGATTAGTGTGGAATTGTGTGCTTAATATGAAATTCTGGAGTTGATTTTCTTGTTTTGTGTGAAGATCATGTGACTGAGTTTTGCAAGAAGTAGAGGACCTGGAGGATAGCATGTGAACAAATGTATGTGAACTTCTATCTATTTTTATGTCATGGATAGAATTTCTGAATTTTGGTGTAAAATATATTTACTGTGAATATCATCTATCTGTTGTGAATGATTGACCATACCGTCTTTCTGTGTTCCTAATAAATTTCTTTGCCTCGTTTGAACAGGAGAAGAATCGAATCAACAAGGATGGGGAGCTTGTGATTTCTTCAACCAGGACTCGCACACAGAAGTAACTTTCATCCTCTTCCCTTTATGTGATAATTACTCTCATATTTTCCCCATGCATATGGTTTGATACAATCGTTTTTCTCTAGGGGTAACATTGAAGATGCTCTGGAGAAACTTCAGGTACCAAACATCAATGTCTAACTTCAATGTTCCTGGGAAATGGTAAATTATGTCTAGTTCTTCGATGCTTGAGCATAAGATGATTGGCTCAATTTGACCGGAAAGAAGTTTTCCTTAGCTTTCGTCATTCCCCAACTGAGTCTAATAAATTAGTGAAACAGGCAATTACTGATGCCGCTTCATATGTTCCACCTCCTCCTTCAGAAGAGCAAAAGAAGAAGATTGCTAAGATGTGAGAGTTTAACTGTCTTTGCAATTCTTTCCCATACCTTTTACATTGTACCTGGTACTGTATATTTTCGTCGTGGTCTGGATGTAGACTCTGATTTTGTAATGAGAGTTTGCAGGGCTGCTATTGGAGAGTAGAAACGCCTCAAAAGCAAGAAGGTACTTTCAGACAAGAAGGCATTTAGAAGAACTCGTGACAGTTGGGACTGACTGATCCTCAATATGGGAAGTTTGTATATGTGAGCGCACTCTCTCTACCCTCACAATTTAGTATTTTATCATTCATTAACTTGCTCCTATCTTGCTTTATTTAGTGTATCTGATCTGCCCTGCATGTTTGAAATTTTGATTCATGTAGAGGCCAACCCCTTTTAATTTCAAGATTATATGGAGAAACAATTCAAGTGATGGAGAAACAAATCACGAGTTTGGAAGACACTGTTCACGAGTAATGTTGAGAAATGAAAATACCAGATTGTTCAACAGAAAAGTTTCTTTTGCTGTAAAGGTTCTTAAACAACTAACAGGATGATAGTTGTTGGTTATACTTGCTCAGACCTACCTTTTTTGATTATGTTGTCTGAGAGACGATGTCATAGGGCTTCCATTTGCTTTTAAGAGCTTCATTAGATACTGAATTGTAAAATCGCGTGTTTTACGTCTAAGGATGGGACCTGAAACGGCTTAATAGTGACCTTAGTTCATTGACAGGGTAATACTTAGTAGTAACAAGTAACTATCTGAGTAACCATTCGACTAACTATCGGAGTAACTATCTAAATAACTATTAAAATAACTATCTAAGTAACTATTAGAGAAACTATCCAAGTAACTACCGAAATAACTATCCAAGTAACTATTTAAGTAACAAGTAACTATTCAAATAACTATATGAGTAACTATCTAAGTAACTATCAGAGTAACTATCTCAGTAACTACCGAAGTAACTATCTAAGTAATTATCTCTAAGTAACTACTGAAGTAACTATCCAAGTAACTATCTAAGTAACTATCAAAATAACTACCAAAGTAACTATCGAAGTAACAAGTAACTATCGAAGTAACTATCCAAGTAACTATTCAAGTAACAAGTAACAATCTAAGTAACTATCGGAGTAACTATATAAGTAACTATCGGAGTAACGATCTTACTTACTATGTTACTAACTATCTAACTAATTATCATTTTAGTAACTATCTTACTAACTATCTAAGTAACTATCATCTTAGTAATTATTTTACTAACTATCATCTTACTAACTATCTAAGTAACTATCATTTTAGTAACTATCTTACTGACTATCGAAGTACCTATCATTTTAGTAACTATCTTACTAACTATCTAAGTAACTATCATCTTAGTAACTATCTGACTAACTATGCTAGTAATTATGCTAGTAACTATCAAAATAACAATTCTTGTTTGTTCAAAAACTGAGAACTATTTAAGCAACTATCACAGTAACTATCCAAGTAACTATCTAACCATCCAAGTAACTATTTAAGTAACTACTGAAGTAACTATCTAAGTAACTATCCAAGTGACTATCTAAGTAACGATCTAAGTAACTATCAGAGCAACTATCCAAGTAACTATCCAAGTAACTATCAGAGTAACTATCTAAGTAATAAGTAACTATCCAAGTAACTATTCAAGTTACTACCGAAGTAACTATCCAAGAAACTATCGGAGTAACTATCTAAGTAACTATCCAAGTAACTATCTCAGTAACTATCCAAGTACTTTAAAATTGAGACCTATATAAGTAACTATCGGAGTAACTATCTAAGTAACAAGTAACTATTCAAGTAACTATCTGAGTAACGGTTCTTGTTTCTCCAAAACCGAAACATAGACACATTATTTGAACCTCTTCCAATGTGATTCATGCGACAATTGCTAGATTTGCTCATAGATTTGTATAGTCTGTTGCTCTATTCCAACTATAGTAATAGAAGTATATACTCAATTACTCATAAAGCTATAAATTGTTAGATTAAACCAAATTGATAAACAGACAGCACACCACAAAATTTTACAAACACCAGATCCAAGATAGAAGCTACTGGGATTTCTCTACCGGAGGTAGAATATGCACAAACAAAATTCAAATGAAGTACATAACAATACACACCAGGAATCAACTGTCTCAATCATGATTTCATAACATTAAATTGGTCATTTTGCCTATATGCAACGCGGTAACTTAAAAGGAGCTGGTCAGACTAGAACAAAACAATATCAACACAAGTACCTTGTAAGTATGTGCAATTACATTTCATCAAGCCAGGTCGAGGACCGGTTTTTGGATTAATGCAACACAGATCTCCAGGATACAGATCACCACTTCGAACATGCACTGTGCTCTTTCCCTTGACAATGGACGAATTTAACCCATCATATTCTTTCCCAGTAGCTTGGGGCATATCATTCTGATTACTGGAGGTCAAAGTTCCATGACTATCAGTATAAGGATGATAATGCTCAGTATTCTTTACAAAAGATGGATTTGCACTGCCAACATGATTCACTTCCAGCTTAGGTACCATTTCTGGCACACGAAAATCATAAGGAAGTGGGTTTGTCACCACAGCTTGTAGTGCTGCAACATTAGACTTAAGTTTTTGGAGTTTTCTAACTTCAGCGGGTACGTACTTCATTATGCCATCCATGCCCACATATTCAGCATCTCTAATCTTAACCAGTCCATGCTTGTGCCTAGGTTCCATGGCCCTAGGAATTTCTACAAAAGATAAAAAAAAAAAAAAAAAAGAAGACTCAACAAACTAGACCACAAAATATAATGAAGCAAATTATTAACTGGAGCTTATTCCAATTTCCAGTTGGAAGGGGCTCGCATAACCAAGAACGAGCTATATAGTTGGTATCACGAAACAGTACAGAACATAACTATAAAACTCAGAAAAATTCAGGATAGTGACGAGCAAACAGAAAAGAGAGGATCACATACAAACCAATACTGAGCATCCTCTCAACAACACAATAACTAATGTCACAGAATATCTCTCTGCTACTGAAAAACAGAATACCTTTCTCTTCTGTCGCAGCTTCAAAATTGAGCACACCACACTTCACATTAGGTGCTGACCTCCCTGGCCCCACTACCTGCAGAATACCATCCATAGTATGGTAACCTAACAAATACCCAAACATGGGAAAAGCCACAGAATGCTAGGACTAAATAATGCTAGTACTAAATAGTGACCTTGGATAAGCATCAGCGTCAAGCTTGGAGAATTTAGCAATCTCTGATTGGTTGAGGTCCTTGTCCTGCCCTAACAGAATGTAAGGTCCATCCAAACACGGTGTAAACGACGACGGACTCCTCCTCAGTAACTTCATTCCATGACGACCTAGCTCTAATTCTCTGTTTGATTTCAAAAACCGAAGCAAAATCAGAGCCATTGTTTCAATTTCAAATTCAATTCTAAGCAAATTCGAGCTAGGCTTACTTGATGACGGCAGGACGGAGGAGGCTATGGAGGTAGCTACACCGCGAGAACTTGAAACCTGGAATGAGATCCTCCGTCACCATAGTCAGCCGAGAAGGCCTAGCAAGACTAGCCGGAGCCACAGTGACGTTGATCTCGAGTTTCTCGCCGTCGAACTCGATCCGCATCTGAACCGGCACGAATCCGCCGCTAGAGTTGTAGTACCCAGTGGAGGTGGTGACGACGGACTCGATGTTGTTGAGGTTGATTCTGATGGGTTGCGGCCAGTGTCGAACTCGACGGCGAGGAATAGCGCGACGACGGGGACGGTGGCGTTGGTGAAGAGGCCGAAGTATCGGCTGGCGAGGGCGTTGGGTGGAGAGGTGAAGTTGGTGAGGAGAGAGAGAGAGAGAGAGAGAGAGTGTGTTTTGACAAAAAGGGGAGAAAATCTTTCTGGAGAGAAAGAGTATTATGATTTAAAAAATATATATATATTATGGTCAGAAACAAAACTAAAAACAGCCCCTTTTATTAATTAGTGAAATAGAAATGACTCATTTTATGATAAAAATATTAAAATGATGTCCTTTTTTATAAAGTGGAAAACAAGAGGTTTTTTTTTCTCAATTTCAAAGTGAGATGGTACTTTATTCTAATAACTTGTATTATAAACGTATATTATTATATTACCAAATATTGGACTTCCTCTATAAACAGAACAAATTTGTAGATTTTTTTTTATAAAGAAAATATTGATATATCAAAATAATAATATTTTTTATTACTATCAAAATAATAATAATAATAATAATAATTTGTTTATAAGTTTAATTAGTATATATTTTGGTATCATAAACTAAATTTAGATATTTTATTTGAAGTATTAGAAAAAAAAAATATAGGTACTAAAAAATGTTTTTGAAATAGCTTGGGTACCATTTTGGGTATTTATTCATGCTACGTAGGCGACTTAACGGAAAAACTAAAGGAGGTACCATATTAATTAACGGTGCAATAGTTAAGGTACAATTTCAGGTAGAAAAAATTTATAAATACCAAAAAGTACCTTTCGCAATAATCCGTGTAACATTTTAAGTTTTTCCTAATCAATGTCCTAATAAACATGAATCTGGGTTTGTGTTTGGCTCTTAACATAATCAATCCAAATATATATAAAAAAAATCCCCTCCACAAATACTTCTGGGCTCATAATCAGTCTAAACTTAAAATTTCACCAATATAACATCAAAGGTGCTTCAATTCCATAACTTTTTCCACACCCAGTTACTCTTTACTCAAATTGACCAGGTCCATCGAACAAATGAACTCAAATTTCACTACAATTTCATTATCAGAAAACTCGATTGAAAATTAGTGTGGGTAGAGAGTGAGATATTACCTTGCTGAAGCTGAGATGCAGCGTGGGCTCATGAAGCTGGGGAGTAATTCTTAACAGACGAACACGACCACTCATTGACGCACCATCGGAATCATATCGAGTTTTCTGATAGTGAAATTGTAGTGAAATTTGAGTTCATTTGTTCGATGGACCTAGTCAATTTGAGTAAAGAGTAACTGGGTGTGGAAAAAGTTATGGAATTGAAGCACCCTTTGATGTTATGTTGGTGAAATTTTAAGTTTGGACTGATTATGAGCCCAGAAGTATTTGTGGAGGGGATTTTTTTTATATATATTTGGATTGATTATGTTAAGAGCCAAACACAAACCCAGATTCATGTTTATCAGGACATTGATTAGGTATCTTTCCTGATTTTTTTGATTTTCTAATATTGATCAGCTCTTCATATTGCCTTCAGTTCTTGACATTTTGATTTGAATAGTTTAATGATCACACTTGATTGAACAAAATGTGTGCTTAATGTTTATTTCGTTTCATTTCCCAGATTATAGTAGTGCTTGATCACTAATGGTAATGGTAGGGACTAGTAAGGCTATATGAAGAACTTTACATTATATATTTGGTCTTGTCTTACTCATCCAAAGCTTCATGATCAAGTTGTTATTAAAGTTTTGATTCTTATGTGCATTCTTGGTAGGGATTAAAGTTCTAATATTTATTTTTGGTTTGGGTTAGGAGCAGTTGGTAATTCACCAAAGACTGTGTTGTTCTCACTCACTGACTCACTCGCCAGAGCGAAGCAAAGGGCCAGAAAATGCAGAGTGGCTCAGCAGCAGCAGCAGAAACAATAGGTTTCAACGAAGACCTCCTCAAGTAGCTCCTCCTTTGGTTGCAAACCAAACCACTCATCCGCTTCAAATGCTGGTGTTTGTTTCAGGCTCCAGTACTATTAGTTAAATATAACACAATTTGGGAGAATAATTTTCTGATATATTATTCGTCTCACATTGGAGACTATATAAAGATGATACAAGATGTACTATGTACTACACTGTACTACCATATACATAACATGAAAGTATTAATTACATAATATTCATGACTTATGTTAACACTCCCCCTCAAGTTGGCGCATACACATCAACCATGCCCAACTTGCTTAATGAGTCATGAAAGGCCTTCTTGGAAACTCCTTTAGTGAGTACATCTGCAAGCTACTCTTCAGTAGGAACAAAAGGGAAGCTAATAATCTTAGCGTCTAACTTCTCTTTTATAAAATGGCGATCCACCTCTACGTGTTTAGTACGATCATGTTGTACTGGATTTTGTGATATGTCAATAGCTGCTTTGTTGTCGCAATATAACTGTATTGCATTTGACAACTTAACACCCAAATCACGTAGAAGATTTCTCAACCACAACAATTCACACACTCCATGAGCCATACCTCTATACTCAGCCTCAACACTTGATCAAGCTACAACCTTCTGCTTCTTACTCTTCCATGTAACCAAATTACCTCCCACAAAGGTAAAATAACCTGATGTCGACCTCCTATCTGTAATATTTCCAGCCCAATCTGCATCTGTGAAACCACTAACCTCAAGAATGTTGTTGTGTTTGAAGAACATTACTCCTCTTCCTGGAGCTGACTTCAAGTATCTCAAAATCCTTACAACAGCATCCATGTGATCCACACTTGGATTATGCATGAACTGGCTCACTACACTTACTGCATATGCAACATCTGGTCTGGTATGTGCCAAATAAATCAAGCGTCCAACTAACCTCTGATAACGAGTCTTGTCGGTAGGCACTTGATTAGGATACTCTGTTAATCGATGGTTCTGCTCAATAGGGGTGTCGATAGGTGTGCAATCTAACATACCTGTCTCTGTCAATAGATCAAGAATGTACTTCCTCTGAAACAAGTAGATTCCTTCTCTCCCCCTTGCTACCTCAATCCCTAAAAAATACTTGAGGTCACCTAAGTCCTTCATCTCGAACTCAGAAGCAAGCTGTCTCTGCAGTCTATCAATCCCTATAGTATCATTACCGGTAATTACCATATCATCAACATAGATAATTAGGACCACTACCTTTCCTTGCTGATGCTTGAGAAACAGGGTATGATCAGAATTACTCTGTCTGTAACCAATCTTTCACATGAACTGTGAGAACCTCCCAAACCAGGCACGGGGTGACTGTTTGAGACCATATAGTGACTTTCTTAGTCTGCATACAAAATCACCAGTTAAAGTAGTCACATACCCAGGAGGAAGACTCATATACACCTCTTCGGCTAATTCTCCATGAATAAATGCATTCTTGACATCAAACTGTCGGAGTGGCCAGTTCAAACTAGCAGCAAACGAAAGAAGCACCCTGATAGTATTCATTTGTGCAACGGGAGCAAAAGTCTCATCATAATCAATACCATATGTCTGAGTAAATCCCTTTGCAACAAGGCGTGCTTTATACCGGCTCACTGATCCATCTGCGTTGTGTTTCACAGTAAACACCCAACGACATCCCACAGTTTTCTTTCCATGTGGTGGAGATACAAGTTCCCAAGTATCATTTTTCTGCAATGCCTCCATCTCTTCCTCCATTGCTTTCCTCCACTTTGGATCTCCCAACGCATCCTGCACTTTGTTAGGTACTGATACAACAGATATTTGATTCACAAATGATTCATATGACTTTGATAATCTCCTAGTGGACATATAGTTGGCTACTGGATATTTTGATTTGGCTTGTAAACTAGGCTCATATCTTTTGGGGGGATGACATCTAGTAGACCTGTTAGGTAACACATATTGTTCACTATTAGACTCAATACTACTAGGGTTAGTGGAAGGACATACCTCAAATGATTGATCTTCTACAGCAGGGAATTAAGGATCAGGGGTATGAGTGATGGCAGGAGGGGCAGATTGATCTTCTACAACAGTTGTGCTCTCAGCTATTGGTTCAATTCATGGAACATGGATGTCTGAGGCTTCTACCTTTGGTTGAGCTTCTACCTCTGGTTGAGCTTCTGTCACTTTTGGTGCTGCTGGTACTGAGACTTCTACTTCTGTGTGCTCCCCCTCGCCATGATACAGCTCTTCAAAGTATGAATGCTCCCCCTGAAGGGCTGGATCATCCGAAGAAAAATAGCTCATGTCCTCAAAGAAAGTAACATCCATAGTGACATAGTATTTCCTGGTAGGTGGATGATAACACTTGTATCCCTTCTTATGGCTTTCATAACCAACAAACACACACTTGATCGCCCGAGGATCTAATTTAGACGATCTCTGGCTCTTAGGGACATGAACAAAAGCCACACAACCAAAGACCCGGGCAGGTATATTATGATGGGAAGGAAGAGAGACATGAGATGCCAGAACCTGAAATGGACATTTTCCTTGAAGAGCACTAGATGGAAGACGATTGATAAGATGAGCAGAAGCTGCGACAGCATCACCCCAAAGATTCTTAGGCATATGGGCACTAAAAATGATGGAACGAGCCATTTCAAGAAGATGCCTGTTTTTCCTTTCAGATACTCCATTCTGCTCTGGTGTTCGTGGACATGTTGTTTGATGAACAATCCCATGAGTTCTGAAAAACTGGTGAAAAACATGATTGACATATACACTACCAGAAAAGGCCTTATAGCCGACGAGGCCATCTCGTCGGCCGTTACCATTAATTCGTCAGCTATAGTCATAGCCGACGAAGTATCGTCGGCTATAGTCTCGTCGGGAATGCTCCGTCGGCTATACTATAGCCGACGACACGAGGCGTAAGTCGTCGGCTTATAAACCGCGGGGTATAGCCGACGAATAAGATCGTCGGCTTCAACAATTACGTAATTGCCCCTAAACCGAAGTATAGCCGACGACACTATCGTCGGCTATACGTCCAATATAGCCGACGACACTATCGTCGGCCATAACAATCGCCGGTACCAGGAACGGCTTTTTTTTGCCTGAAGCCGGGAGGGTATAGCCGACGACATATGGTAAACATCGTCGGCTATAGCCATTATAGCCGACGAAATAATGACAATATCGTCGGCTATAACCCCTAAATATTTAAAAAAATTTAAAAATTTAACTCGGGCCCAATTTCACTTCGTCTTCGGTTTGGCTGCAGAAAATGCACAAACAAACATCCAAATATCCAACAAATATCCACATCAATCCATCCCTAATATCCTACATACTGTACAAATTAACCCACTATCTACTCATCATCACCCCCTAAACGCGTAGCGTCGTCGACCGGATCGTTCGAGTTCCGGTGGCTATGGCTGTCCTGATCGGCTGGCGTACTCCGATGCGGGGGGGGAGTGGGGACGACGAACTGGGGCATCTGTGGCGGAGGCGGGGGCTGGAGTCCAGCCTGCTGGGCCTCCCAAGACTGCTGCATCCATCGGTACATCTCCGCCACAGATGCGTCTCTGGCCTGCTGCGCCGAAGCCTCCACGGCCCTCGCCAACTCCGCCTGCTGGAGCGCCTCCACCGCCCTCGCCAACTCCGCCTGAGTCCTCTGCAGCTGCGTCTGCAAGTCTCCTCTCGTCGAAGCCGCACGCTGCGTGCTGGGATTGGCCGGCGTGTACTTGAGAACCCCATCTCCCGCCGCGCCTAGGCCTCTCTGGTAGAAGTAGTTGTTCCCCGTCCCTACCGCCGCGTGCATGATCTGAGAGGCCAAGCGCGGCTCAAGGGTGTCGATCGTGGAGGCAAACTCCGCGATCGCCTCGTCGGACGCCCCGTCTCCCAGGGTGTCTCGCGCGATCCCGAAGGTGATCGCGTCGGTCTCCGCATCGATTTCCGCCTAATTGACAAGAAAATATAATAAACGAATTAAAAAATATATATATAAATTAATTTAATGAAACACTTTTATTGAAGATGGGCGAATACTTACCACTTGGTCGGGACGCCCCGGATACATCTGCGCATGAATCCACGACAACGGCCTCAGCGGTCGGTCCCTCCTCGCCATCTCTGCCCACTGCCTCCAGGAGCGGGCGCCGCCGTGGTGGGGGTGCTCGTTCCTCCTGCGGTTGTCGCTGTTCGTCCGCGAGATTTTCTGTATTATAAGAACGAACATATAAACGCAAATATAAATTAGTAACTAAATTAAAATATTACGAACTAACCAAAATAAAATTATTAACTAATTTAGTTACTAACTAATTTAATTTAATTAGTAACTACTTAACTAACTAATTTAATTTAGTAACTAACTAACTTACTAACTACCTAATTTAATTTAATTTAATTTAGTAACGAACTAACTAACTACGTAACTAACCAACTAACTTAATTTAATAACTAATAACTAACTAACTAACTAATTAATTTAATTAAGTAACTACATAATTTAATTATTAAATAACATTAAAAAGTTATATACTAGCAGGCTAAATTTTCTTACCGAGACCCTGTCGCTCCCGAAGTAGGCTACCAGCCATAGCCACTCGTACTCCCTGTACCGGAACTCGTGGGGGGTTGCACCTCGCCCCAAGCGCTGCTCCACATGGTACGTCCTGTAGTGCGTGGACAGCTCGTTCTTCCACTCGGAGTACCTATATTAACAAAACACAACTGTTAGATATATTCGTACACTGCCAATAAATATATTTATACAAAAAAAAGCAAAACACATAACCTGTTCTTCAGCTGCTCGTCTCTCCACCAGTCCAAGGTAGGATGGACTCTAAACCATTGCTGCAATATTATAAATTAATTAGAAAATATTTTTATATAGTTATAAGGACTGAATTCATAAATATTTATTTTCTATAATAAAAATCATATTTAACTCACCGACAGTGCATTGTACACTCGCGCCTTGATCTCATCGGGCACAGAGCCCCAGTCGGGCCACAACAGTGGGACCCTGTCCCGCACGAGCATGCCCGTCGCGTTGATGTACTTGGTGGTGGTGTCTCTCCGCTCAATCGGGCGTCCATCCTCACCGGGACCGGGCATGATCTCTCTGATCCCACCGGCCAGCTCCCTCTCCAGGGTCGACATGTTCGCTGGCCCTCTGGTCCGTCTCGTCCCCGCGGGTTTATTGACGAGGACGCCTGTTTCATAATTAAAATGAATACATAGTTAAATAATTATTTAAACTAACTAATTAAATAATTAATTAAACAATCTAAATAATTAATTAAACTAATCAATTACCTGCGTCGTTGTACTGCTTGTCCTTCTCACGAACGGCCCACAGGCCGCGGCAGTCCTCTGAGTCGAAAGGACTGTAGAAGTAGGCCTCCTCCCAGGGAATCTCGTGGGGCCGGTCGTGCCTCCAAATCTGCCTCCCCCTGGCGTCGTACTCAGGGATGGCAGGGAGGAACTGGACCATGTACATCCCCGATGGCGGAGACATACGGGGCGTGGACCCTGAGGGGCCTGCTCCCCCTGACGGTGGGCCCCGTAGCTGTGGACGCTGTCGCTGTGGGGGGACAGGGAGCATCTCTGGAGGGTCCAGATCGGCGCGCGGTGGGGTCGGCTGCCGATCCTGGAACAGTGCTGAAGTGCACTGGGGTCTGGTGGCTCTGCGTCCTCCTCCGACACTCGAGTCAGGGCCCGCTCCCGTCGACTCATACGAGGAGCCCCCACGTGGATCGCTCGGGGTCAATCCCATCAACGTCTCCTCTCGTCGACTCATAGGCCGGCCTAGGCCCCGACGACGGCTGGATCCGCTCCCCCCACGGCTGGATCCTGCCTGAGCGTCGGGGTCGCTCTCGGTCCGTCTGCCAAGCTATCGGTCTACAAAGCGACGGTTTCCTGCACAATTAGTATATAAATTCCATAAATTGCACAAAAATTCCACAAAAAAATTAAAAACTTCATTCAATGTATATATACCTAAATATATTTATACCTAATTATATATATATATTCCGAAATATAACACAAAATTCCTTAAATTTCACAAAAAAATAAAAAACTTTTTTAAATATATATATATATATACCTAATTATATATATACATAACTATATTTATACCTAAAGGTATATATATATACCTAAAAATTCTTGTTAATTCCTCAAAATTAAACAAAATTCCACACAATTCCATAAATTTCACACAAAAATAAAAAACTTCATTAAATGTATATATACCTAATTATATATATACCTAAATATATTTATACCTAATTATATATATATATATATATATATTCCGAAATATATATATATATATATATATATATATATATATATCCTCCTATAAATTCCACAAAATTCCACAAAATTAACAAAAATTCCACAACATTAAAAAAATTTCCACAAACTTCCATATACCTAATTTTATATATATATATATATATATATATATATATATATATATATATATCCTTCACAAAATTCCACATAATTATAAAAAATTAACAACAATTCCACAACATTCCATAAATTGCACAACAACCCTAAATTCCTCATAATTTCACAAAAACCATAAAATTTCACAAAAATACCTAAATTCCACAAAATCACAAAATTCCACAAAATTAACAAAAATCCTAAATGAGGGAGAGGGGGACTACCTGACATGGTGGTGCGGCTAGGGGAGGTGGTGACGTGCGGCGGCTAGGGGCGGCTGTGGCGTTGCCGTTCAGGGACTGTTTTCGGGTCGGGGAGGGCTCGGGAAGGAGGGGGCCGGGGCGGGGAGGGGTCGGGTGGGGCCGGGGATAGCAGATCGGCGGTCGGTCGGCGTCTCTGTTTCGGTGGGCGGCGAAATCCGGTTTTAGGGCAGGAGCAGAATGAGGGAGAGGCGCGTCTGTTTCGGTTTAAATCGAAGGACTATAGCCGACGATCTAATTTTAAGTCGTCGGCTATAGTCATAGCCGACGAAAATCGTCGGCTATACTCTGACGGGCCGGGCCGAAATCCGGGCCGGGCCGAAGTTGGGCTTTGCGGGCCGGTTATAGCCGACGAAGTTAAGTTTATCGTCGGCTATAATATGCATATCGTCGGCTATAATATGAATCTCGTCGGCTATACTTTACGCTCTCAGCAGCCGTCAGATCTCGCCCATCCAACGGCGGACAATGAAACGGCGCGGATCGCAAGAGTTTAGCCGACGAAGTTAAGGATTTCGTCGGCTATTTCCTGGTCAACTTTTGGTCAAACCTCTAAACGCTTTAAAACGGCAATTGGCCCGTCTAAATGACGTTTTTTAGCCTGACCTTCAACAGAGAATAGTTTCAAATCGATGCGACGCAACTAACCGTATAAAAATTTACCTCCAAATATTTACCGACCGTCAGGCTACCCATAGGAAAACGGAAGTAAAAAACACCTAACCGCAACATTCGGCACACAGATTTTGTCGGAATCTTCCCATTTTTCAACCGTAGACGTATTTCAATATTTCGGTCGTATCTTATTTCACGACACTTTTGCATTTGAACGGTCTACGTATGGTAACTATTTGAAACTATACATTCACTTAAACACTTAGTAAATAAGTTAAGGAACATTAGTGCATATGTTCCGATTTCGAATCTAAAAGTTTGGAAAATCTATTCCAACCGTCAGATATCACCGTTAAGATTAAATACATGTATGAAAAAAAAATCCAACTACATCTGACAACGTTAAAGGCTCGATCGGGACGGTCAAACTTTTGGTCAAACCTCTAAACGCTTTAAAACGGCAATTGGCCCGTCTAAATGACGTGTTTTGGCCTGACCTTCAACAGAGAATAGTTTCAAATCGATGCGACGCAACTAACCGTATAAAAATTTTCCTCCAAATATTTACCGACCGTCAGGCTACCCATAGGAAAACGGAAGTAAAAAACACCTAACCGCAACATTCGGCACACAGATTTTGTCGGAATCTTCCCATTTTTCAACCGTAGTCATATTTCAATATTTCGGTCGTCTCTTATTTCACGACACTTTTGCATTTGAACGGTCTACGTATGGTTTCGGTCAATATACTTTAGCCGACGACTTGCAAGTCGTCGGCTACAGTATAGCCGACGAATTGTAAGTCGTCGGCTACAGTATGGGCATTATAGCCGACGAATTATGGTCCATTTCGTCGGCTATAATGCTGATGTTTCTGAAAATTTGCCATTTAGGGCCTGAAAATTGCCTATTTCACCTGATAAATTCCTGAATATCGCACAAACAATTCAATACAATTTCCCAAAAATTCGGAAAACGGTAATTAAGGACAAAATTTTTTTTCATACATGCATGCACCTTTGTACACAAATACATACATAAATAGTATACTAAGGATGATAATCAGAATCATCCTCATCACTTGAGTCAGACGTAGTATAGTAGTTAATATCTGGCAACCGGTGCTCGTACTCGTCGTCTGAGTCATCGTCTGCCTGATATAGACGATTCGGATTAACATCATACATGGGCACCTGACCCCTAGGAAGTCGAACCACTCTGCCCGGCGTCACATTATTATCGCGGATGGTGGAGGATTCTGGAATGTCGCCGGCGTCCGGCTCTTGGTATGCGGTCGCTTCTTGACACTCTGTGCTCACACCAAGTGTGGTAGCACTGTATATGTCTCGCTGAGACACATGGTTAACTACCTTCCACGTGCCTTTGTTCAAAGGATCGTCAAGATAAAAGACCTTTTTGGCCGCTGTGGCGAAAACAAAGGGGTCGTCTTCATACACACTAGTGGCGGTATTCACCGAAAGTATGCCGTACTGATCGATCCGTATGCGGTGCGGCCTAGTATCAAACCATCGACACTTGAACAAGTGGACTTTCATGCGGTTCCCATAAATGAGTTCAACAACTGACTGTAGGACACCGTAAAAATCCACGCCCCCCTCTGCACCATCCACCATCACCCCACAATTCTGTGTTTTGCGTTCCCCGTCTCTAGCTTCACATATATACTTAACGCCGTTGACATCACACATTGGGCGGACTGTGGAAGATATCGGCTTCATCGACAACAGCCTCAATTCCTCTGAGTAATTTGTATGACCACCACTCGCAGCCACTTGCATCAGCTGAAAAATATAACTCAAATCACTCGGTGTGTTTATGATTAAAGAATAGGGAACTGTAAAAGAAAGCCATCTAATATATATATTTATACACTTACCCATTGTGGAAAATAGTCTGCAAACGTCGTGTTGTGGTAGTCGACATCACCGCGAACTTCCTTGCAGTGAAGATGGTGACGTTTCCAATATTGTACCTCCGGACAGTTTATTAGAACCCACCAGTGGGCAATCCCTACCTCATGGTCAGGCAACTTGTCCACACCCTTTTTCTTGAAGCTTCCGTATGGTACAACAGAGTTGGCGACGATAGATAGGTTGAACTCGGGGTCATCTCGACTTGGATGTTGTGGGGGGTCCTCCATCGCTCCCAAGTACAACTTGGCGTACGTTACACACTCATGCGCAATGTAAGCTTCAGCAATACACCCTCAGGCGCAGATTTATTGTGCACATATTTCTTGTAGTCTCCAAGTTGTCTGCAAGGTTAACAAGTGCATGTTAAGAGCATGCAACTTTTATTTAAAAACATGTATAAATCAAATTTATGAATAACATGTACCTTTCGATGGGATACATCCAAGTGTAGTGTACGGGACCGGTAAGCAACAATTGTTGGGGAAGATGGATCATCAGGTGAGGCATGATGTCAAAGAAGTTTGGGGGAAATATCCTCTCGAACTTGCACAAGATAAAAACGATTTCCTCATGCATTCTCATGAGGTCTGATTTTCTAACTTCTCTAGCGCATAACTTCTGGAAGAATCTTGACAACGCCACCAACGGCTCAACCACTTCATCCTCCAAGTACGCTCGAATGAAAATAGGGAAGAGGCGTTGAAGCAGTACATGGCAGTCGTGACTCTTCAATCCGTACATCTTGTTGTCTCGGTAGTTAACACACTTGCTTATGTTACCCGCATAGCCATAAGGATACCTGCATAGCCATTAACAACAATTAGATTTCATGCATATATAGTCGTCCAACAACAGATGGCGGATTCTTTAGGGAATACATGCCTAATAAAAAGTTACCTGACATTACTCAGCCATCCAAAGATTTCATGTTTCTGGTCCCTGGTGACGGTGTAAGGAGCTTGGGGCATTTTGCTCCTGCCCTCTCTCAACCACAAATGGTCCCGCAGTCCCATATTTCTCAGATCAACGCGTGCCTTGGGGGTGTCTTTTGTTTTCTTCTCCCAATTCAAAACTGTGCCAACCACGGCTTCACCCACGTTCTTCTCTATATGCATGACATCCAGGTAGTATCTGGTAGCCAACCTGGCCCAATAAGGAAGTTCCCATAGGATGCTCTTGTGTGACCAGAACCTATACCGATCCGGCCTCTCTGGAATCGTGCGCAACACATCGGGATGATTGCTAAGCGGACCAAAGTCATACTCATTCAACACTGCCAATATTTCCTCCCCTGTCCATTGCTCGGGTGCCCAGCCCCTTTCTTCAGTCCCATCAAAAGCCTGTGCATCGTCCCTAAATGGATGGTCATGCGGAAGCCAACGACGGTGACGCATCTGGACAATCTTGCTGCAATGAGGACTGGAGCAATCAACAGTCATGCACTCTGAACAAGCCCTGTAACCCCTGGTGACGCTGCCCGACAACATACCCCTCCCAGGAAAGTCACTGATCGTGCCAACAAGCATGGCATGCATCCGGAACATCTCATTTTTGAACCGGTCGTAGACCAGGTGGCCGTTCAGACTCAAGTACCGAAGCTCCTCAATTACGGGTCTCAAATACACATCGAGACACTTTCCCGGATAACCTGGGCCTGGAATCAACAATGTGAGCATGTTATATTCCTTCTTCATGCACATCCACGGTGGAAAGTTGTACGGAATCAAAATAACTGGCCACACACTGTACTGAAGCTCTTTCTTGCCAAAAGGGTTGAAACCGTCGGATGATAGCCCTAGCCAAACATTTCGACCCTCTGATGCAAATTCAGGAAACTCCAACACGTTCTTCTTCCAAGCCTCTCCGTCGGCGGGATGTCTAAGGGTGTCATCGTCAGGCACATTCCTCTCAGCCCACCATCTCATAGCTTCGGCCGTGAAAGCACACATGAACAACCGCTCAAGCCTATCAATCAGCGGGAAGTACCGAAGTATCTTCACAGCTTTCTTGTTCCCTTTAGGAGTGAACTTATACCGCTCTGTATTGCATAATGGGCAGTATTCAAGATCTGCAAGTCCTTCCCCGTAAAACAGAACGCAATCGTATCTGCATGCATGAATCTTGATGTAGGAAAGGCTGAGATCTTTAAGGATATGTCGCACCTTATGATGACTGGTAGGAAGCCGATGTCCGGGGGGCATCGCCCCACCCCATAGCCGAAGCCAATCATCAACCGATTTGACAGTGCCTTTGTTCTCCGTTTTGATCTTCATCACTCCCATGACAGATTCAAGGACAGTCTTACTGCATCCGGGGTACAACGGAGTCTGTTGCAATGCGATCAGGTTGTTGTACTTTTCCATACCACTTGTGTTGACCGGAGATCGGGGTAATGGCTCGAGTGGCTCAATATCAGGGAAACACTCCATCTCCGGAGGTGGGAGTTGCACATCTGGTGCTTCCTCAAAGACACCGCTCTCACGAGGAAACATATCGTTGATCCAGTTCGTTGTCGGATCATTGGAGGAACTCCCTCTCTCGGCAAATTGTCCATGATCATGACGACCTGCAAACTCTGGTTCACCTTGATAAATCCAATTAGTGTATAGGACCCAAAATCCATATCTAGCCAGGTGTTGCTCCACTGTCTCTATGGAAAACCGGTGTCGTGGGGTGGCACACTTGCACTTTTTACACGGACAATAATGAAGTGTAGTGTCTCCACAGTTAGCCATCAAAAAATCCAGGAAACTCCTAACTCCATCATGATACGCCTGATCCCATCTTCCAAGGGTAATCCAACTCTTGTCCATCCTGTAAATTCAAGAAATAAATATAGCTATATATAGATATGTATATATGCACGTACTACGTACGTACGCACGTACTAATTAATTAAAAAATTCATCATTACACACACACACATATATATATATATACACATGCATCCCTAAATTAATTAAAACATCGTCAATCTCCCTAATTAATTAAACACAATGTATTTTTTATATATACCAACAATATATTTTTAATTACAATTAAATTAATTAATATATATATACATTTTTTCATCAAATTCATCTAAAATCACCTATAAATCAACAATCAATCACTAATCTTCAACAAAACTTCAATTCTATCTAACCAATACAACATATATATCAACCCATTAATAATCTCATCTCAACACATATATATATATATATATATATATATATCAAATTAATCACACATTTATTCTAATTAAACTCTAAATTAACACACCTCTGCATATAACCAACTAAATCAACACACACAGCAATATACGTACCTTTCAAGCTTATGGCCGAGGTTTTGGACGATTTCAGAGCGTTTTGGACAATTTCATCGACGAATGAGCTCCCTGATGCAGAAGGTCGATCTGATATAAGAGTTATAGCCGACGAATACCCTCCTCGTCGGCTATAACCAAAAACTTTTCGTCGGCTATAACTCTTATAGCCGACGAATACCATCCTCGTCGGCTATAACCAAAAACGTTTCGTCGGCTATAGTTATAGCCGACGAGTTGTCGGCAGTCGTCGGCTATAATATTATAGCCGACGATGTGGCCGACGAAATAGTAATTCGTCGGCTATAAGGGGTTATAGCCGACGAGATACTATTTCGTCGGCCGTTTTTTCCCATATCGTCGGCTATAACCCGTTTTCTGGTAGTGGATCCCCTCCATTATCAGAACGAAGAACTTTAATAGTGACATTATATTGTGTTTGGACCTAAGAATGAAAGGCTTGAAAAGCAGGAAAGACTTCATCTTTGGTTCGAAGAAGAACAACCCATGTCAACCTTGTGCAATCATCAATAAAAGTCACAAAATACCTCATACCCATGACCGTAGGCTCTTTAGAAGGTCCCCAAACATCAGAATGAATCAATTCAAAACGGATACTACTCTTGGAGGAACTCGGAGAATAGGTAGAACGATGGCTCTTAGCAAGAACACATATTTCACAGCGCAAGGATGACTCTTCCACACAAAAAAACAGAGATGACATGGATTTTTTCATAACATGGAAAGATGAATGCCTTAATCGACGATGCCATAACCAAATTTCACTTAGCTGATTTGAACTTGCAGTCAAAGCAGTGCGTGACGGTGCTCCTGGTTTCTCTCCCGTATATGTCTGATCCAGGTGAAACAATCTGCCCCTCAAGTCCCCCCGACCAATTATCTCCCTGGTGAGAAGATTCTGAAAAATCACATACATGGGATAAAAGGTTACAGAGCATCGAGACTCAGTATTTAACTGAGGAACAGATATCAAATGGTGTGACAGGTCAGGTACATATAGAACATTATGAAGAGTTAAAACAGGGGTTACACGTAGGGGTGGATTCGGTTCCATCCGGTTCGGTTTTTGACCAAAACCGAACTAAAAATTCAGTTCGGTTCGGTTCGGTTTTTTATTTTTGGAGGGAGTGAACCGAAAACCGAACCAAACCGAACGGTTCGGTTCGGTTTTTTTTCGGTTTTTTTTTTTTGCAAAAAATGTAATATTAAATATTTGTATTTAAAAAAAACTTTGTGAAAAATTCAAAATTCGCTAATTCGACAATTCAAGTAGTTGAGTTTTTTTTTGTTCCTGATAGTTCCTTATTTTTATAAGCATACGCATACAATCTATTGGTAATATTTATGACAACAAATCATCAATCTACAAAAATTGTAACCACCAAAGTCTTAACTCTTAAAAATTCAAACTATGACATCATAATTTAATATTTTTTAATTAAAAAAATATGGCCTTGGATTTATTAGGCAACACAACACTCTTAATATTTTACCTAGCTTCCTACACGGACATTTTGAATATTTTGACATGGACACAACCTCACACAAAAATAAAATAAAATATAAAATATTAATAAAAAAGTAAAATATATAATCATAAAACCTAAAATCACATTAATCAAATCAAATATTTAATAATAAAATACAAAACGACATCTTTTTAATGAGAATTCAGTTTTTTGGTTCGGTTCGGTTTTTCACAAGGTAAAACCAAAAACCAAACCGAATTGATTCGGTTCGGTTCGGTTTTTTCCTTTTGGTTAGGTTTTTTTTTCAGTTCGGTTTTTTTCGGTTTCGGTTCGGATTTCGGCTCGGTTTTTTTCAGTTTTCGGTTTCGAATGTCCACCCCTAGTTACACGGACTGACCTTATCCCTAACACAGGAAAAGCTTCACCATTGGCATTAGTGACATATGACACGGGTGGAGGAGACAAATCAGTAATATAATGAGAATTATCATAAGTCATATGATCCGAGGCACCATAATCAATAATCCAAATATCAGAACCAACAAAGCTAGAAACTCTTAAAGCCATACCGATCTTACCACATGCTGGAGTCTGATTAGTTATGGAAATATTACCATTGTTGCAGTATTGACCAACCGCATGTATAGATTTATGTGAGAACTCAACTCTCCAGCCATTCTTGCCATCTAACTCATAAATGGCATTCTCTGCATCTTTACTATGCACAAAATCGATGAAAGCATAACCCGGTGGCCTTTTTGCAACTCATATTCTTCTGATAATTCCGAAACCACGGAACTCATTTTCGAGTTCTCCTTCTGAAATCCAAGAACTCAAATTTCCAACATACACCCGTGACATTCTTCCGGAGCGGGTCGGACTACAAACGGGTCGAGCAGCAGGAATCGGGTCGGGCCAAGCGGAATCGGGTCGGGCCGAGCTGAATCGGGTCGGGCTGGAAAGAAAATCCGGGTCGGGCTGAAAAACTCTGGAGAGAACCCTAGCTGAGAGGCTGACGCCGAGAGCAGACAAGGCGACCCAGAGAAGACGAGACCCGGAGCAGACGAGACCCGGAGAGATTGACTCCGGATCGGAGACGCCTAGTGATGCAGGTTGAGCGGCCGGACGAGACCCGTAGATGAGCAGATGCGCTGGTGGGTGGCGTCTGAGATTGCGGAAGATGCGCCGGTGGGTCGAGCACAACGCCGGACAGGGAAGACGAAGGCTGAGGACCGGGTCGAACGGATCGGGTCGAGCCTGAAGCAGACACAAGCGTGCCGACGAGGCTATTGTCGGCAAAAGTATGCAGAAACAAGGGTGCCGACGAGGCTATTGTCGGCAAAAGTATGCAGAAAAATAATTTCTCTTCTTTCCCGACGAGGATGTTGTCAGTAAAAGTGTTTGGCTGATAGAATCGAACGTCGAACAGTGGAAGAGATTAACAAACCCTAACAATGGGGTTTAGTTTGAAGAAGACAAACCAACTTCACACGTCTGACAGAGAACCAACGCCAGACGGATAATTGCAGCAGGAAAATAAAGAGAAAAAGTCATTTCGGATCTTTGTTCTGATACCAAGTTAAATATAACACAATTTGAGAGAATAATTTTCTGATATATTATTCGTCTCACATTGGAGGCTATATAAAGAGGATACAAGATGTACTATGTACTACACTATACTACCATATACAGAACAGGAAAATATTAATTACATAATATTCATGACTTATGTTAACACTATACACTCAGTGCATCAAAAGGTTGAGATTGAGATATATTCTTCTCAGACTCAAACCTGGAAGGACTGCAAGTCTACTGATATGTGGTTTCCGTCGACCGGGAAGTTCCTACCCGGTGTATACTGCAATGGGAGGATTAATTGGCTGAGCACGGTTTGTTGGTTGGTTTACTATGACATAGTTGAAGGGCATTATGGAGTGGTGGATGAGCTTTGTCATTCGGCCGTGAAAAAATGTACATGTTTTGGGGAGTCTGGTGGCCGTTTGCATCTTATTGAAACGTGTGGGAGTGATCCAAACCTGCTTGATGTGCTGGAGATGGGGAAGGACTACTCTGGCTGGTTTGTCAAGTACCAGGTTGATCTTAGTCTCATGAGAGCCGCCTTTCCTTATACTCGCCCATTCTGTTGTCCATTTTTGTTTCTTGATGAGGAGGAAAACGAGGAACAGAATCCAGTCCTTTTGCTGCTCATTGGTCATGAAGTGGTCTCCTTTAACATCAGGGATCAGAGTTTTCAGACGCTCTGTAAATTATTTGTCGGACAGAGAGATACTTATCAATATATGGAGACTTTGGCTTGTGCGTAGATGGTAAAAGTTTTTCTATCTTTTTTTTTTTTTTTTTTTTTTTTCTGTTCAGCCTGTACTTGTGAAAACTATGAATGTTTGGTATTATTAACTAATTTTATATGCCAATGCATTTGACATCGATCTAATGGTATCTTGAACTTATACCCGGAAGAGCTATGTGTTATGTACTTATAGTAAGGGTGCGCCAAATCTTGGTTTGGATGGATGGTTGGCTTTAGATAAATGTGAATGTTTTGGTAGTTTAGAACTTTAGATTGCCATTCTTGACAGGCCAAGTTGAGTTGCTGAATGTAGTTCATGTATAGCGCTAGACTATGTTGTGAAGCATAAAATTTGCTCCTGCAAGTTAAACTAGTTGTAAATTATTTACACAATCTGTTGTTGGGGATAAGAAAAAAAAAGGACTACATATGTCATGGTAGATACTGCAATGGTCACATCTTATAATGTGAAAAATAAAACTTACAGTAGGCTCTCTTAATTTGTATTGGCTATGTATTTATTTGTCCATGAGTTTATGCATCTTTGAGAAGCTGTACATTGGGATTCTCGCTAGTATTTGATGATGTTTAAACCGTAATGCATGGTCAATTATACGGTAATACCAACCTTGTTATATTTGTGGTTTGCTCTATTGTACCAAACCTTCCAAATTTTATGGACTCTTTGCCTAAAACTCATAAATAAATAAAACTTAATCAAGGCCTACAACAGAGACGCTCCTACAGTTTCATCTTTGTTGGACTGTATGCTAGCTCTTACAATTGAAGAGGTTTGGTAATAGAAAGAAAAAAAATTCTTGGATATACAGTGTAAATTTTGTTTCGTCTCTAATATTGAGAAGGTTCTGAGTTCTGACAGAGTTATATTTGATTCATTTTTTTTCTTTTTTCTTTTGTTTCAAACCTTGACTATTTTTATTGGAGATGTGGTGAAAGAATTTGTGAATTCTACACATCTGGTAAAAATTCTGAAGCATAGAGAATTGACATTTTGCGAGAACATAGGGAGGTAAATATTTGCCGTTTTTGTTTGCTTATGTGTAGCTGAAGTATCAGAGATCAATTTTCATCTATGGGTTGGATCTCCAGCATGATTATCAGCCATGGCTAGTGCTCTTCTATATAGGATTAGAGTAGGAAGAATGTGTCATTTGTATGCGGCATGATTGTCTCTAGACATTTTAGACTTTAAGAATACACGAATTACAAATTAATGTGAACCGCCGGGAACTCAGTTATTTATATCTTTTACCTCCTAGCGTTAGGTAGAACTGATTCATTTTACAGCATTTCCGTAAGTCCAGAGCACACAATAATTCATTGTGTCAATTGTAACCCACTCTCATAGGTCAATAAGGTTCTCCCCGAGTGGGTTACAATTGGCTTTTCAGCACTTTTAGCGAGCGCCATGGGAATTCAATTCAGATTTGGATTCAAGTAGCAAAAACGAGAAGAGTAGAATGTTTTTATTCTAAAAGGTGGCTGCAACTTCTTTATTTGCTTTTATGCTTGATTGCTTGGGGTTGGTGTGGCCATATAGTATTTGGTGGCAAGGAAGCGAAAGAAGACCAGTGGCGGAATTTGTAAAGACCTTATGAGACGAGCCTACCAATCGCTTCACACCGGATATATAGAAGGCTGGGCGAAGGTGCGTCTTGACAAGTTTATAAAGGACTGCTACAAGGTGTAAGAAAATCTGCACAGGAACTGATCAGCAAGCACTACGAGGGAATCTTCATGAATGAAGTCAAAAATATAAGAAAATATAAGCGGCCTAGTCCATTGAAATCTGTTGTTCGTTACGTGCTCCGGTACCTTTTACTCAGTGCAGATTGAGACTGAGGTATATTCGTCTCAGACTCGAACCTGGAGGGCTGGTGAGTATACTGATATGTGGTTTCCGTGGACGGGGAAATTTCTCCCCGCTGTATCCTGCAACAGGAGGATTAATTGGCTGACCAGGTTTTGTTGGGCGGTTCACCATGACATAGATAAAGGACATTATGGAGTGGTGAATAAGCATATATGTCACCAATACTCGGAGTTATGTTTTAGGGAGTCTCGTGGCCGTTTGCATCTTATTGAAATGTATGGGAGTGGTTTAAACCAGCTAAATATGCTGGCGATGGGGAACGATTATTCTGGCTGGTTTATCAAGTACCGGGTTGATCTCCGTCACATAAGAGCCTCCATTCGTCATACTACTCCGGCACGCTCATGTTCTGCATTTTTGTTCATTGATGAGGAGGAAGATGAGCAACAGAGTCCAGTCCTTATCCTGCACTTTTTGCTGCACAATAATCCTCAGGTTGTCTCCTTTTAACATCAGGCATGGGAGTCTTAGGACACACTGTAATGCAATCACATCTTCGCTTGTTGGACGGAGATGGGCTTATCAATATATGGAGACTTCGGCTTGTGTCCATATTTTTATGTTGGATCACAAGTTGGTGACATTTGAAGTTTCAAGTTGTGGTAAAGGAAATTTTGTCATTAGAAATATATCAGATTGCTTACGTAAATATTTTCGGTCATATTGTAGCTCTGGTAGCCTTGCGAGCTTTATTAGTTGAGTGGTTCTATTTACATTCTATAATTGTTATTTGTACCTCTTACAATATTTTTTACCATTAGATGATCAACTGACGTAGATGCAAGTGATGAAAACCTCAATTGTCATGAATTGTGTTTATAGCTCAAGCAGTCACAAACCATAAGGTAACGAAGAGTTGCTTATTTCAAATTGAATTGATAGCACAAGTTTTTTTTGTTTATAGCAACATATAAAATACTTTGCTAAACACCTACTCTCAAACTTTTTTCGCCAATCTCTTACTCATAATTTATAATTTTACTCTAATGTGAATATGGAGGTGAATAAAGTTAAGAAATCAAACCCATTATTGCATTTTTCTTCAATTTGATTTAAATCTAATAAAGAGAAAAAGAGATGGAAGAACTAGGTTAATGGGGAGAGAGGCGATCAACTAGATTTTTTTTTCTTATAGGTTTGCAAGGGGTAAAATAGGATTTTAAAATGTATAAAAATAAATGGAGGTTGAAATAGTAATTTGAGATGTGCAAATAGAGTTTTGCAAAACATCTTACTAGTCTGATCACATTTGAAGTTGAAATGAATTGAATTTTATGTTCAATCGGCCTTCAAAAAGTCGGTAGTTCTTATCTTCTCCTTGTGTTCACCTGGTACAAATTATAGCCATTAAATTACTGCAGAAGGTAAATGATGTACTTTGTTAATATTGGTCCAAAAAAGTGACTTTGGCTTCATATGCGTTCATATAGAAGTTCGCTTTCTACATTTTGAGCAAATATTAGTAACAGATCAAATAACATTAACCCAAATCGAAGAGTATGGTGATCATACACAGTTTCTGGAAACCGATTCCGATCCAGTGGAGTCAAATGTTTTTGCCAATCAGAATTTCAGTCCAAGATTCATAGGTTAGGCCAAACTAAGTTGAACATATAACTAAAGACATCGTTACAAGTCTTTATAGTCGTATAACCAAAACGGTATCATATTATGTCAAGAGGGACGCAAATTCTATCTATTACACATTTACATGTTTGAACTCAAACAATTCAAGTGAATGAAGAAAATAGGGGTTGAATTAATGAAAATGAGGAGTGACTTGTTAGAAATTACTGTTTGAATTTGAATTTTCCATTGTATATATGTAGGACAGTTTATTAACAGTTACTTGTAGTTATCCTTTTACTGTTGTATATAAGGCTAGACTTGCCTTCTGTAATTCTAATTAACATCAATACAAACTCTTTATTCACTATCTGATTGTCCTCTTATCATGTATCCAAAAAAGTTGAGTCTCTTCATACTGAATCATGCCAATGTGATCGAAATCCCAGCTTGACACATGCGTTTCAAGCTCCTCCCTCATTGGTATGAACACTTCTTATCAGCTTCACCACCATGCCAAAAAGTTGAGTCTCTTTAAGAAATGTAGTACTTTCCAATACCAAGATTAGCCATACAAAAAAATCCCTCCGAGGTTGATTGGAAACCCTCAAGTTGAAGAGCTTCGTCCATGAGTCCGCCACACCGTATGTTTTTATCACCCACAGATCAATGGAGCCCGTATTATCAACATTTGCAAGATCAAATACACACATACAGTATCTAAAAGACGTGAGACGCCTAAAATCACCGTCTACAATAGGCAACGACATTGTTCGGAACTCCTCCTTTGCTAGATCAAAAACAACAAGGTCATTGTCCAGCCAATGAAGTGCCTCATTTGAAAGAGTCGCCTCATTAAAAATATTTAATTAAGAGGAGGGGCTTCCGTCCTTTTCCAAATGTTGGCTTTGGATGAGAAGATCACTGGATCTTGATTTTCAAGTTTGGCAGTAATTTTGTAGTCGTCAGAGTCCGACAAATAGCCAAAACCATAGTAGTCTAGAATTCTATGCTTTAAGGGGTAGCCAACTGGTTCAGGTTATTTATAAAACATGCCAGTTGATGGATTCCAGATATACCATTTGTTTCTCCAAAAGAGTCATGCACATACCAAACCATTGCAGGAGCCAAGTAATTGGACAAAAATGCCCGAGTGGTTGAACTGTTGAAGGGGCACCCAACCTTTCTAACTGAGGAATTGTCTCCAAATGATGAAGGCGGCAACGCCAAGTTTCAGGATTCAAATTCAGATTCTTTGCGTTTGAAGATGAGGAGACTGTGATGGAGGGGTCGGTGGTGAGAAGCTACTTGGAACTGAGATTTGGCGAATTTAGGGCAGACAATATGATGGACTGCTAGTGTTTTGAAACGGATCGAGGTGAATCTTAATTATTAAGGATTTGATCGGCAACCTCTGAAGGATTTGAACTATCAAATCTTCAGGCAAGTAATCCCCCATTTGGAATTTGGTTTGGCCAACTATTTGTTGATGGAAAAATCTCTCGAGATTATGGTCTGAGCATAACATTCGATCTCAAGGATAATAGGATTCGATATCCTTGAGGTATGCTATATTATATGTAGGTTATGATACATTTCTTGCGCAGCAAGCAAAGAATATGGCATTAAATACTAGAGTATCTTCGATCAATACATGCCACATATAGTTTGAATGATTAAGATTAGATGACTTCATATAGATACAATGGTATTTTAAATGACTAAGATTACGCCGTGTACACGGCTGTGCATACAAGAACTTCCGATTAAATACCTATAAGTCTACCAAGTACAATATAATAGGATACAATAGTCTATAAGGAAGCCACCAATAGATGCCTTTTTTTTTCTTTTTTTTGAAAACGAAAATTTAATAAAATAGACCTAACATGACCAAAAATGATGGTGTAAAGAGTGGCACTTTTGGTACTGGAGCTATATGTAGGGATGTGCACAGAGTTTGCTTAGGTGTGTTCTTGCAGTTCCAGAAACGGGGTTCCTCTGCCACATGTGAGTTTATGGCCTTAATAAATGGACTCCACTGCTGTGTGCTGGGGGGATTTTCTGCCCAGAATTTATTTGCAATTCTACACTCGTCTTAGCGTCTATAGATGACTTCAGTGTGAGTGGTGCGCTTCTGGAAGAAGCAAAGTTTCTTATAAGTCTGTTTCAGTCGTGTAGTTGGGGTTATGTCCCTAGAGAAGGTAATAAGGCTGCTCATCATAGAGTTGCTAGAAGCCTAGAACTGCCATGTCCTTTCCATACCCCACTTATTGGTGGCAAATGGTTCCGGAGTTGTTAGTTTCTATAAATGATGATGAGTTGAGTTTGTAGTTTTCCCAAAGTGGAGTGTGGTACTTTTTTTTTTTAGGGGAAAGGAGAGTTTCCACTGACATAAGTCATCAAGGATCACATGGATCAAATCATATGAGATGACAAGCCATCCCAAATGCAAACTAACGCTACTGCAAACTAGATGCGTACGAAGACAAGAGAACTCTGAACTCGAATCAAGCCTAAGGACCTCAATTGGTGTACCTTTCATCGAATAGTCCAACTCAAGTTAGAGATTGGAAGGGATCTTTATGTTCAGCCGACCATCACCTCGGCCGAATCACCTCCGGCTGCCGGACTCGGCCCTCCGCCATTAAATCTTTATGCGAGCACAACTCGAAACAAGGCGCTGCCTCTTGTGGTTAGAAGACTTGACGCAGACCGATTCTCACCAACGAAATCCGATCTACAATGCTCGATTTCACCGCCGTCCCAGACTGGACGCAGCCTTCAACCCCGACTGATTAAAGCACTGCCTTACAACGTCAAGATCACCGACGTATCTCAACCGGAGGCGATGTGTCTCCATCACGCCGCACACCTCATTCGAAGGAAGAACCTGCTTCCACTCTAAACGGAGAGATGGCGCCTACTACAGCCGGGAACCTTGGGGATTTGCCGACGCCTGCTCATGAAACCCTAGATTTCGGAATAGAGCTCCGAGAATAGTGGAGAAGATTTTAGAACTTGATAAATAAATCGGTTATTAAGTGGAGTGTGGTACTCTTCCCAACTTAGTTGGGTTGAATGAGGCAACTATTTACTCCTTGATGTATTATCCTATTTGAAATGAAAATTCCATAGTTCTGATATTTAAAAAAAAAAAAAACAAATCAGCATGATCAATAATGTGCCTTTTCCCTGTTTCATGGATGGCGATAGACTTTGCTCCCTTGTGGGGTTTAATTTTAGAAAACACACACAGATCGAATGCATCAACATATCAAACTGTAGTGATGGCTTATAGCCGCTTTTAAGTCACAACCTAAAAGCAAACGGTATGATATTATTGTCACACGAGAGTGACTCAAATTCAATCTATTACATACGTGAACTGAAACAATTTTAGTGAAGGAAGAAAAGAGCTAGGGGTAAAAAGAATTTGGAAGACGAGGGGTGACTAATAAAGCCAAAGTAGAGACTCTTCATATTCAATCATCTGCTCACCTGTATTCACACTAAAAAAATGTGTTTCAAGCTCCTCTTTGGTATCAGTATGACCACTCCTCATCAGCTCCAACACAATCAGGTCATTACTGTTTCTAGTCATTTTTTGCAGAATTGCAGAGGTTCCCAACACTAAGAATGGATGTACACAAGGATAACGATTCTCTGCAGGTTCAATGGAAATCTTCAAGTTAAAGAGTTTTGTCGTCCATGAGTCAGCCACGCCATATTGTTTCATCACCCACATATCTAAGGAGACAGCAGAATAAGCCTTTGCAGAATCAAATACACACAGACAGTCTTCAAAACGCTGGAGATCACTAAACAGTCTAAGCTGATCACCATCTACAATAGGCAGTGGCAGTCTTCGGAACTCCTCCTTCGCTAGATCAAAAGCAATGATGCCATCACGGTACCGTAGTCCGGCCAATGAAGTGCCTCATTTAAAAGTGTCCCCATACTATCGTCAAACCAATGAGGAAGTTCCGTTCTTTTCCAGATGTTGGCTTTGAATGAGAAGATGAGCATCTCCGCACGGTTATCAACACGAAAGCCTTCAAATTTGGCAACAATTTTGTAGTCGGCCGGCAAATAGCCAAAATGATAGGAGGTTACATTGAAAGATTAACACTAAACAATCTTCAATAAACTGTAATGAACATAACCATATAAATACATAATCAAAAACAAAAATCAGAATTATACTTGCTTCATTAAAACTGATTGCCATTGCTTGCTCTTCAAGTAACTCCGGTTTTCAAACTTTAGTCTTATGAATATCTCTCACAATAGCTCCTCGAATGGGATAGGATACTAGATGCGTTATTGAGTATATCAGGGACTAATGCTCATGTATTTATAGTGATCAACTAGTGTCTTACCCATCAAAGAGTTCTAGTTGATCTCTACAATATTTACTTAACAACATGAACTTCATATCATAATCTGTAATGGATTTATATTCAATATATGATTATATGTTATCAATATATCACTAAAATTATTGTCCTTATACATCTCTTATTACTTGGATAATGTTTAATCAAATGCTTAATACTTTAGACATAGAATTATTGTACAAGTCCAATATATTCTTTCAATCTCCCACTGGACTGAACAATCATTCAAATGTAAGCACAAGAACCAAAACATAAACTAAGCAATAAACTTTAGGCATGCGTGAGCTGTATACAATGTAAAAATCCAGAAAGCTAACAACTCAGTCACCTTACAACAACAAATGCAGAACCCAAGATCAAACAGATTCAACAGAAAATGCAGATTGAAGATCACTGCAAGTGTTCCTGCAAAGCACAAGAGTTCCAGATATGAACTAGAATAGAGCTAATGACATTTTCACACATATATAACTGCATTGTCAAAAATCTCTTGTCCTCTGTATGGTTTTAAACAAAAACTCCAAAATCACAAGTAACTTAACACTAGTGGATATGAAAATACTTGTTAACTAAAAAGGTAACCATGTACAGAACATATACTGCACATAAATATCCACTTGAACTTCTTAATAACTTGAATAATAAAATTGAAATCAGAAACTGAACTTCAGAATTCAAATGTATAACACTAGAAAAAGTATAATGGTGTGTTTGGACGAGGGAAAATCAGGAGGAATTTAATTGAAAGTGAGGATTTCATAATTCCTAAAAGCCAATTCAGTCGTTTGGCATTATCAAATTGGAAATTCCAAATTTCTGTGGAAAAGAAAACGAAGGAATTCATTGTTTAAATTGCTCTCTTGAATTCCTCACAAAATAGGTGTCATTTACAAATTCCTTTGCAGTATTCAATTATCTTTCTAAAATAAGACTTTTTATATTTTATTTTTTATTAATGTTTTAGAAACTTTCTTAATCTATAACACATTTCAAATTTCATATAAATATAACCAAACAATAGAATTTGCAATTGATGAATTTCAAATTGATGGAATTCAAGATGTCATCAATTATAAATTCTCATGGATTTCATAATGTTCTCATCCAAACACACCATAAATGTAATTCCTCAATTTTATTTGATAACAGAATCAAGTTTATATAACCAGAAAACATATATACAAGAATAAAACAAAATATTGAAAATCTGTAACTAAATTTTGTACGCTCCCACTAAATTCCAGAATCTAATCTTTCTAGAACACCTAGTCTAGCACAATACTTCTTAAAACTCTCAACTGGTAATGGTTTGGTAAAAGAGTCTGCTAACTGTTCTTCTGTAGCAATGTTTAAAATCTTGACTTCACCATCCTTGACTCTTTTCCTCACACCATAATACTTGAGATCAATGTGCTTAGAATTGGTTGATCTCTTACTGTTTTTACAGAAAAACACTGCAGCCTCATTATCACAATACACACTCAGCTTATTTGGAATCACATGACTCAGAATCTTGGTCTCTATCAGAAAGTTTCTGATCCATAGACCTTCACAGACACCTTCATAAACAGCTATAACTTTTGCTTGCATAGTATAAGTTGCAACTATAGTCTGTTTCATGGTTTTCCATGCAACAACACCTCTTGCTAACATATACACATAACCACAAGTAGACTTCTCTGAATTTGGATAATTTTCAGCAAAATCAGAATTTGTAAAGCCTTCTAAAACTAAGTTCTTCACTCTTCTATAAACAAGCAAATGGTTTGGTTCTCTGAAGATATCTGAGAACCTTCTTACCTGCATTCCAATATTGAATTGATGGATTACTTTGAAATCTAGAAAACATACTAACTGCAAATGCTAAGTCAGATCTAGTGCATACCTGAGCTAGCATACATCAAACTACCAACTAACCTAACATATGGCTTTGAATCCATATCAGCTTTCTGTGCTGCAGACATAGGTAATTTATTTTTATGTAATTTATCTCCCTTAGACATAAGAACTTCACCAGAACTACAAGTTTTCATTCCAAAACATTTCAGAATTTTTGTAATGTAACTTGCTTGTGACAAACCTAATAGGCCACGTTTTATGTCCTTTTTAATCTCAATGCCTAATACAAAAGATGCTTTCCCCAAATCTTTCATGTCAAATTTCTTAGACAGAAAGATTTTTGTATCTCTAAGTAATTTTACATTACTGCTTGCTAGGAGGATATCATCAACATATAAAATGAGAAAAATAAAATTATTTCCCACAGTCTTGAGATAAATGCATTCATCAATAATATTTTCTGTAAAGTCAAAAGTTGATATTACTGAATTAAATTTCCTATACCACTGCCTAAATGCTTGTTTTAATCCATAAATTGATTTCTTGAGTTTACAAACCATTTTATCTTTCCCCGGAACAACAAAACCTTCAGGTTGTTTCATAAAAAAAAAATTCTTCAAGTTCACCATTTAGGAAAGCGGTTTTGACATCTATTTGACGTAACTCCATATCAAAATGAGCCACTAATGTCATATTATTCTAAAAGAGTCTTTTGTAGACACAGGAGAAAATATTTCAGTAAAATTAATTCCTTCTTGTTGAGTGAAACCCTTAGCAACTAACCTAGCTTTAAACCTCTCTATATTTCCCTTAGCATCTCTTTTAGTTTTAAACACCCACTTACAGCCTATAGCCTTTTGATTTTGATCTGCCTTAACCAAATCCCAGACTTTATTATTCTTCATAGACTCAATTTCTGCATCCATGGCTTCTTGCCATTTAGCTGAGTCTTCACTTTTAATAACTGCATTAAAAGTGATTGGATCATTGTCATCATCTAATGCATTATCAATTTCTTGAGAAAACACTAGATATTCACTTTGACTTCCAAAAGTGGGAATTCTTTCCCTCTGAGATTTCTTACGTTTAGGACTTGGTTCAGGTTCTTCTTGAGGCTCTAGTGGTATTGTATTTTCTTGAGGTTCTGTATCTTCTAAAAGTTTATCAATTTCCATATTTTCATTTATTGGCTCACATACTAATTCTTCCCCCAAAACTGCAGTTTTAGATGAATTTTAGTTTGCTTTAGCTAAATCTGAAAATAATGTTGGAGTAACATTATTCTGTAAGTTAAGTGAATTTTCTGAATTTTCTACAATTTCTTCAAAATCTGTAGATAAATCTACATACTATGTATTACATGAAGACTCTCCTAAAAATTTGACTTGATGAGTCTCAAATATTCTTGGAGTATGTTTACTTGAGTAGAGTTTATACCCTTTTGATTTTTCACAGTAACCTACAAAATAACAACTAACATACCATGGCTCAAGCTTTTCTAAATTTGGATTATAAATCCTAGCTTCTGCATTACAGCCCCAGACATGCATATGATGCAAGCTTGGCTGCTTCCCATGCCAAAGTTCATAGGGTGTTTTATCTACTGATTTGCTTTGTGCTCTATTGCAAATATAATTTGCAGTTTTTAAAGCTTCTTCCCAAAGATATAAAGGCAAATCAGATGTACACATCATGCTCCTAACCATTCCTAAAAGAGTTCCATTCTTTCTTTCTGCCACTCTATTTTGTTGGGGATTATGGGGTGTTGTATACTGTGCTTTAATACCATGCTCCTCAAGGAACACAGCAAATGGCCCTTTATGTTGACTAGTTTCAGTATACCTACCATAAAATTCTCCTCCCCTATCTGATCTCACAATTTTTATTTTCATGCCTAATTGAAGTTCAACTTCAGCTTTGAAAACCTTAAAAGCTTCTATAGACTGTGTTTTTTCAGATAATAACTCAATGTGACAAAAACGTGAGAAATCATCTATAAAAGTAATGAAGTAGACGTTTCCACATATAGTTTTATGACTTATAGATCCACATATGTCTGTATGAATTAACTCTAATAGACTAGTAGCTCTATATGCACCTTTTCTGTTTAAATTAGTCATTTTTCCCTTATAGCATTCCACACATTCATTCAAGTCAGAGAAATCTAATTCTGGTAATATTTTGTTCTTAACAAAATCTTTTTATCTTTCTTTTGATATATGGTCTAGTCTTCTATACCATAGATAGGCTGACTTATCATTAAACATGGTTCTTTTAACACCAGAAACAGTGTTATTACTTGAAGCTGCATTAAAACTGTAGGAGAATTTTCAATACTGCATTGTATCTGTAAATATCCATTCAAACGTAAAGCAGCACCAACACATCCCAAGAGATTAAGTTTCTCTTTATTGTGGGTACAAAATAAATATTATCCAGAAAAAAAAATTCTCTAAACTTAGACATAACACTAAACTGCATATGGCCTTCACTGAGACTTTCATCCCATTGCCTACTCGAATGTGAGCTTCATCACTTCTTAGTTTCCTCTTCTTTGTGAAGCTCTGCATGGAATTAACTATGTGTAAGGGAGAGCCAGAATATAGCCAAAAGGTATTTGGTTCTAATTAAATCAACTTCTAAAAAATAAAGAGATGGAAAATTAAAAATTTTAGACAGGTTTAGGTTCTCACCCTTCTTAATCATCTAAGCCTTGAAGCCACTGCAATCCTTCTTCTTATGGCCAGGCTTCTTACAGAAATAACACTTGAACTTGAAAGTTCCAGTGTTGGATGTCCCTGCACCCTTAGCTGAATGAGGCTTATAGTTGGTCTTTTAGCTCCTAGCTTCTTCTTCCACTTGTTCTTGCCTACCATATTGACCATTGCCTCCAGATTGGAAGCCTTGATGACACCATAAGTTGGATCATCATCTTTGATCCTAGTCTCTTCTTCAGTTGCTATAGTAAGGAGTTCATTAAGTCCCCACTTTTCTTTTTGAGCATAGTAACTCGACTTAAGCTGATTGAAACTTGGAGGAAGAGAATGAAGTGCAGTATTCAGCACATACTCATCAGGAGTATCAAATTGAGATTCTTAAGCCTATTGACTATATTCTCAATCTTCAGAATGTGATCCCTGACTCCTCCTACACCATTATACTTAAGGATGCTTAATTTCAGAGACAATGTAGATGACTCTGACTTGTCAGTCTTCTTAAACTTTTCTTTCACATACTCCATCTCTGGAATTGATCCAGCTATGGTCTCAATCGGTGGCTCTAGCCATGTTTCTACATATATCATTCTTCCTATGCCATGATTTCTCATACTCATAAGCTTCAGGGAACTCTTCTCTATCACAGTCCTCTATGTGTGGTAGTACATGAGTCCTGAGACAATCATCTAACTCATGGTTGAGTGAAAAATACATGTCCAGCTGCCTCCTCCATGCTATGTCATTGGCACCAGTCAAAAGCTCAATTTGGTTGAGAGTAACCACTTGGACACCTAGAGAGCAAACAAAAGATTTTTCAATTATTATTCTTGTTTCTGTATTTGTTTGTTTGTAAGGTCTTAGATTTTATTGAGTGTTTTATGTGTTTTAATTGAAGTTTATCAAGTAAAAACAATCCCACAAACACAGAATGCTTAAAACAAACACATATACCAAAATTATAATTCACAAATCAATCACAATATCCCAACTGTAATACATGCTTAACTACACTTATAGAGCAGTAGATTAAACATGACTAAAGTTTCTGAATCCACAAACCACAGTAATTAAACTCAAGTTTTATAAAAGAAGCAGTCAACACCTATACGGCAGAAGAAAAGCTTCAAGCATAACCAAATATGAGATTAGAAACCATGTATGTAGTTGTTCCAATTTTTAAGCAATGCATCAATACTTCTATGGAAGACAAAATATGCATGTTTTAAATTCCAGAAACACAAGTTTTCACGTTTTTATGCTGAATTGATCATCTGTAATCATAAAAGTTTTGCTATGTGCAATATACTATCTATAATAACAGAAAACCAAAAAACTCAAGGAATTTTCATATACTGAAATCAAGTAAAAACCAAATCTTGATGAAATTATTCCTTTCTTCTGTAAATTTCTTATCATGATAAAAGTTAAATATGGGAGACCAAATCATAACAATAACTAAAAGAAAAATTTACAGATTTTATGCAAATGGCTAAAATCAAAACATATGTCAAAAAATTTCAATTCACCCAACTGACATACCTTAGCCTCTGCTACAGCGCTGCATGGTTAGTTAAAGCAAATAACAATCCAATACACAGCACACAAGTCGAATCGAAGTAATCAAGAACACAGAGAGAAACATGCCAAAAACCAAAATTTCTTCCGGTCCCCATCTAACTTAACCTAATTGCACGCCGGGATGTTTCTATGGTTCTCTCATTGTTCTTAATCTAACCTGAATTGCGAGCTGCGGGTCTTGAATCCCATCAATTTCTTGAATGAAATCTTGCACCTTCTTCCCCGCCAAAAACCAGAACCCAGAAAAATAGTCGTTGTGAAATAACGACTAGTTGACTTAATCTCTTTGCAGAGAGATTCCAGGTCGGGTCGCAGACTGGGTAGCACTGCTCACAGGCCAAAATTGGTTCTAAATGGGTCAGCTATGCTGGCCCGTTTTTTGAAGTTTTTTTTTTTTTTTTTTAAATTTTCGGAAAAGATTTTATAAAACGTTTTGTAAAAACCCTGAATACTGAATTTGATTTTCTTAATCGATTTACATGCAAGGTTCATTATGGCTCTGATACCAATTGAAAGATTAACACTAAACAATCTTCAATAAACTATAATGAACATAACCATATAAATACATAATCAAAAACAAAAATCAGAATTATACCTGCTGCATTAAAAGTTTTAAAACTAATTGTCATTGCTTGCTCTTCAAGTAACTCCGGTCTTCAAGCTTTAGTCTTCTGAATATCTCTCACAATAGCTCCTCAAATGGGATAGAATACTAGATGCGTTAGTGAGTATATCAGGGACTAATGCTCATGTATTTATAGTGATCAACTAGTGTCTTACCCATCAAAGAGTTCTAGTTGATCTCTACAATGTTTACTTAACAACGTGAACTTCATATCATAATCTGTAATGGATTCATATTCAATATATGATTACATGTTATCAATATATCACTAAAATTACTGTCCTTATACATCTCTTATTACTTGGATAATGTTTAATCAAATGCTTAATACTATAGACATAGAATTATTGTACAAGTCCAATATATTATTTCATACATATGTCAAGGGGCAACCAACTGGTTCAGGTAATTTATAGAAGGAGCGAGTTGTGGATTCCAAATATACAAGCGGTTTTTTGGAGACAGCTCCGCAAACACTAAACCATTGCAGGAGCAAAGTACGTGGACAGAAGTGTCGGGTTGAATGAATGGGCAACTAATCTTTCTCATTGACGACGATGATGGCGCTGCCAAGCCCCGGGATACAAATTTAGGTCTCCAAGACGTGTAGGTGAGGACTCTGTTACGGGAAATTTGATGGTGAGAAACTACTTGGAACTGGGACTTGGCAAACTTTTGCTCAGACAATATGATGGAGCGCCTGCGTTTGGAAACAGAGGTGAAGCGGATTAAGGATTTGACCGACAACCTCTGGAGGATTTGAACTATTAAATCTTCAGGCAAGTAATGCGCCATTTCAGAATTAGGTTAGCCAAAGCTAATTAAATGTTCATGCAAAACTCTTCGGACAAAAAAACGCAGCAGCTGTGCAGAATGGGTTAGCTCAAGTGGTAAAAGAGTCTCATTACCTAGTAAATAGGTTATTAGGTCATGAGTTCATGTCACGACAAAAATAATATGGTCTAAAAATTCTGTTATGTTTCTTCTCCTTGAGGATGTGTATATAGAGATACATCTCTTGTTACCATGTACAGGTAGGCAAGCTTTGGTATTAAATAGGGGTATTAATTATGGGTTGAAAAGTGTATTTATTGATAATTTTGTATATTAAGTACCTACAAATCTACCTAGTTATAATAGGAAACAATATCCTTACCAACTACGGAATGCTGTATAGCGTTGTCTAGTTTTTTGGTCACGTTATTTCATATCTTCCTTCTTTGTTTTGCATACTTGGTTGATTGTACAATCTTTTGGAAGCCTATACAGTATCAAGTCTTGTATTAAGAGTGCGGAAACGTACAAAATTACTGAATATATTACAAATCAATCAAAACTCTCATCCCAACTAATAATTACTGGATATCAGGCACAGATTGGCATCAATCAAACTGCCTGGACTTTCTAAACTCAGCAGACGCTGTCATATTTTAGGATTGGCTATGGCTTTGCTCGGACCTAGTCTGCCATCTTCTTTTCCATCTCAAGAACTCGACAATGATGGAACTCCCACTCATCGCAACACCCAGTCCGGCAAATGTTGCCAGCAGAATGCAAAGAACTGCTTGCACCCGGACCTGAGGCCACAACATAATGCAAGCATTCAAACACGTTTTCTATATGTAATAAAACTGCTATGATAAACAAATGAAAGTTGACATGTTGAGGAGAGCCTCTTACCAACGAGTAAAATATATGTGCAAATAAAACCACCAGAGCAAACTGAACCGACGCATAGACCCACACAAATCTTCTTTTGACTAAACACAAAAGATCCAAGAGTTAATGTAGCGAATCAACAATGTAGGAGTAGCATCTTTGATGTTAACAGAAAACTAGGACAAGTTCCCACTATTTATCCTTGCAACAACTAAACAACTTTACATAGAGTTACTAAAGATTGCTAGCTTACCCATGGTTGATGAGGTCATTGATGAGAGGAGTCCCAGTACACAAGAAAATGGAAGAGAGACGGCAATTGCACCTGTACCCATTTTCTCAACCTGTAGATGAACATGTACATCACCATGGGGAAAATACAGTCATATTGACAATCCTGTAGTTTAGACTTTAGATTTCTAATCTTACCAGTAGTTGCTCAAGAAAACAAAAGTAGGCAAGCATGCTAACAATGACAAGCACAGGAACTTCCTGCCAAACCCTGAAAAGGTATGAACTGAAATATTAGCAAGGGAAGTGTCTCTAAGATAAATAAAAAGCATATTTTATATATGAACAAGGACACAATTTCCAAACTAAAAACTACTGCCTATTGAACACTTGCCTGTATCCGTTAGCATCTTCCTGCTGAAATATACTTCCAGTATTTCGAGCTCGAACACTTTGTATTCTTAATAGAGTGACAGGCAGGTTCAGAACCTCTTGCTTGCATATATCACAGGTCTTGTTACCTTTGATACTAAACCATTTGATAGCACATTCCTGATGGGCCAAAGCAAGTTCACCTTTGCAACTACATTCCATTTTGAGGGTCTCACCCCCTTCACACAGTTCAACTAGACAAATTCTGCAGACAGCCTCTTCTTCAGATATGTCTTCACCATTGTCATCATCATTTCCTGACCATCATAAAAGTAAGACTGCTATTACTCTAAAGGAGCAGATTTTGGACATATGATGTGTGTTAAGAATCAAAAATTGAGCAAAGGAAAACTGTTACCCAACAAAGTCAACATCTAGAGAAGTTATTCATCAACTTATGATCAGTATAAGCAATTCATGAAAAAAAACTAAGAAAAGAAAGTTACCAGCATCTACTGTTGGGGAAGTAGTCGATATTAAATCCCCCTCCTTCACTCGAGGGGTGGAAGGAATTACACGAAAAAAGGAATCCATCCTCCTTAAGGTAACCTTTTCCTTAGGGTTGATCGGAACTGAAAGTGAGCGAGCTATCTGATGAGCTCCTTTTTTCTGGAAAAAAAAATGAAGAAGATAAATATTCCTCAAAACAAAATAATGCCCATTTGTATAGATGAGCATGGTGAGAGGGTTACACCTGACAATTTATTAAAAAGAAAATATCCTATCCCTAGGTCTATATGAGGTTAATATACTTCAAAGGTGCTCTTCACTTCTGGCTTTGATAGCCTATTTAGTATATGTCATGCAAAAGATTATGTAAAAATGAGAAGTCATAATGAAGTAGTCAAGTAGTGTTAAAAATCATCAGGATGGGTTGATCAAGTAGGTGAGACTAGATAATCTGGATAATAATGCATGAAACCTACAGCTGAATTTAGAGAGCCACCAACACTTCCACCATGTGTAGATTCTGGGAGTGAATGTGCAATAGGAGTTACAGGTAGAGATGATGTTCTCTTCATCCGCGGAGTGAATAGCTTTGTAAGCGACAGTGACCTTGATATGGAAGCCTTTTCCCGTGGTGGTGCAGCAGGGGACCCTTCCAAAGCTAGGTTAGCAGCCTTCTCTACATCTGAAGAGCTTCGATTCTTGAAGCTTAGTTTCGGGAAAAGAGATCTTTTACAAGATTTTCCTTTGGATGAAGAGGAGCCTGGAGATCCATTAATTCTTGCATCACTTGAACCTGGAGTAAGATTAAAATTTACTTTCCTAGGGGTAGGACTTGGTGTTGGAGGCATCTTTATCAAAACAAAATCCTGAACTCCATGTTCTTCTGTTCTTGAGGGTATCTCCAGGTGGAGATTTTGTCGCTTCCATGGATGAACTTGAGGTGTTTCTTCAGTTATTCCTACTGATTCTTCAACCTAAAAACACATGGAAATAACATGAATTGAATAGGATGTAAAGTTGGTTTAGGTATTGTAATCTACAGTTCCATTTAGTTGCCAGCCACGCAATCTATTGTCTTTAATTTTTTCTGCATTTTAATCTAGAATAAGCATCTCAGAAGGAGAAAGTATCCTAAACCATGCCATTCTCCAACTTGGTGGAAGGGGGTACAATTTTCTGTACTCAATTCAAAGTGTAACTCACAGAGCTGGCTTCAAAACTACAAGTGGTATCCACTATCTTAAACCATTTTTCACACATTTTTCATGTAAATACTTCATCTTAGGCAGAGATTTACTAGAATTGTATGAGTGCATATGAATTAAATTCACCGGATAAATAAATCATGTCCGGCTTGGGCACTTTTCACAAGACCGTATAAACCTAAGAAGACGTACCTCTTTCACAACAATCATAAACAGAAGTACTATTTCATCACTAAATACGGAAAAGAGAACATGCAAATCATACACTTTGATCTACTGACGACCTAATATTACACATCTGACAATTTGATTAGTCATTCCACTATAGTTTTGTAGTTTGTGTGACTTTTGTCCACAATTTATCAAAGCTTGTGGAAAGATCATAATTCACACACATCCAAGCCAATGATCCCAATGGAGAATCATTGCATGAGGATCATAAAACATAAATAAGTTTACACATGTAGCAATAGTCAAAGACCCAAAACCCAGAACCAGAAAAGAAACTAGAATCATACAGCATAGAACTAAAGAGCTCAGTATTCATGAATCAAATAAAGTTGAAAATCAATACTTTCAAACAGACCATATCACCTTTTTCCTTCTGATTGATAAAATAAAAATAAAAAACAGAGAGGAAGAATCAGAAACAATGATCCACACAGCACTTGAATAAAAGAAAGAAATTACAGAGAAGCTAGAACAAAGATGGTACCTTTTGAACAACTGGAGAAGCAATAATTGTCCCTTGGCTTGAGTTCTCATGATTCCCGTCACCCACATGCTTTTCCTCAGTTGCCATTCCCTCACGATAAAACAATCAAAACCCAGAACAGAAGGGGGAGCAACTCAAACCATCCACCCCAACTCAAAAAGTAACCCAACAAAATAAAACGCAGAGAGAGAGAGAGACAGAGTAATGGGAATGGCAATGGGAATGGGAGAGATATGGGAAAGAGGGAAGAGTATTAAATAAGAAGTTGAAATGAAAAGAAAGATGCTTGGAGCTTGGAGCTGCTTCAATTCATTTATGGCAAAAGGTGGTAGGGACTGACTGTGAGAGCCTACTGCTCACTGCCACACCACTCCAACTCCAACTCCAACTACACACACTTACTCAACAATCCATTCTCATATAGTGCGCCTGGACTCTGGTCAATTCTTTAGCTTTGGATAATTATTAGTTTAAACAACGCTCTCCTTCTAAGAACTAAGAATGTAACTACCATAAATAGTCGAGTTGTACTTGTGTGTTTAATAAGAGCTAAGTGTGGAACTCTTCGTACCCAATTTCGTTACAGTAAAACCCTTCTAAAGTGATAATATTTCTAAACTGATAAAAAGTCTCGGTCTCAAGTCGAAATCAGTGTTAAAATTTAATAACCCATCTATCTGTGATAATTAATATTTTTTTAGAAAATCGTAGTGCTAAATCTTGGTCCTAACTTTCGCATAAAGTGATATTTTCCATTAAATACATATTTTTTTATATACTCCCGTTTAAGTGATCAACATTGAGTAATTCTGCACTACGACGAAGAGTGTTGGATATGGTAAATTGGGTGACTTTGACATTATACTTCTCCTCTAGCCATTGTTGAAGACTTTTTTGAGTAACACCAGGGTTGTCGTTTTTGTATTGACATAGTTCTTTGCGAATCTTGTCGGTCATTATAACATGGGGAGATTGCTTCGGAGCCATACCTATGAAAAGTGTTGATAAACTTAGAGAATGTTATCTAATTTATAAGTAATTTCTTGGGGTGAAAGTGTTAACATACATGAATGTTAGTAAATCTTTTGAAAATCTAAGAAACTATTGAAATTTTGGTGAGTTGAATATAGACAAAAAAATAACTACATGAATGTTCAATTTTGGTGAGTTGAATATAAACAAAGAAATATGTATATGTATTTAGTGGCTAAAAACACAATTTTAATCATTTTGGAGCAAAAAAAAAATGTAAACCTCTTTTATGTGATAACCTCTCTAAAGTGATATTTGGACCCGGGTCCCAAGAGTATCACTTTAGAGGGGTTTTACTGTAGTACTAATTTAACATTTTAATCGGTAACAAGAGGAAATGAAGTGTTTTGACATTTCTTTCTTTCCTGAGCATATTAATTTCTAATTTTTTTTTTTTTTGTGAAATGAGATAAATATCTAAACCTAGAATGAAGTTGTGAAATAGGAATATGCCACCCTCCCCTGGTAAAAGTATTATCATGTTAAGCCTCATATTCCTTTTTTTTAGGTTCTTTTCGCTTTCCGATTTATCATTTCTAAGAGCATTTTCAGCAGACTCTCTATTATAACTCTTTAGCTACTTTGGAGAGCATATTTAGTTTTTTGTGAAAAATAACAGCTATATCAAACTCTATATTATAACTCTGTTATTTTTTAGCTATCTCACTAGCTAAATTTGGAGAGCGTGATAGCTAAAAACTAAAACATTTAAATTTCATACATTCCATATATGTAATTATATATAATTGATATATACATTTAAATTATTTTTTATTTATTTAATGAATATTTTAATTTTAAATCAAGCTAAAATAGAGAGAACTGATACAGATGTATTTCTAAAATGGCTGGTTAAAATGACTTTTTATCTATTTTAGCTAAAATTTAATTAAAATATGACTAATATTACTGAAAATGCTCTAAGTGCTCGCGAGAATTTCGGTTATCATTGGTGCATTTTAAGGTAGGACAAAACAATAAATGCTATGTTCAAGGTTGTACTTGTTACCTAAACGCATCAAACCATTAAAGCCAGGTCAATCAAATATCCTTCCAGTTCGCACTTTACGTTTCAGATTGGATCCAGACTCACAATTTTTTTTACCAAAAAGAAGAAAAGCTCACACTTCACGTTTGTTGGAATAAACTAGTTGAGATTGATGAATTTATAAATCAAATATCTAAACAAACATTTAGGAACTCCTTCATGAATTCCTTTAAAGCACAAAATGTGGATTGAAATGAATGAATTGTTACGCGACATATATAAGAATGATAATTTTGGACTACTCCACTGAGATGCACTCATTATGCCTCATTTGTCCTAAAAGTGTAGTGTAGTTTACATTATCGAATAGATTGCAACCTTCTAATAGGAGGACAAATTTATGCGTCATTGTTTCATTCATATTTGTCTAATTTAATGGTTTTATAACATTGTTTTATCGATATGATATGACTATCGATTTATCATAAAACTTGAAGATAGTTGCCTCACATTCTTAAACAATATATATATATATAAATACTGAATTATGGAGATGTAGAAATTTGACCGGAAAGTAGGTTAAATAAGAAGTTCCGTTCTTTAATTTCATAGCGGATCTCCACTCTAGATATATAGATATATATATATATACACGCACCTTTATAAACATTCATATAGTAATTCATCCCTTTATAAACATTCATATAGTAATTCATGATGGTTTAAAATCTTAAACGGGATATCTGCAAACAGCAACAATTCAGAGAATCCAAATTCATAAAGTAGTAATTTCTCATTCTCGTGAGAAGATTAATGAAAATCATAAAGCATGGGTGCCGCGGTGAATGAGTACCCGACGGCAGGAGATGGTGGATAATGATGATTCACATAATCGAAAAAGATCACATCAATGCTGCCAAAGTGCTAATGTGATGACGGCACTAAATTGGTGTAGCTACTACTGCCAAAACTAAAACCCTCCTCAGTTGCTTTCTGAGATGTCACTCGATATATATTCTTGATAAGAAATAACTTAACAAAAACGAAATGGGAAGTGTTGTAATAAAGATGATCTCTAAAACTTTTTTCATTACATAATCTTGTCCATATTCCAAAAGCTTTTTGTTATAGAAGTGTTGGCAAGTGTGCTACTTCTTCGTCCGGACATAATTTGAATTAAACTCTTACCCTGAGGTGTTTCTCTCGAATGCTGGATCATTTGGAGTATCCAATTCACTCACATTCACCCGCCTTACATGCCTAAACCAAACCCATCGGGTCTAAAACAATAGTTATTAACATTTCCAACCGCAAACCTACAAACAGCTTTGTACTCTCAAAAGTCATGTGCACAAGTAGCTTTGTTTTGTTCCTGAATTATTTTTGTTAGGAAGTTTCGGTTCCTTCAGTTCTATACCTTCCTTGCCCAAAGTAGGTAAACATCAATGGACCTGGGAGGGTCCTCATAATTTAGGATTCTTTAGCATATTTATTGAATGCTTTTACAAGACCAATCTTGGCTGCACAATTAATAGTTTTACTAGGTAGTTAGGTCAATTACTATAACTTTGTTTAGAAGCCCCCCCCAAGCTTTTTTGCCTTTTCCATGCAACTAGCTTAGGGACACCCTGCTGTGAAAGTTTCATGCTTTCAAAGAGACTTGAGACCACAGTCAAGTTCTCTCTTTCCCTAAAAAAGTGACTTGGAGCATAAGGAATATTCTACAATAACAGTTAGGTATAGAATTTTGCTGAGGAGATATGCAGACTGCCACCTAAATCTGCCTAAATTTTGTTAGGTTATGAAGGGGAGCTCTCTGCTGCCTGAATAGTGGATTTCATAGTGAGAAAGCGAGTTGAAATTTTCTATCTGAGTTCTATTGAAACATCAAACGATATGTAGGTCTATATTTTCAATTTTCGCTTGGCACGGTAGGCTCACTACATAAAAATGGTAGTTAGAAATGTGATCAGTGTGACTTGGACCGAATTCGAAAGAGAATGTATTGACAAAAGTGTTCACTTCTGTGTTACACCCAACAATCAGTGGCGGATCTAGGATCCAAATTTTGGGTGGACTACATATTGAAGTGTGTTTTATTTTTTAACAAACTATAAAAAAGTGCATGACAATAATTTATTTAATAAATAGATCACATACACATTGAATTGAACAAATTATGACAAAAACATGTGCATGACAAGCTGCCATGTGTTATCAACCAGTTTATTCTTTTGCCCTTAATATTTACAAGCATGCATTTAGTCCCCGTTGTTGCTACCGTCTATTGCAAAGCTAGCTGCTACTGTCTATTGCAAATCTAACTGCTAATGTCTATCGTGAATGTAGCTGCTACTGCCAACTATATAGATGCTACTATCGATTGGGAAGTCATTGCTACTGTTAACTAGGAAACTTTTGCTACTGCTGACTATATAGATGATATTGTCGATTTGGAAGACACTGCTACTATTGAGTAGGAAGTTACTGCTACTGTCGTTTGGGAAGTGGCATGCCTGCTATTAGTGACTGCGACTGAGAAGTTGTTGATACTATTGTTTCCATCCCTGCTACTGCTACTATTTATATGTGTTTAGTCACCTCCTTACAACCTTACCAATAATAAGGCTGCTACTGTGGATAGAGAAACTAACTGTTACTGTGGATAGAGAAACTAGTTGTTACTGTCGATAAATAAACTAAATGCTATTGTCAATAGAGAACCTAGATGCTACTGTCGACCGTGATTCCATGAAGTTATATGTCGTTGCCGACCTTAAAAATTGCTGCTACTGTCAATCCTGAGACAAGTTGTTATTTTCAACCCTACTAACCTGTTACTGTGGCTCGTGGTGGTTGAAATTCGAAATTTCAAAGTTTCTCAAAATATATGCAACACTGTACTCAAATGAAAGCCCATGAGATAAAGAACAATTTTATAGTTTGAATATTCTCCAAATTGTTAACGGTTTTGCCGGAAAACTTGAAATTGCCGGAAATCACTCAAAAATGAGGAGAGAGAAACTTGTCAGTTAGTAGAGTGACAACATAGTAATTTTGGCGAAATCAGTAACATTTTAGACATTTCAGCCTCTATTATTCAATCAGTTTTTAGTCCACTCGATTTTGGGCCAAACTTATGTCATTTTTTGTTTAAAAATTATTGAAAGTGAGTTATTTGTGTTTGTAAATTTGGTCTGGTGCTACTGTGTAATTTACTATTTATTTTTTGGCGAAGCCTAAAATATTTTTTAGTACATATTAGTACAGCGCATGAGCGAAAAGGTAAGTTTACGAGAGTTCGATTGCTCAATGATTGAATTTAGTTTCTTTCTAAAAAAAAAATTTGAATTTAGTTTGGAATTGATGTCTTTTAGAAGAGCACAAAAACAAGTAGTGAGAGTTCGAGGTGGATAAAGAGAAGAGACAAGTTTGATTTTGATAATTTGGGAGTTTGGGTGGGTCTCATTAAAAATTGTATACATATAATTTATACATCAATATATTGTAAACGACCCCATATATACGTGACAATTATATATAAGATATATAAGATTTTTTTCAACCCAAAACCACAAGCCTAACTCCGCGCCTGCCAACAATTTTTCCTAACTTGCATGTGTTACTCTGAAAAAATCTTCTGGCTAATGAAATTAATAAAAATATAGGCACCTTATAATCCAAAGTAAGCACTGTTGGCACCTCTCATGGTGGTGCTTTTTATTCTATTATCATATAAGAAGGTCGATGACTTTGCCCCCAAGGCAGTGGGATAGTAGTTGTTGTTGTCATCACTAAAAAGAGGATCATCAGAACTCATAGTGGGCATAGATGTGAAGTAATAGAGTATACAGAGATCATGAAAATGTCGGAAGATGAAACCCAGAGAGTGCCATGTGTGCCTCATATAGGCATAAGTCTTCAATGGCTGCTTGAACAGAAAGAATAATGATAATGCAGAAGAAAAAGAGAGCCCCCATTTCACATTTCCATTATAACCTAATCTCAATTCCTGGCGTAATAGAAATCATCTTAAAGGACCCCATCATATGTATGACCTGTAATTATTTGCTAAATTATTGTGTATAAAGTGTACATGTTTCCACAAAGAGAAAGTTCTTATCAGAAATGGTTACACAGACCATGAATTTGAAAGAAGAGAAAGCAAAAGAGAAAAGAACCATAAGGAAAAGCAGAATGAACTGATGAACTGGCTAATTATAATCACAAGTATATAAAGGATAGTCACCATTAGATTGGAACAAACCACCATGAATTGCATATCAATTGAGCAAGTATTTAAACTCTAAAGCATATAAATTCAAGTGAATATTAGTCAATCTCTATTTACCAAAAAGGGTATATGGTGGTTGTTTATCTAGCGTCCACAATGGTAATGGCAATTGTGTTTCCTGTGTTGCTTTTTTCTTGGTCTCTTGAGCTATCAAAATCCATGGAACCTCTTTCTATAAAGAATCCAGGCTCCTTTGGCTGAGGCAAAGTTGCTCCCTCATTGCTTAACATGAGAACCACAGATGACATTACTGGCCTGTCTTTAGGCAGCTTTTGAACACACAACAGACCCACTTGAATGCACCTTTGCAATTCAAACTCAACATATGAGCCCTCCAGGCATTTATCCAATAGCTCAGAAACCTTGTTTTGTTTCCATAGTAACCATGCCTGGAGAAAGAGCAAACCAAGATGACTATAGTTAGTCATTACTAGAGCTTTAAAGTGGCAAGAAACCAGTAACATGTAATGGATAGAGAGATATTCACCTCATGGAAGTCAAAAAAGGCACAAGCGAGCAACAATGTTTTCACTAAACAATATCCATCGATTTCAAGAATTGTGGCAAAATAAATGTATTGTTCCTTACTTGTGCCTCCTGTTGAGACACTCGGAGGATCTCCAATAGGGGTACTAGGATGTGCTATTTGGGATTTTATATGTAAGTTTAGAGCACAATAGATACCTCAAATGATTGATACTTACATGTCCCAAAAGATTGTGATGGTGATCAGGATGATGAAACCCTCTGTTCTTTCTGCCACTTACTATCTCTAACAAAAGCACTCCAAAGCTGAAGACATCAGATTTCACTGAAAATTTCCCATCAATTGCATACTCCGGGGACATATATCCACTGCAAGTTGACAACAACGCAATCTAAGCACTTGGTGATTATAATTGGAAATGAACATGATTCATTATCTATGATATTGCTAGTATAATAACAACTCACTATGTCCCAATTACTCGTTTTGTTTTAGCTTCAATCTGATTGCGTCCGAAAATCCTTGCTATACCAAAGTCAGAAATTTTGGGGTTCAGCTCATCATCGAGTAAGATGTTGCTACTCTTAAGGTCCCTATGAATGATTCTTAGCCTGGAGTCTTCATGTAGGTAGAGAAGTCCTCTAGCAATTCCTACTATTATGTCGCGTCGCTTTTGCCACTTCAGCAACAACTTCTTGTTTTCATCTGCATTTGTCATACATGACATGATTTTTGTTCAATTTTCCTGTGTCATATAATCAGATTATATTCTTAATTGGATAAATATTAGTGTAAAATTACCAAAAACAAAGCAGTCCAAGCTTTTGTTCGGCATGTACTCATAGATTAGCATCCTTTCTTCTCCATCAATGCAACATCCCAGAAGTTTAACAAGATTCCAGTGTTGAAGATTAGCTATCATTGTAACTTCATTCTTAAACTCTTGAAGACCTTGCCCCGAATCTTTCGAAAGTCTCTTTACTGCTACAAACTCTTCTCGTGTTAACTTGGCCTGAAAATTAGTACAAATATATTACCTGAGGTTTCTTAATAAAATAAGATCAACTATCGCAATGTTACCTTGTAAACAGGACCAAAACCTCCCTCTCCCAGCTTGTTTGTCACGGAAAAGTCATTGGTGGCGGTTGCAATTGTACTATAATCAAACAGTGGCAATTCCAAGCCCTCCTCACTGGTTGTTGAGCCTGTAAAAAAAGTAATTTTAAGTTTCCAATTTTCAAATCTTCATCTTCTAAACAGATTAAAAATTTTAACAGCAATGACAAGTACATGTAGAAACAAATATATATAGTATTTCTTCAAATTTATTCAGCAAAGAAGATATGCAAGCTTACCCATTTCCTTTTCTCTCTTCTTCAGGTAAATATACCAGCATGACAAACCCAGAAAAAGAAGCACAAAACCTGCTGATGATATGACTGAGATGAGCACTACTTTTGTATGTTTCTGGCTGGTGTCACCTTGTAGATGATGTAGTACAGAATATTAGAAATTGAATAAGAGATGTACATATATATTCTGGTTTTCTACTTGCGCCTGGTATGTTACCACCTTTTTTATTTCCATACAAGCAGCTCTTCAAGCATTTAGGCATGCCTAAATTGAAGCATGAATATGCGCATATTTTTTTAGGGCTTATTAGTTTTGAACCTCATGAAGCTATGTTCTTGATGAGATGGGATTGCAGAATCTAGCTGCTAGCTGATTCTAACGTGCTGATTGCTAAATTTTAATGACTGAAGAGCCTAACTACAATAAATCAGGAGCCAATTAACAGTATTAGAGCAATATAGATCGCTTACCTAGTTCCGAAGCTGGCATCCGAATATATATCTCGTCACCATCTTCCATCTCCCGCAAATCAATTAGCTTGCCAAACCACATCAGACATGCTTTGTCCCCACTGGTTATATTTGAATTAGCATAAGCCATACAGGAACAGTTCTTCAAACACTCTGCCTCACATTCCTCTCTGTGGAGCAAGTTTTCGTTCACCCAAAAATCCAACAAGTCTGGCAGTTTCACACTATTAATCTTCATAAACCCTTCCCCTTTTTCACAATGCAGTGCAGTCCTCCTCATGCACCCGCTTGTCCAGTTAAGAAACTCCCATTCCTTCGAAAATTTGGGAACAAATCCCTGCAAGCATTCACAAATTCGTGATTTGTAAATCTTGCAAATGCCATTTGCTCCACACTCACCATAATCATCACACTGAGTGTTCTGCAGAGTGTACATAACACCCCATTCACTGCTCCCTTCATTCATCACTAGCCGCTGAGCCAAACCCGACGCAGCCACTGTCACTCTTGTCAGAATAGAATCATCAGTAACCTCAGATGAGTAATACAACTCATTGGCATTGTAGACAAAGATTGGTACCAAAAATGGTTTGCTTTGACCAACCGAACCAGGAGTACCTGTAAATCGATGACCATTCCAAGGTCCTGTCCTGAACACCTTCTTTGAACCTCGAGCAACAACAAGCTGAGGCAACTCAGAAGTATCAATCCTATAGGTATATTCACCAAGGGAGGGATCACTAGCATTTTTCCAACTAGTCAAGAAATGGTTTTGGCCAGTCCGGAAGTCCCACCCCACCTTCATAAATGGTAAAAGCGTGTCTGATGGGTAATCAAAACTTTGAAATACATAGCTTCCGGAATCTGCTGTTGCTGTCGGAGCCTGGTCTCTAACAACAAGATTTCCTGTCACCAAAAGCTGCGCAACTGGGTTTTCGGCAACTCTGGAAGAGTTTGAGGACCAAACTATGTTGTTCATTTGGTCTGAAAGAATAAGGCTACCATTTTGTGATAACGTCAAGGCTCCTTTTGCATCTGGAAGTGGCTTTTCTCTGTTTGCAACCCATACAACAACATCTGGAAACTTCTTGTACCATAGTCCTAGATACCATGCTGCAGAACTGGGAGGGGAGAAGAGTCCTAGTACAAATCTTTGGTTGGAAGAAACCAAGGTATTCGAGCCGGTGATGGACTGTGATGGAGATATTGTATAAGCTGCAATGGAGAAATTCAAGGCTAAAAGTAGGAACAGAGAGATGAAGATGAATATGAGGCTCTTCATCAGCAATGGAGAGATTCAAGGCAGTAGGATTAGGAAGATGAAGATGGAAGTCTGCCGGATTAGGAACTCATATTATAAGGTTTGACCTGAAGGTGGGCTGCCGGGAATCCTCCAATCACTTCCCACCGTGTGGCGGGTTCAACTCAAACTTTGCACACCTACCATTGACTTTAAGTCCCTCCTAAGACGAAGTAAAATCTCTCAACAGTTGCATTAGGAGTTGGGTATTATTTATGTATCACCTTAATTTTGAAATTATGGTTTTCATAGGAACAAAAACAAACACCCTAATAAGTAGTAAGTAGTATTTCTTTCCTTTTTTTGACTAGACAATATAAAGAACCCCCCACCACTTTGTTCAGAAAACTGAGAGCATTTGGGTTAAGAAAATTTATTGAAATACAAAACTGGTATATCTCTTCTAGAACTAGTAATAATTATTGTAGATGGATAATATAATTTACTTATGTTGCTAAACAGATAAATTGTCTGCTGACTTCACTTGGATAAGTGGACTAATCAGCTACAAGCATGTTACAACATTTCCTAGGTTGACTCGAGTCCACCTACCTCTCAAGCAGCATAACCAATTCACAGTGTACAGTGTGTGGGAAAAGGTCGACCGCCATAGCTTTTACAGGTCGAAAAGGCTCTGAAGAGGGCATGGACTTTGCCCTGTGCCGTGCCAGACCGGCACTGCTCATGTTTCTCCATGCTCGGTTGTTCTTGTTCTTTTCGATTTTATCACGGGAAGGTGTGCAAAGCTCGATTGCATTAGCCACTAAGGTTTCAGGATTGCAGGAGATGTAGCTACACCAAATGACCAATAAAAGTGAGATTTCAGTGAGTAAGTGAAACTTTTTAACCAAAGGAGAAAAGCATGAGAACTAACACAAGCCTCCGTAATCCAGAATGAGTTCTGAGAGCTTTGATCACCTGCATATTAATGAACATTAATCAGGTTCAACAGTTTGGCCTTTCAAACTAGATCCAGAATGTATCTAGGCAATACGAAGCCAATAAATTACATTCGAGATTGTTATATGCATATGTTAAGTCCACTCAAATAATATTGTGTGAAAGAATATATATCAATTTAGGATACTGCTGCTGACCTAAATCCACAAGTGCTGGTTAAAATTATATTCCTCTGGATTAAATACACATAGATCAACCAAACAAGAACATTTGATGAACCTTGTGGGAAACACTTGAGATTTCCCAAGCTAGTGTACCAAAATTGAATCTGAGATTGAAATAATTGGGAGCCAAAATTATACAGATATGTCGAATGGAATCGAAATAATGCTACTTACTGTGGGATGAAGTCCGTTGCGTGGAGGATCGACGATAGCTACAATATTCTTGAAACACCGCTTTTTGTTATCAGAACTGCAACTTTTCTGAAGTTCTTGCATGCCATTTTCTAAACCCTCACATGCAGTTTTACTATTTTCAGGGTCATGGCATGAACTCTTTTCCAGGTTGGGTTTTTCGTCCTTCATTATTGCTTTTTCTACATCAGTGGCTACTATATTCTTTTCATCAGTAACTATAGCTTTGTCACTACCTTCACTGGCATTAGTGACTTGTTTCTCAGGTGCAGTAAGATACTCTTCCAACAAAGACCGCATCACATCCTCTGCCTGTTCCATGATGGATGACATCAACCCAAATAAACCAATTAGAAACCTTCAAGCTACCTTCGTTCGAGAAATTACAACTTCAAAAAGGCAAAAAGTTGTGAGTTGATTGGATAAGGTAAATTTCTTATCTTAATTCCCCCAAAAGAACAAAGATTTTGTTCATTGATCAAAAGGCATACTATATCTTATTTTATATAAATCATTATATATATGAAGGACATGTGATTGACAACCCTTATTCTCACCTTTGAACACACAAATCTACAGTTCTTTATGCCATTAATTTCAGCATTCCTCTGAGCATCTAAAACTGCAGAAGCATTCATTTCGATGCCAACAACCTGCAACAAAAATACAGGGAAAGTGAGTTCATACAATTAGAGGGAAAACTAAAAGCAAGATTAGGGAAGGCTAGGATCTTGACTCTTACCATACCAACACGATGTGCTAAAGTCAGCCCAATTGTTCCTGTACCACAACATACATCAAATAGCAAGGTATCAGGACCCAACTCAGCCCAATCTCCTGCAAGCGAGTATAGTTTCTCTGCAGCGAGGGTATTAACCTGCAATATAATTGAATATAAGATAAATTAATATTGCATGATAAATCTTTTCTGCTGAGCATGAAGAATACAGCAATCCATGCCCACCTGGAAAAATGCTGTTGGTGATATACAGAAGCGAAGATTGCTTATATAGTCATGAATTTTTGGTTCTGCCATATTGTTGGTGGCCTGGATTTCAGAACCATTCTCGGCTTTAGAAATACATAATGAGCGTAATGGAGCATCAGCTGGTGCTACGTTTGATATTCCTTGGTGATCCTGAAAAAGAAAAAAGAAAAAATGCTTCATCATACAGATATCATGCTTTTAATTGAAGATTCAATTCATAACGAAGGGACCAACAAAATCTATCAAAAGAGGCATTCCAAGTGACCAACCTATCATTAAGCATAAATTAATGTTTGACATTGTTACTAACTTCTGTTAGAAGCAAATTTAATAAAGTTTACCACAGAGAACTAGTACCTGAATTACTAAAGCTGTTAAAGGTAAAGATGGAGAATTTTCAGTGGCACCTGCAGAAAAAGCTTGTGCTAACCTCTCAAACTCACTGGTTACCAGTGAATCATCAAATCCCGCAGTTGACACCTATAAAAAGAGATGAGGGTGAAACAATGAACTTTGGTTTAGTTATGTAATATGTCAATGTTTCAATCAAAGTTTGTTTCCTCCAATTTCTAACTGAATTCAGTAATGTAAAATAAAGGGAAGGACAAAATAAAGAAAAGACGCTTGTAGATATACTAACCTGAACCATAAGCAAGAGCTCTGAAATGTTGGGCGCACAATTTTCAGCATCAGAGACCACGGCTGATCTCCCTTCTCGAACCTTAGAGGACAAACACCTCATGTTCAACGATTGAAAGGATAATACCACTTTTCAGGTACATAGCAGTAGATTATGCATTTCTCTACTTGAAACAGAAGCAGTCATGATATTCATCATACAGAAAGACACTTACTGTCAATTGACGCCAAAAACCAGTATTCTTAAATCTGTTCCAAACTGGTAAACTTGATTGTTGCAAAAATTCTTGAAAGATAGAAGCATATTTGCAAGAAATTGCAGAAACATTTGGACAGTCTAAAGGTTCTTCTACGGCTGTAACACCCTCCCTGTAAAGATTCATTCAGTTAAAATAAAGCCAAGAGAACCACCAAAAATTCCATAAAAAAAATAAAAATCAAGTACCTAAAGTTTCCAAGCATAAACCCCACAGTTACTTTTCCCTGTAGAGACTGCCCAACCGAAAACTCGCACTTGTTACGATATCCATTAACAACTGGGGATGCTAGTATGCCCTCTAAAACACAGGGAAGACCACCTACAACAATCAACATTTAAATCATGAACAATATGGTGAATATACGAAGCATTCCAGGTTTTTTTTCAGTTTTCATCTTAAAATTATAGGGAAAAAAAATTCAAGTACTGTACAAGTGTAAGAAACATCACCTATTTCCCTAGACTTTAAAATCCATTCTGGAAGTGGAACACCATTAGGACAAGCTTTGCGAGCACTCCTGGTCTGTAAAATAAAAGTTGCAATAGTTTAGAAGTTGACTTCCAATGCGTATATGTACAAACAGTAACATTACAGCAGACAACATAAACACGTGCACTAACAAGTTTCTTTAGAATCTGCGCAACGGAGCTCTTTTTTTGCTCCAATTGATCGGCATAAGGCATATGAGCAAGGGGAGTCACCACAGTACGGGCACTTCGTCCCTTCACCCCATCACCACCCTCGACCCCATTTGCCACGTCTTCCCCATTCTCCCTAATCAATGGTAAACCCAATGCTGATTTAGTTTTCTTTTCAAATGATCGCGGAAGGACATCTGCAACCTTTATATTGTTGTTTCCAATCGATATTCCATCCAACTCCTGACACACAAAGATTTCAAATGACATTAATCGTCAATGGGTCGCTAGTTACTATCAGACATACATAAGTCAATTCTACATATTTCATTGGTCTATCATTTTTATTACTTCACACAACATGTTCTATATACAATATTCGAAACTCTTAATAATTTACCATCTTTGTACTCTTAGTACCGCTTTTACTACACTACAGATTTCAAGAACACATTTTTCTACCTCTAAAGTCTAAAACAAGTTTACTTGACACATTATATGTTTGTACCTTAACAGCAGTTTCGAGTTGTTCTGCATTTTCAAAAGAAATAAACCCCAAAGCCATTCCTTTCTTCTTCTTCACCGACTTATACTGAATACCCTGCAATCCATCATCATATACCAAACTTCCACAGTTAAAATTCATAATCCAAACAGTAAAAACGAGCAAGGAAACAAACAAACAAAAAAACTACTTGCCTGCTCAGTAAGAAACTCCTTCAACTTATCCGACTTCCAGTTCCTAGGCAAATGGACCAGGCACTTACTAAGAGCAGGATCCGACCCGAACCCGTCTCCCTCACCGTCCTCATCATCACCATCCAACGCCTCCGTCATCATGACCTCATCAACTCCTTCACATTCCTTCACCTCCTCCTCCGACTTCTTCGCCGCCTTCTTGGCCCGCTCCGAAGTCGGGTCCCAAGTATTATCGGGTCGGGGCCGGAGCTCCTCTTCACTATGGGCATACCGGCACGTGGCACCGTGGCCGCAGGACTTTTCCTGGCGGCGGAAGAAGGAGCAGAGGCTGGTCTTCCACAGTGGGTGTTGCTGCTTCTTCTCGCCGCCTTCGTCCTCACGCTTCCGCTTGTCTCCCGAAACGGCGTCGTCTGAGGGCGGTTGGGTTTCCGGGTTTTGCGGGGATTGAGGTTGAGGTTGGTCGGTGGAATCGTGACCGTTGATTGGGGTTTCAGTTTCAGTTTCAGGTACGGAGGGGTGGTCAGTTGAAGACATTGTGAGAACAAAGTAGAGTGTACTAGGCTTCTTTCAGTTCTCACAGTTCTGAGTTGAGTTTAGGTTTCAGGTTTTGTGTACCAAACTCGGATTCCGACCCGGATGAAGATGGATCCGGATCCGGATTCAGGCCCAAACATCAAGACCGGCTTTTTTCTTGCCGGTTAATAAGTTTGGCTGGATCAAAACTTTGATCTCCTCCAGTGGATCAAATATTGATTGAGGTTGGTCTTGTATTTGAAACTGGTTGAACAGATTGTCGTTTGCAACATCCGGACATCGGCATTGAAGATAACTAAGCTGCTTCACTACCATATTCTTCCCATTTGTTTTCCCCTCGAGTACCTACAATTCCTACAATTAGTTCGTTTCCTTGTTGAGCAGTGTGATCTTGGCATCTTATATAGTGTGTTCATTATAAAACTAACTTCTCGTATCACACATTACTAGTAAATTTTATTTTGGTTTTCATCTGCAGCTATAATTTATAAATTTATAAGTAATGTTGATCCGTAAATGGTTCCAAAACTCCTGTCACAATTGAGTTTATCATCAAAGAAAAAATACTTACAATTGAATTTCACTTCGGAAACACGGTAAACATTAAGTATGCTTACTGCTGAGCCCAGTAACGTGAATTTATTAGTAAGCAGGACGTTAAAGTAATTAGTGATGGTAGCGTTGTAGCCATGTGAACGTGTGCATCTATCTTGGTTTGTTAACCTCGGTGAGGTCACACTTAGCACAACCAACACCCATTTTCAGACAACGAGACTGAGATTGGGTATTTCACTTTTTAGCAAACTAAGAAATCGTGGCACGCCTTCAAAGTGCTAGCTTGGCCCTGAATTACTCATCACACAATCACTTTTTACTTTCTTTCTTTTTTGGGTATGAGCAATCTCTGAGAAAGATTTCGGGCGGTTTGAATCTGGTGATCCTGTTGCACTAAGCTGAGGCAACTTGTGCTGGAGTAGGGTCGGACCTCCTCTGATCTGGGTTCTTGGCCGGTGGCAATATGAGAAAATGAAGCACTTGCACACATTGCTATCATATGGGATGACAATCCTCAACAGTTGATTTATGTAATATCCAAGCTTGGTGATAGACGCATAGGCCAATACTTCAAAAAGAAGCAAAACAAATTTGACGCATACTTCTATTCTGACATATTTTGAGTTGATTTCGAATCAAAAACAAGACAACAGAACACTCCACCGCAATGTCTATGTACTATTGCTTGGCCTCAGCTATTTGCTGATGTGTTGATGAACACTCTTTTTGATCATGCACAATGCTTGATATGCAACATTGTACAAGAACGGTTAGGACAGCTACCAAGAGTGTTACATGATATTTAGATACTTCGCATCTGAACTCCAGAAACTATAGTGCCTACAGTATATATGGTAGACAAAATCTAATCTTTTGTGCTCCCATTGCCCCCCTACCAGATTTCTAACCTTTAGTTTGGGTGATTTCTTGTGCTCAACTTTGGTCATACCCCGTGGAGGGGCTGGTATATAACGGCTAACCACTTAACCAAGACTTATATTATTTTGCCTTCCATATAATGCTAAGCAGCAGTAGTGTCTCTTCTGTAAGTTCTGATCAATTATTTCTTTCTTCTAGTATGTACGTGCTTATACTCGTAGTTTAACAAATGTGCAAGAAATTAAATAAAGCCAAATTTACACAGTACGTCAACAAGAGCAAGAGCTGAATAAACGTCTACAGAAACTAGCACGATTATAACAGTGTTACCTAAACTTAACATCCAAATATGTTTCATAACAAAAAGAATAACTTTCAATATGAAGAAATTTGCCAACTCTGTCAAGCACTCAAAAAAGTAAATTTAACTACAGTTTGTGAAGCTATTACAAGGAAAACAAGGGAGTTCTGCAACCAAAGAGAATAAAATTGTTTTTCACCATTTTATTCTTTCCTGAAAAAATACAGTATAACCAACTCTCCGACACTGAGGTACTACGGTTCCTATTGGGCAATATACGTAGGACCGCACCCCTTGTAAGTAAGTTGAGTGTTGTATGTTTTCGTATTTTCCTTTTTCTTTTTTAGATGGATTTTTACAGCGTTTAGTTGATACTTGATAGCAAGCTAACCTAAAGCACCATCACCTCCATTGTTCACCTTGATTTCCAAGAGCCGTTCAACTGGTTGCCTACAAACGGGGCATCTATTTGTCTGGAACCTCAGAACTTTGGCACAACCACTGCACATGCACTGCAGTCACCAAAGAAAGAAGTAAATAACATTAAACAGAATTAAAACAACTAATATAAACCAAAAACATTTCCAGAATACAGCTCCTAGAATCAAACATCAACCAAAGACCATAAAAGCAGGATGAATGCGAGGGACTGATTAAGAAAGTAGGTTTGCTCATATGCAACACTCATTATTTTTGTTCATATGCAACACTCAATTGTTTTTTATAAGGAACAACATCTACAGAGGACGAATGGAAAATTACAGGAGTAAGCTAGGTGTGCATGGGAATGAGACATAGAATTACATGGGAATGAGGAAATAAAGTAATGTTGTGGGTGGGTCTGGCTTTTTATCTACAATGTTACATCTAAGAAACACCCTGCACCGAAGTACTTAAGCTCTGACTAGAATCGATTATTTTCTTTTCTCTATCAGCACATACCCTGCCCTGATGCTACTTTCAATGTAATATTATCCTCTCAATCACAACAGTGCAGTCAAATGGTGGAAATTTGGGTTCAACTCTTATTGAAAGAGTGAAAGAAAGAGGGGTGTTAACTTAATCCAAACTACAAATAGAAGAGAACTGAAGTAATATGCACACATACCATATGCCGGCAAGGGAGCACGGTTGTATCTCGAGGTTCTGACAAGCAAATTATACATTCTTTTCCAGCTTCATTATCATTTTGTTCACCTTCAACTGCATTCCCAATACCATAGATCTCCTGCAGCTCATATCTCATATTATTCACCCATAGTATCTGTTTCATCACCCGCACTTTGTACTCACCATTCTCCTTCTTCTCAAACACTGCCTGTGTGATCTGAGAGTTCCCTGCAGAATTCCCATCTGATTCACGTTCACCATCACACACGACATGTGCTTCAGCCTTCACCACAAGAGGATAAACTTCCATGTCATCCTCTTTTGTCAACCCTATCTCCTCAAACATTGAAAAGTCAATCCCAGTTCCACAAGGTTGTCTGAACTTTTGACCAAGACCCTTTTCGAACGGCACTTTTACAGGTTCAAGCAAGCTCTCCTTTGTCGCTATCAAGTTAAAGTCTGCATCTTCTTTAGTGAAAAACATGACAGTAATGCTGTAGCACCAAAAAAGGGAATAAATATAAGCAAAAATGAATCCATATGTTAAATATGAATGTATCTGACCCACTGAAAGAAACATTGAAGAATCTGCTATCCAACATTGATGATACAACATCTTAGTAAGGTAAATTATGCTTCTGCTTAATCATTCTTATATCTACCAGAAACATTCTGATCCTAGAAATACAGATTCACTCAGCTCCATGTCAGCAAGAATTCTTTATCCACACTTTGAGTTAGACTGCTCACATGTCTTAAAAAGTTGACTCGATCAAGTAAACTCAAAGAGGGCATATAAAGACCTACCAACCATGAACCCCACATACATCCAAGTTCAATTCAAACAAACTCAATGATCATATATATCAACAAAACACCTACACATAAGTGACATAACTAGACATTCATGCAATGCAACCTTAACTCTACCTTCCAGGTGCCTCAGCATCAAAAGTGAAAGCAACAATAGACTTCCCGGGATTCTCCTCATCCGGCTCGACTCTCAAAGAGTCCTTCTTGATATTCACATCATTCTTAATAGTCACCGTCTTCTGATGCTCAACAAAGGGAGCACACGGAAGCGGCGGGGGAGGGGGAGCACCATAAGGGTACTGACCCGGTGCCGAGGTCGGTGGGTAGAATGCGGAGTACTGGTAAAACTGGGGTTGATTGGGATTGGGGTATTGGTGGATTGGGTCGTTAGAATATGGTGGTGGTGAGGCACCAGGGTAAGGGTATCTGGCCCCACCACCGTTTTGGGCTTGCAGATGAGCCGGAGCCTGAGGCGGTGGCCGGTGCCTCCGGCGACCGGCGCTACTGCTTCCGATTCCCATTTTGGAGAAAGTCAGTTTCAAAGATGGAATCTTTTCAGTTTGGTAAGATTGTTACGAAACCTGTGGAAAAACAAAATTCATCAAAACGATTCGAATAAGCAAAACCCAGAAGAAGAAAAAAGCAATGATAAATATTACTTACAGTGTATATAAAGTTGGGTTAGGAGAGACACCCAGATTGGGATCGTGAGGAAGATTTGAATCTGGGTATTTGGATTATTGATTGGGTGATCCACCGACCACCACTACCTTTTAGGCTTTGCTTCTTTACGCCTATCACTTTGTTTTGTTTTGTAACAAGAAACTGTGACAAATGTACTTTTACTAATAGCTTGGGTAACCGAATATTTTCTTAAAACATTCATCATTATCTATATGTTACCCTCTAATTTGTTACAGCATCCGCAATGGGACCTATATTTGGGTCTTTATTTGAAATTTTGGTCTAAAAAAGTGGATTAGGTGTTTTAGTGGGTCAGAAAAAAAAAGACCCAAATTAGTCGAAGAGCCAAATGTTAGATCAAATTTGACCCAAAGTGTGAGCAAATTTGCTTTGGACTCAAAACTGGGACCCACCAAATGACGTTATTTTGTTTAACCCTATTGAGACAACGGCTATATTTCTGACTATGCCTAATAATATTTTGCATGTTCAATTGATTATTATTGAAGTTGGATAATATCATTATACATTCAAATTATATATTGAGTTGATATTCAAGTTTACTAATACATGTAATTCACGTTGATATTTGTTATATTGTAATGAATTAAAATTCTTGATTTTATGTTTCATGTCTGATGAATAAATTCTATTATCTTAAACTAAGTTTATTGATTTTTTTTTTAACTTAATTGAAATGAATGTATACATGTCTAAAAATTAAATCAAACATAAATAAAAGACTCAAGTATGAATATGAGTAAAAAAAAATTGTGTTCTGAACCTACATATGAGTCTAAAAAATTGAATTAAAAATATAGGTCCAAAAAAAAGTCATGTACCACTACAACACCTAAAAAAATAAGTCTTGTTATACACTATTTAGATGGAATCAAATCACTATTCAGACTTATTTGGACCCAAATTTGAGTCTAAAAAATAAGTCTCAACTGCTAATGCTTTTAGGGTTGTTATTTCATAACCTTTTCATAAATGGGGTCTTTTTTTTTAAGATCAAAATTCATTCAACCACGCAAGCCAAGATTACATATCAACCCACTATTACCTCTTTTCAGGATAGGACAAGGTTTCATGGTGTACAAGTCACCAAAATCATACATAGGCTACACCACTTATAATGAAACTACCGCACATTGGACAAGAAAAAAAGAACCTAACTCCATGACAGAAGCATGGATAATAGGTATAAGTTCAGACGTAACAAAAACACAAATAAAACTCCATGTCCAAAGATCAAAGGGCAAGGAGATGCAAAAATAAAGAGAAGCATTAATTTTTTTTTCCTTGCCCTTAGAGCTAGAGCCAAGAGATGTGCCACCATATACGTAAGTTAACACATCAACAGCAGGAATTTTCTTCGACTGAGGAGGGTTCTTGTTCCTAGAACCTTGTGGACGTCCCGGTCTTCTTTTCTTGTTGACTGGTTCAACCATGCTCAGGTCCAGGGTAGTCTCCTTGCGGATTAGAGTCCTGTTTTGTGACTCCACCAAGTCTAGAGATTTAACAGAAAACTGTGCAGAAAACATTGGAAGTTTTACATTCTTTGTGGGTGCATCAGATTGAGTACCTGCCATGAAATCTTGAAGCGACCTCTGCAGTTTCTTTGGGGAAGAAGTAAAGGCACGGCCATGTTTGGTTGTGGCATTCTCAGAGTTTGCATCTGCAACACTTCCAGCTATTGGAGCCGGCTCCTCCAACGAGACCAGAGCAAGGCTATTGTCCACCGGCAAAGCTATCGACTTCCTATTGATTATCATAGGCTTCCGAGGTTTACTGCTCCCTTCTCCAAACAGCGTTTTGGCAATAGAAGGTATGTGAGAAGGGTGATCTCCCTTAAAACAAAATACCCCATTCGAAGTAGGAGGGAAATCAGCATTGAGCTTAGGCACCATCGGATGGGCAACTGGATTGATGGGTGCATCCATTGCAGCAGTACAAACCTCCTTGTCATGACATATGAGGTTACAAGATTTGCATCGTCCATTGAGGTTCTCATAGTAGACGATACCTCATGTTCAACAGATGCAGAGAACTTGATTACCTTTTGGAGAAAAAATGGTCGATCTAGGGCATGAGAAACCCTAACCCTAATGGTCTGATTTTCCTTCCATGCTTTGTCGTCCATTGCAAGAACAGTTCCTGCTACCATGGCGACAATTTTAATCCACTTTGGACGTTCAAATTTTGTAGGCATGTTGGAGAGATGAACCCAAAAGAAAAACTCGTTCATCGGCTCTGTGTGGATATCTTGAATACCATCATACTCATGGAATACCACCGGAGCTCGTCCAAAATACCATGGTCCGCCAAGCAGGATTCTCCAAGCATCCCGCAACAGATTGAAAGCAAACAGGAACCTTGCTTTCTTTTGATCTTGAACCTGGAAGGAGTCTTCCAGTTTTCATATGCGTTTGAAGTGAGATCGGAGGTCTGAGACGTTGATATGTTTACGGGTCAGGGGGCGCGCTAGGAGGAAAAACTGCCCTCATTTGTCATCGGCGTGATCATCTTCAGCAAGGAAACTCGACAGGTCGACCGATTCCTCGCTAGCTATGGCTAGAGATTGCGCAAAGCTTCGGGAGACAACATCAATGGTAGTCATATTCAGGAAAGGAGATGAGAGGGAGAGGCTCAAGAACCACAGGGTGGTTGTCGAGATAGACTAGAAGAATTCTAGTTGGAGAGCGCACGGCGGGCGCTTGCTAGGGTTTTTTTTATGTTTTTTGATTGTTTGTCTTCATAAATGGGGTCTTTGATTACTTTAACCACTGTAAATGGCCTAATAGTATAGGGTATCCGAGTTTGATTTACAAAACGGTCAGAGTGGACAAACACTATGTTGTACATGTACAGAGATAAGCCTTTAAATTAACTCAATCAAAAAGCTACATATAACCTTCATACTAAGTTTGATGTGAAGAAATTTATTACTTTTTTTCTTTAAAGAAAAAGTAAAATGTCAATGAGATTTAACTTCAACAATGTCAATTTGACTAATTAACCAAACAAATCACGACACACCAATATATTTATAGTAAATTTAGTCTGTATTCTTTTGGTCAGCACACAATTTTTTCTTCAAATTGTAGTGGCACATTTGAAGTGTTACTCGACTAACTAAAGTAAAAAAGAAATAGGCTAATTTGTTTCGGCAAGTAATGAGAAACCCTCTTTGCCGAGTTTTTTCACGGAAATACATTAGTATGATTTGCCCTCATTTCACTGCTTCAATGTGGCCATTTTAGATTTGGAAATTAAAACAATCCATCTGCACCAGATCCTAAATCAATGGCTGCCTGACTTATCATCTCAGGTCAGTTTGTCATCGACACACCATTGCTCAGGTGAAATCCACCATCAAGACTTTGGCAAGATAGCTTCCGAGCGGTGAACATGAGAGCCCCTATACAAGCATATGTACATTACATGAGCATATCCATATTCGAATTCGATCTTTGTAAAGAACTCTTTCAATGGAACTTCCATAAGCCAGTTATGTCTCCGATTTAACTATGCACCCATGATTCATTGAGCGTTGTAGCCTAGTAGGAGACTCATCCCTTTATTTACACATGTAGATAGGAATTGACATCAACCATTGCAACCTGAAAACTTCAAAACTCTCTCTTCTAGGGTTTGTAAATTCATGACTATTTGTGCAGTCTCTCTTTGGTATGGGTGATATCGAATAGATCTCTACAAACTTAGCGTCAAAGTTGGCAAGAATGGATTTAACATTATACGATCAAGCCATTTTTCAGTTTATCTCACATACTAATTTCTTCCTATTGCTTTTTGTTATGGTCGCTTTACCCCTTTAACGTTTATGAGTTCTTTTAGGTTGTATTCTAGGGTTAGTTGTAAAACCCTTAGATTTCTTTTTTTTTTTTTAAGGAAAAAAAAAAAAAAAAAAAAAGGTGGTACTTTACAGCTACTATGGGGAAGGTTGTTGAAAATAAAGAGTATCAAGTCGGATATAGCTAGGGCTGCCTGAATAATATATCAAAATCACAATAAACAATCAAAGTTATGTCTCCGCATCAAGCACTAAACTAAACAGAGATGTTTAAGGCTAAGTTATTTTTCAAGTTTGCAGACAAATGTATCAAGTTTTCCAGCTATACCACATTGCAGTTGATCCCTTCTACACTAATCATCAGGATACTCGAAAGTAGTAAAGAAAAACCCGAAACACAACATAAAAAAAATAAAAAAAACAATCAGTCATGTTCAGCAGAGTACCAACATTTGGAGGTAGATTCAATTCAGGCTGCATCTCCCGTGCATGACATTAGAGAATATGATCAACTTATTTAAAACCTTTACTTTCTGCAGACTATAATTAGTGAACTACTACTACTACTCTACTGCACTACTGTCCCTGTATTGCAGGCCTTGCTGCTACCTAGTAATCCAATCCTAATAGAAGGCATCTGAAAATTACTGTCCACCTATATTTATTCCAAAACCACATCAGACATGTTGCAACACAGATGATTTACAACAGGTAACCAAAAGAGTAGCACGCAACCAGAACAGACATGTCAGACCAGAAAAATATAATTTGAGGGAAACATCTTGATGATATCTGTTCAACCACAGTGAGGGATAGGTAGGTACCTTGATCACAGTGTCCATTACCCAAAACTAGATTCATAGCTAACACCTCAGACAGGAAAACTCCAATCCCTTTCCTTTTCGAAGTTTATAGATGAATCGAAAGAGGGCAAAATGTCACGTTCTAAGGTAAGGAAGAGTACTCGCCTAGTGCTTGCGCTAGGGTGGTTCACTCACCTGATTCTTAGAGTGAGGAACCTAATTCACCATTGCGTAACAAGTCAAAGACTGAACCTGAACACCAAGCATTTAAACCATTTGGGACAAGACTATAAGCATTTCAGAACACTATGTAAAATCTCATGCTAGTAGTGACGCAGTACACATCAGCAATTTAGGCAAGATGTAAAACTACAAAGGAAGTATCTAGAATAAACATAAAGGTAAATATACATACAAGTACATAAAACAAATGGAAATCCTGTATAGGCAAACAACCAGACATGCTGTCAAACTGTAATTTGGACTCATCAAGCAGTCTGTTAAGAGTACAATCAAAATAATTTGAAAACAAAGCACAATATATTTAAACATTACCCAAAAAAAATAAAACAATATATATTTGAACCAAATATATAAAGAAAATATTGAGCAAGGTGAAATGGTGAATCAAGATAACATTTCTTTATCTTGGTCCAGATAACTGGAAAGAATTCTGTGACATATATAACACGGGATCAAGCACAAAATTAAAAACCAACTCAATAAACAATAAGGTTCCCAATTTATTAAAATAAAAAATGAACTGTAGATGATAAACACGACTTTAAAGAGAAGACAGGGAGCAGCATACTGCCCATGTGACCCAATTTCAATTCTTCAGGAGCAAATCAGGATCAAGGTCCATGGAAGTGTGAAACACTGGAGATGCGGGGAATGTTAAGAAAAGTGAACCAACTTCTGAGCCAGCAAACAATTAAATCTAGTCAATCAGCTAGATGCACAGGAAGTACCCAGAAGGGGCCAGGTCAGATTGCAGAAACCAGAACCTTCTTTGTTGTTAATCTAAAAAGAATCTTCAACAACCCATAACTGCACAGTTGTACACAAACACACCAACATTTTCTTTTACACCAATCACCTTCCAATCCAAGGTACCATTCTTAACACCCGACTTTGGACACCAGGAGTTCAGGACAATACCTTCGCCTTCTGGACCTCTTTGGCCACCCACAACAAGAAGTTCCTTTCCACAAGCCTTGAAAGCCAGGCCCCAGCCATTTGAAATGTCAGACCTAACGGGAAGTCTTCCTATAACATCCCAAGTGTTCTTCTCCTTGTCATACCGCTGAACCATATTGGTTTCAGGCTCAGATGCATATAGTCGGTTATCCACTACTGCGATAAGAGGAGGAGCCTGAGCTGTCCTATTGACATATGGATACATACCCTCAATTTTCCTCCATTTACCTGTCTCCAGATCATACTCCTCGCCACAAGTCAGTGAATCAGAGGGACTTGACATCCCACCAATGACATAATACTTGTTGTCCATGAAGAAACCAGAGCACAATCTACGTGGTGAGTGCAAATCAGGCAAGACTTTCCACTTGCCTGATATAGAATCATATAACTCTGCTGACTTCAACACATTTCCATTTATATCAATCCCACCCGCAACAATAGCAATCGAACCAAGGCTACCAGACCCGAACAAACAGCGAGGCTTGTTCATTCCCTCACATTTAACCCAACTATGATGCATCGCACTATACTTCCAAATAGCAAAATCCAGCACTTCACGACCGAAAACCAGCAACTGAGTGCCCACTGCCAAAGACTCCTTGTCTGCATGGTTGAAACAATCATCCCAAGGCACCTTAGGCAATGCCATCCACTTCTTTCTCATCGGATCAAACGCCACCCACCCACTCAAATCACAAACCAGATACACCCAATGCTCTGCAATTCCCAACTGCTTCCGCAACCCATACAAATACCCACTTTTAATCAACTTATTAAACCTTGTATTAGTACAAGACAGGGAAGCATGATCTGATCTAAGAGCCCAAGCAAGGCAATTCAGAGCTACATCATCAACAAGACCAGGGAGAAAAGAATCACTTGATCCATATCTTCGGCGACCATCATTCATTCTACCCTTCACATTCACCTTCAAAATAGTATTCACTCCCACTTCCTTCTCTTCCATTGTATGATTATCCAACAAAAAAGTCATCTTTGTTTTGTTAACAAAACTAATCCCCAAACACAACCCAGACAAAAAACACTCCTCCCTAAACAGATGTCAAAAAGCCCTGCCAATACTTAGCAAAAAAATTCCAAACTTTGCAGCCAATCGATTTCGTCAATCGAACAATCTATTCTATAAAATCAATGGCTTACTTGTTCTCAATTTCTATAGCCAAAAAAAAACAAAATTTCAGACAAATCTCACATCCATCCCTCAATCAATTTGACAGTATAAAACCAAAAACGGCTGTAGCTATATATCAGCTGACGATCAAATTTATCTCCGAGAAAATTTCCTCTGCTAAATTCCTTCAATCCAATAAGGACCACCTGCATATTCATCAAAATCAAAAACAAATTCAAGATAATAAAAACATAAAATATACAGAGAAAATCGCACAGCCACAACAACCAAAGCAACGAAATTAAATAATAGAATAGAAACGAGATAAGGTCCGATCCGAATCCAATGCCAGATTAGAACAGCGCCGATCCGAGTCGGATTGATATTCCGATCTCGGCGAAAAAGGAATCTGAGAAAAGTAACAGCCTTGAAATAAACAAAATTAAAAAATAAAATTACAAGAGAGATGAGAGCAATCTTACCGGAAAGTGCGCATATTCAAGGCTCAGTTGGCCGGAGAGATTCGGCGGCGAGCATGGTACCGGATTCCGGCGAGGGATAAAAGAGAAAAGGATGAGAAGAAAACAGAGAGAGAAAAAAGTAGTCTGTGATATATAAACGAGGGAGAGAAGAGAGAGAAGAAGAAGAGTGTGTAGGGGGTGGGATTGTAACTTCCAAATTTGACTCATTTACTCACTTTCGATTTAAATAAATAGAATTTTGAGCTTTGCAATTCTTGTGGACTTTTGTCCTCTTGCCCTTGTCCTTAACAGCAACAATTTTGATTTCTTTCCACTTTTCTATAATTATTGATTCGATTATACGATAATTATTGAGAATTGATCAGGTGTGAAGTTCTTGTGATTCTCTTGTCATAAATTATATTTGAGTTATTCTTGTTAGGAAAAAAAATAGAATGAAATTAAAGAATTGGGATTCAGATTTATCCTCATTGGGGAATAAAAATCGAATGAAATCGAAAATGGAAAAAAAGAATCCGGAGATATGAATAGCAAAATAAAGTCATATAATGAATTTGGGTTTTGTTCAAGGAAGGTTAATTCCGTAACTTCCGTTGTGTGTCTTGACCTAATTAGACTAGAATAGTAGTTACCTTAGTAGATAGGGAATCCCTGATTACTTGGGATACTTGATGTAATGCCTATATAAAGGCCTCCTTATCTATCAATAAAGTAACGCTTTACATCTATATTGTTTCTCCTACAACACGTTATCAGCACGTAGTTTCTAACCCTGTGCTTGATAGCAAAAACCCTAGCTTTTTGCCGAAAAAAAAAAAAAAAAAAAAATTTCAGCAACCCTAGCTTTTCTGCCGGCAACTGCTTGTCGGCAAAGAAGGCCCTCCCCAGAAATCACTTTCTGCCGGCAACCCCTTCGTCGGAAGAAAGAAAACAATCCCAGGGCACCAGGTTCTACCGACAACTCTTTGTCGGAAAAGCTAAGAAGCCCCCAGGAACTTTTTGCCGACAACCAATTCGTCGGTACATCATATACTATTGAACTGCCGACGACATCTTTGTCGGCAGAGGCTGAAGAAGCTCAGGGCACCCAGTAATTTGCCCTGGGCACCCTCCGATGGTTCGACGGCGTCCTCTCTCATCGCCTCCCCGCCGCGATGCAATCCAGAGACGACGCCTGCTCGGTCGACGCCTCAGCCCGAAGCCGCTCTAATCCGGCGGCCCACCTCGATGCTTCGACGAAGCCCTAGCGCGCTCCAACCTAGTCGTCGCAGCCTCTGACGTCGCCGCCTCTGTCGACGCAGCCCAAACGACGTCGATGCCCGGATTTGCACGCCTGTACGCAGCTTAGCGCCGCCGACCCAGTCCTGCTGCCCCGATTCGTCACCGTTTCAGTCAGATCCGGATCTCCAGATCTCGACCCGGACCCTTGGGCCTGACCCGACCCGTGTCCAACCCGACCCGATTCGACTGTTAAACGAATTCTACTGTGCAAGGGGCAAAACGGTAATTGTACTTACCTCAGTTAAAAAGTTTTTACCCTACGGGTTAAAAACAGTTACTGCAGTAATTCTTTTTATTAGTTTTACTGCTCCATATATGGTGAATATGACTAACCATATGTTTTTCTTTTCCATGAAACTTATTGCACGACGCATCGCGATGTAATTGCGAGGATTATTTCGTTGCACGTACATGGAAGAGCATCTTAATTTGCACAAGGATCAGAACCGAGTCCTTCAGCGCAATTTTTAAACGCAGTTCATTTGGCGAACTAGCAAGTATGATTTAATAAAAGTTCCCGTTTTTCGCAATTTCAATTATTTGAACTTGTGTATATGTGTTGGAACTTGTGTGTTTTTCAGGACGATACAAAGGGGCCCCACCCACCCCTGCGTATCACAGTATTTATGGGGTAACTGTGATGTTACCGTCCAAAGTTGTGCTTGTGGCTGTGATGTCACTGTGAACCACAACTCTTCGTGAATATTTAATCACGATTCCGACATAATATTGTCGATGCTTGTGACGATCCTAAGGGAGTCACAAAAGGGGACAAACTCATGATGTGTGACGGAAATTGTCACTGTAACATCGATATGTGACGGAAATTGTCACAACAAATTGAATTGAGTAACCAGAATCTTGGTCTCGACCATTCAATTCCTTCCCTCTTGTTCTTTTGATATAAAGAAACAATTGACCATAAAATGCGCCTAGAGAATGGCCATTGAAAAAAGAGAGAATCATGTCATGGATATGGTTCTATCAGTTCACTAATTGCAAAATTGCAATCATATGGTCAATGTATACAAGAGATACATGGAAGAAGATGAGAGTATATCCTCATGATTACGGATTTCAACAGCAAAAGATAATTTGCAATAAATATGAAGCATATGACTTCAATTTCATAGTCAAAGTGACTACAAATCCGTTGATTTTGTGCAGGCATAGACCTCACATGTGTGACTAATGCTACTTAGTCGATACACTCTTTATGGTCAAGATCTCGATATAACCGTTGGCATTTTGATGCATATATGGTTCGATTCCCTAAAAAAAAGCTATATGTGAATGCAATGAATTGCATTACACATTTACATGGCATGTTGATTGAGTTCACCAACCTAATTGGTGATGTTAACTCGAAAAATCACAAGAGACAAAATGAGTGACTCGCGAGAAATTGCGATCCGCCAACTTGGCCGTGATCCGCCAACTCTGCGATCCGCCAACTTGGCCGCGATCCGCCAACTCTGCGATCCGCCAACTTGGCCGCGATCCGCCAGGCCTCGCTCGCCATGGCCATCCGCCAACTTGGCCGCGATCCGCCAGGCCTCGCTCGCCATGGCCATCCGCCAACTTGGTCGCGATCCGCCAGGCCTCACTCGTCAAGAAACAAATTGACATGCTTGCGTACATAAGCGGATGCATGCGCATTGCCCGGCCTCGGCCTCGGCACTCTTGCGCCCACCATAGCCCGCCTTGCCTAGCCTCGGTTTCGGCCTTGGCTTAGCTTACGCGTTGCTTGGACTACAGCTCCGCCACAACCACATGCTGCCGCCCCCTCGGTCTCCGGACCTTGGCACGCACACGGCCCGCCTAGCAGCGCCCCGGCCTCGGCCTCGGCGTTGGCCTGAACACGGCCCGGCCAGCAGCCATCTCGGCCTTATAAGCCCATGCACTCACCCCGGCACGTCTTGGCTTCGGCCTCGGCATGCCTTTGGCTCTTTAGCATGGCATCGGCCTCGTCAGGTCCTTGTTTTATGCCTCGGTAAGCCTTCGCTTCGGCCTAGGCTACCCATCGGCAACTCGCATGACCTTGACTCCAACATCAAGCCTCGGCCCCAAAAGCCTTTGCTTTTGCCTCGACACGCCTTGGTTTCGGCCTTGGCATGCCTTGACATTTGCTCGGCCTCGGCCTGCCCGTGCACCACCTCGGCTTCGGCCTTGGCTAGCCTAGCACGCGCCTATGCTTGACCATGGCCCTTCCTTGCCTTGTTTCGGCTTGGCTCCCATTCTAGCTTGGCTTCGGCCTCGGATAGCTAGCTCATGGCCTCGGTCCTGGATACTTGGTTTAGACATTTATGTCTCTATAGTATCGATGTTGGCTCATTCTGGTTGTTTTCCGGCTCTATTTTTGAGCGTTAACGGATGTATCTAGTACGCCTTTAAGCATGCCTATGTTTTATCTTGTGATACTACACGCCATGTTGCACACTCTATAGGAATTGAGTATATATTCCGGTTTATATGTCTTGGCATAAAACCCTTGTCTCTACACTCTTATGAATGTATCATAGAGACATTGAGTGTGTAGCTAATCTACATCGAACCTTGCTCACCACTTCAAGATATTGGTGCCAACGTTTATCACCTTGAAACTCATTGTGAAAATTGAATTGATTTCTTGTGTATCGCTTCTAATGAATGCGCACAACTTATGAGTCAATATTGTGAATGTATTTCACGTATACTATGATTCGGATTCTTTGAATCGACGACTCATGTAGACTCTTCCATACATAGTCCGGAATTTTGGACATGTTTTGATGATCCATATATGCAAGAAAGCTATGGACATCGTTTCTTTTGAGCAAAGAAGCTATTGGGATCAAAGATTACCAAAAGAATTTGGTAGCGTCATGAGCAATGCTCAAGGCTCAAGGATGACATTAACGTCACCCAAGTCTTCCTCCAAGTCAATGGAAGCACCATCTATGCATTTAAACGTGCATATGATCCCCCCTTATGATCCTTCATTAGCTATGCTCAACATATGGAAGCTTAATCTTTAGCAAAGTTTTGGAGTAACGCCCTCCTACGCTAAAGGCAATGATACATAAGATGATGGCTTTGATGCCTTCTCATAGTTCAATTTGAGATACAATGATACTATGGTGATATACCTCATGGTTAAACTCAAGCCATAACACTTAGATGTTATGAAGCACCTTCACAATGATAGAAAAGTAGCAAAAACCTAAAATTTCTGGTTTTTCAGCTCGCGGACTCGTCATTGTGAGGACCGGTTTACCTACTTTTAGGCCGGTTCTTGAGGTGAAATTTGGTCCACCGATTCCTAACATCCATGGCTACCTGCTCATAAAATTTCAGAGCCATTGGACACCTGGAAGGTGATGAACCACTCGACACAAACGTTCACTGACCTCCGGCGACTATTCCGACCGGTTCGGTATGTTTCCGACCGGTTCCGGCAATGAGGCCGGCGGCGTTGGAATCCTAACACACGTGCCTACCTACTATTAAAATTTGGTGGCATTTGGTGTTCCGGAACATAGTGAAACGTTTCAGGAAGCATACATGCATGTTACATTTTGTAACGGAATGCATCTTGTTAACGTATAAGTGTTAACGATCAATACCCTATACCGTCCACATACTTTATGTGCCATATTGCGCTACCACAAGCGCTCAATGATGGGTTATTTGATTATGAATAACGTCTTTGAATAAGACGTCAGCTTCCACCTATAGTCCGCTATATATAAACCTTAACAGGCGATCTCGTTTATGTCAATTTTTTGATGAGCCAGTCTCCCCGTCGTTAGGGGGAGAGAAGAACAAGTTTGTTCAAGTAGAACGACTTGGCATTGCCGTGGTTTGTCCCCACTGTGCCTCATCATGTTCCCAAAGTCCCATAAATCAAAGTGACGAGATTTGATATACATGCTGCAAAGAGCAAACTATTGGTCTTTCAAGGAAAAGATCGGAATAGTACTCTTGTATCAACATGCCTGTAAGGATTGATGTCCAAATCAATGGACATATTGTCATTCATAAATGGTGACATGGTGACTCCACAAAAGTGGTAGCTGGTGTCACTAGGCCGTGACTCTCACAAGAAGTGTAGAGAGGGCACTTTGTTCGATATACACTCGCCGAATGCGAGTATGGCACAACTTGATCCTTGGATCAATGATAACTCATTCGTCTCATGGATTTTCTGGATTAAGGTTATTATTGGGGGACGCCTCAATGAGAAGCCAATCCATATAGAGATCTCTACAAATGCGAATTACACTAGTGTACATGAGTACGTGGTCTATGAGTTAGATATCGAATACACTCACTTCGTTGAAGCAAATACCAACGTTGTGAATTGGCCTACACGGAAAGATATGCGATCCAGTTTATACAAAGAGATAGGCCCTTGGTCAGGTGATGCCGACACCGCAAGTGTAAACCCTATCGATAATCTTTGATTGAAAGCGTAGTGAGAAAAAGAGCCTAGACTCACCTTGTGGCGCAAGGTCTCTCACAAACGCCCTGGAATCGACTACGATGACATATGCTCTCGTAATGGAGTCATATCACACTCCACTACCTTGTCAGTTAGGTAGTTCCGAAAAACTGATCATGCAGCTTGTATCATCTCTATTGGGACTAAGTAAAGAGATGTACATAAATATCATAAACGGATTAGTTTTCACCCAAGTCAAGTAAGCAAAAATCACGATTGAGTGACTACTTGATTGGAGATGGGATGAAAGAAATCATGCCTATTTGCGTGTAAACTTTGGATGAATTGTGATTGAAGTATCACTAATCCGACGTTAAGAATGAAAAGATCTTGGGAATACTTGGTCTCAAATGTGAGAACCGTTAGTGATGAACTTGTTCATCTATCGGCTTATGGCAAACTAATGGACGTTAAACCAAAGCCTATATGTATCCCATGATTAGTCGATGTCTTGAGAAGACTCGTTTCGTCTATGTGACGAGAAGTCTTGGGAGATGAAACTCTCTATCTAAGTATCATGTGCGCAATCATGTGCTTGTCATAATATGCTCGACTCGACATCTCATTCGCTATAAACTTATAAAGCCAAAGTGATGGCTAGACGCGCCCACGCAATGCCATGGTATATGGCGGTACTTTCTTTTAAGAGAGAAAGGTTTAGGCTCATTCGATCCCATCATGAAAGACATATCAATAGGCAATTCCAGATTCTGCCTAGTTCTGTACGTCAACTTCCCCGTGACCTACATGACAACTCACTCATCGGAAAATGGTAAACTTAGTACCGTTGGAAAGCTCTATGTGTCTACTTTCCAGGGACACTAACCATTTGATCATAGCTATCATATTGAGTGAGTTATGGCTGTTTTAGCAAAGTAGGACGAATCTATCCGGTAATTTGCAGATCAGTCACCTTCGACAGAGCTTTGTGATCAGCTCAGAACGAACCACGTTGTGTACTTTATACCACTGGAAAGATATGGGTGTCTAGTTTCCAGAACATTTTACGGTTCATTCATACCTACTGTATCGAAGGAGTTATGACTATTTAAGTACACGAAGGTCATGCTGCGCGTGAATCTGATTTTCAACGCGAACTCTAGTTTTGAGTTGTTAAGCGACCTTCTTCCTTAAGACCAAGTAAAGCTAAGTGTAGCTGGTCTAATACAAGGATAATGTGGCTGTATTCAATGACTCGATCATTGGCCACACCTACTTTTGAAGCTTGTGAGGAGCGTTTGTATACGCCATTAATCTGAACTCCAAGATTGAGTTACCAATCAGGGGGAGTTGTCTTGTAGACATCAGGGGGAGTCTACCTCACATGTAATCTTCAATTGTAGTTGGTGCGTTGTGCTCTTTTCCCTTCGACCAAGCTTTTTATTTTTACCCAAGAGGTTTTGTTTTGCTTGGCAAGGTTTTAGCGAGGCAACATGTTATGCACCGTGTCACATTAGGTACGCGACACAAGGGGGAGTGTTCAAGGAAGGTTAATTCCGTAACTTCCGTTGTGTGTCTTGACCTAATTAGACTAGAATAGTAGTTACCTTAGTAGATAGGGAATCCCTGATTACTTGGGATACTTGATGTAATGCCTATATAAAGGCCTCCTTATCTATCAATAAAGTAACGCTTTACATCTATATTGTTTCTCCTACAACAGGTTTCAATTAATTTCCTTTATTGACTATGTAAAGAGCTCATATGGCCATTGATCTTGCTATTACTTAATTTTAACAATTATAAGGGAACTAGACGAGAAATAACCTCCTTCTCAATGGTTATGTATGATTTTTTTAGGAAAGCAGGTGCCAAACTCCATTTAATATATAATACACGTCGTCATTGCGTTAAGTTAAAAGCATTTGAAAATAAATAGTTATCTATGATTTATCTGGAGTATAATAGTACATATTGTCTTTCAATTATCACTTAACATACTTATGTGGCATAATGCTCACGACAAACCATTATGCCCCTTTAGTACATGGATTTAAATGTCAATTGACAAACTAATAATCATAGAATTATGCTAAAGCAACAACCCCTAACCCAAAATTAGACCCCAAGCCGTAAGACGATGGGGCAGCCCGGCCTAGAAGAATAGTTGACTCATACCCTCTGACCGTGCATTCCTTCCCCATCACCCTTCACGTCGCCAACCCATAATCGTTGCGAGTTGCGACTCCTCGAAACCTGTCATGAACCGCTTGGCAACGCTACCACTACAATTATTTCAAATCTCCATAAACACGAAATCCTAAATATCCTACTAAATCTCTAATATCGTGTCGCTATATTAATATGTCCAAAACTGCTCGAGACACGTCAATAATCTTGAAACTAACTGTAACTAAAATATTAATTTAAAATAAAATAAAATTAAATAAATTAAAAAATGTCTCAAATATGTGAATCTCAGCACAATATAGATGATAATCTAAAAGTGGTACAAATTAATATACGTGTAACACTCTGTGTTTGCCTAATTTTCTATTTAGTTACCTCTAGAAATGTGTTTAGCCATTCATCAAGATAATCCCACTTTTGGATATGGTCGGCTTCAAGATAATGTTCAACTTCACAGAAAGTAATGGTCAAATAAGAGTGTGGTAATCAAACAATTCGACGGTAAAAGTTTGATGAAGAATAGTCAAATCACGTGCGCGAAATGCAGAGAGGTACCAAATGTCAAAAGTCAATGCGGCGGCGTTTAGTGGGATATTAAGAGAAATGATGTACAGTAAGTATAGTAAGTCAGCAGTAGCCAATAAAGACATTTACTTTGGTTGAAAATGATAAAAGGTCCCCCAGTAGTAGAGCTATGCTTCCTTTTCTTTCTTTCTATCTTGTTCTGTCCGTCTGGTATTTCTCTGAGTTTCCCACATGGTGAGAGTACAAGAACACAGAGTCACAGAGATGGTACTCTTTCACTGCCAAATTCTCAAGTATGCTATTGAAAAACGAAAGTTACTGCCATCATTTTACTTTAGTTTTTTTGGATGGTGATAAAGTCGTGAAGTTTATATTTTGTACACATCGATTTAATTTACTACTTAACTAAATTTGTTGTTTTATGCATCAATGTTCACACAATTGCGGCAGGTTTTTGTGGTTATTCATTCTTAAATTTAATGTTAATAGAGTTGAAGCTTACACGACCGGTTGAATTTCGAACAATGCTAGGTAGCCCACATTTTAGAAACTCATATAAAACACACTTTATGTGTCAGTCTATGTGGCATATCCACGTCATTTAGTGAAATAGACTGATTAAGTGGTGTATATATCAAATACGTGACACATAAGGTGGGTTCTATATGGATTCCTAAAATGTGGGTTATCTAACATTATTCTTGAATTTGAGTTCTTAAAATTTAGTTTAGCGGTGGCTGAGTACAAAACTCAAACACACACACAATGTCTCTATAAGTGAGATATCTAAAGATTGACCGAATAAGAATTAGTTATTATATATTTAAAACAAAATAAAGTTCAAAGAGAATGACTCTCACAATTAGAAATGAGACTTGTAACAATAAGCTTGAAGAAAGTGGCACTATTGATCAGCAAATCCAATCGATCGATTGTAGATTGAGTTTTATTGATGTGATTAATCAAAATATCTTAAATTCGACTCGATGACAACTACTCAACTAGTTGTTGTATAGTAAGACCAAGGTTCGAATTAGAACCCACATGGCACAACTAGAGTGCAGGGTAAACTTGGGAGCCTAAGCAGTTTGGGCGCTCTAGCCTTAGAATACTGAGTAGACAAAATTAATAGTGAATAAAATTTGATAAGTGTTCAAGAAAAAATTATAATAGGGAGAACTTCTACTTTATTCATTGATAATGAGGCCTTTATATAAGCATTACAATAAGTATCCCGATAAATCAGGGATTCCCTATCTATTACATAATCATCTAATCTAGTCTAATTAGGTCAAGACACATCCAGAAAGTTATGGAAATAACCTTCCTACAACACTCCCCCTTGTGGCGAGCGCCTAATGTCTTCATGGTGCTTACCATGTTGCCTCACTAAAACCTTGCCAGCAAAACAAAAACCTTTTGGGCAAAAATAAAATGCATGGACGAAGGGAAAAGAGCACAACGTACCAACTACTATACTTGTGATTGACATGTGATGTAGACTCCCCCTTATGTCTAATAAACTTAGAGCTCTGATAACTGGCGCATGCCAATGCTCTTCACATGTTTCACAAACATAGATTTTCTCAGAGACTTGGTAAACAAATCTCTAACATTTGTATCTGAACTCACTTGATTAACTTGGATGTTCAGGAATTTCTGTTGTTGCACATTATAAAAGAACTATGCGGGTCAGAGAGATACCCAGCATCTACAAAACCAACTAATACATTGTTGGGAGTCTTTGGATAAGGGAGACGGTCATTAAAGGACGAAGAAGGGCCGAAATCATCACCTATGCCGGTCTCTACTTCGCTGGTGCCGATGGCAGTTCTGCGGCGTACAGCGGCGCTGCCGGGGCTGCCGGTGGCGTTGGTGTGAGGATGACCGGTGGTGGAAACCTCTCTGGTGCTAAAGGGGTAGAACAAACCCAAGTCAATGGAACCTTTCAAATGTTTAACACCATTCCAATGACGATGCGTAGGCGCTGAGCTAAATCTAGCTAATAATTTCACAACGAAAGTGATGTTTGGTCTAATATATTGTGCTAAATACAATAGCGCCCCAATTACACTAAGATACATGTATTTAGCTCCAAGCATCTCTTCATCATCCTCTTTAGGACGGAATGGATTCTTGTGTCTAGACTTTGTCTTTCTTATGAACACGCATAGGCATAAATCATTGTTCTTGTATCCCCTCCAAATCAAGTATTACAACAGACGCTACAATCTAGTTGCACAATGACTTTGTGGTTTAAAGTCACTTGATCGAGGCATTAGAAGTCCTTCAAACACTTTCGTGTATATATCTGCATCTATATCTCCATATAGGTATACATTAACCACATTCATAAGCTGCAAACTTCAGTTTTTGGGACACTATTAAACTGATTAAGTAGCGGAAAGTAATAATGTCCATTACGAGAGAATACATCTCATCGTAGTCAATACCAGGTTGTTGAGAGAAACATTGCGTCACGAGTCTTGCTTTATACCACATGATCTCATTCTCTCATTACTCTTACGAACAAAGGCTCTCTTATGTCCAACAGGTTTAACGTCTTTCCGGATCAACTTAACAGATCTCAAGACTTGCTTTTTATTTAACGAGTCTAGTTCTGCCTGTATTGCTTCTTTCCACTTCGGCCAATACATTCTTCGTTGACACTCTGCAACGGAATAAGCGATTACATCATCAACATACGTGGAATTTTATCCACAGAATACACGTGCGCACTTGTGTAATTGAGATTTATGTGTACTCTGACATCAACAAAGGTTCTGTAGCGTCCCATAGAAAACACAGTTGATCATGGACATAATTATAGTCAGAGACAATCTCATTGATGATGAGCAGATTAATTTGTGCCATCGCAACTCGCTTCTTTCGAGGTTTTAAATCTCGAGAATTAAACGGTCTCCCCCTCTTCTTAGTGGGAGCCGAGGCCGAAGCTGCTGCCCCTTCAAAGTCTATCAGTGGCACCGTTGCGATCCGGTTCAACAACAGCGACGACGTCCCGTAGGGCGGCGCCGCCGCCGGCGTTACCCTCTCCTGAGGATATGCCGACGACACTAGCTCTTAGGGCAACCAAACAGATCCTATATGATCGGATCTTCAACCTTACTGGCACATTTACAGTATGTATGTGCGATCTCGTCACTTTCTAACTCACTTTGAGTAGTGCGGGGATCATGATGAGACAAATCGTTGGGGGCACACCATGTCATTTCCTGACGTTCATTCGGAATGTGAGCATTCATATCTCCTCCTAACGACGGGAAGTGTGTCTCATCAAAGTGACAATCTGCGAAACGCGCAGTAAAGAGATCTACGGCGGTTGGTAGCGGATTATTGTTGGGTATTCACATCCAACATATACCTAAACGTCTTTGTAGACCCATCTGTGTACGCAGAAGAGGCGTAATAGATAAACAGCACAACTGAAAGTACGTAAGTGCGTAATATTGGGTTTATAACCAGTAACCAGCTGGTATGTACTACACGTCTGGTTGGCATTGGGTCTGAAACGAATAAGCATAGATGCATGCAGTATTGCATATCCCCATGCAGAAACTGGCAATTGGTTCCCATAACCAAAACCCTAGCTAATAGCCGGAGTTGCTGAAGAGTGGCTTCTGCAAGGCAGTTCTGAGAAAGAACATGAGAAACGGGATGTTCAACTTCAATCCCTATGGATATGCAATAATCATCGAATGTCTTGGAGTTAAACTCTCTAACATTATCCAACCTAATAGATTTAATAGGATGGTCAGGGTGGTGAGCCCTTAACTTGATGATTTAAGCTAAAAGCTTGGAAAATGCAGCTTGTGGACAGCAAATCGACGTGACCAACGCGTCGATGCATCAACCAGCACCTTAGAATACACAAAGGGTCCGCATTCTGGTTGATAGGTCCACACATATCATCTTGGATTTGTTGTAAGAATGGTTTCTTTTGTGTCCATAATAAAAAAAAACAATGGATTCATCTTTGCTAGTGTACAAGCTTTGCAATAAGAGCATTATGCATCTTAAAATACAAATTCGCGCTGAAAATCAGATTCACCCGCAGCATGACCTTTGTGTACTAAAACGGTTATAACTTCTTCATTACAGAAGGTATTGACAAACCGTAAAATGTTTTGGAAACTAGACATCGGTAGCTTTCTATTGATATAAATTACATAACGTAGTTCAAACCAAGCTGATCACAAAGCTATGTCCAAGTTGATGGATCTATAGATTTCCAGACATATCCGTCCTACGTTGCCGAAACGGCCATTACTCACTTAATATGATAGCTATGATCAAACGGTCAGTGTCTCTAGAATTAGACATATAGACCTTTCCATCGGTATAAAATATACCATTTTTGAATGAGTGAGCTATGATTTATAGGTCATGCAATATCAAAGCTTGTATGAGTCATAAGATCCAATAACAAGAATTGGAATGAGGTATTCTCATTGAATCTGACTCAACTTCTTCTCTAAAATGATTCATTAGAGGAAATACACAAGTAATTGTTACCATTCTCATATATCCAAGTGATAACATATGGCAATTAGGTTTTGGAAAACACAGCAAGATTCGATTTTTTCTTGGTGCATAGAATACGTTCAATGACATCGATAACTATACCATTAGGTAACATAAAGTTAATGAATCCACACTCTTTAACAACCGGCGAGGTTCTAATCGATATAGTCATTGATCATCTATATTGCACATAATACTTAAACAACTCTCTCTCCCTTAGGATAGTGTGGGTTGTCCCACTATCAGCTAGACACTCAAGTTCAACGCGAGACATCTAAATAGATGAAAAACTATGGGTGGTTTTCTCGCGGGACACAGTCTAATCACTACCCCGTAGGATAGAGAAAGAAAAGGGGATGAAATCTCATCGAGTGTATCACATGACATTTGGACTTTATAACTTCAACTAAAGTCGGAAAGTGCAAAGTTGAATGTTATATAACCGAGCAATGGTCATCAGAAACCAAAACGAAGCTGAGGCTTCGCACGTTGTGGTGTTGAACACCTTTGGTGACCGGAAGAATGGAGGCTCAGCCTCCTAGGATCTGTGCTAAGCACCTTCTCGGGCGGCTATGGAACCGAGGCCGAAGCCTCCTTGAAAGCACGGTGCCGTGGCACCTTTGTGCTGCCGAAGCCGAGGTATCATCACTATGAGGCCGACGTCGGCCACTAGACTTGTGACGTCGAGCCTAGCTACAATTATTCTTTGATTTTGATTTTGATTTTGATTTGAGCTGAGGTGCAATTATAAGTCCAATATACTAAGCCAATGTGACCCAATAGTGTTTCAGAAGAACCACGTGAGTCGTTAAAACACGAATCTGGATTGCTTAAAAACATAAAATTTCTCACAATATGGGAAAACAGAGAAATTTTATTAACTTGCCAACTTTTAATACGTCAAAAGCAAGCTTCTAATTCCAAAAAAAACGACTAAGAGATCAAAGTCTATAAGATATGGCAAAGCCATTACAATACTTGAAAAAATTCTTATTGAAAAGTCAAACATAAAGACTAATCAAAATCCGGGACATCTAATGCTTGAGTAGGCTCTTGAGTCTTAACTTCATGAATGAAGTGCTCAAGCACGAGATTAACGTGAGGTTGTCGTCACTAGTTCTCACTCAGCATGATAATTCTCTTTGCTAGAATTATCTTTTGTAGGCATTAATAATCTCTTTGCTAGAATTATACACGTGGTGCATATGCTTAGAGGAACCACACTTGGAACAAGGAGCAAAACTAGTGCTTTTGTTGTTGTTGTGAGACGAGGGAGGAGGTGGCGCGTGGCCACCTTGTCGGGTTCTATGGCCGAATCGGCCTCCCCCTGAAGGTGAGGCATTGCCGCCATCTCGTCTCCAAGTGTTGGAGTGTCGTGTCACACGGTTTCTACCATTTTGATTTCCTCCACATATCGGTTTAGAAACTTGTTGATACGGGGCATTCTGATTCTTATTTCTTTTATTTTGAAGCCTTCCCATAGTGAGCATGTGGTTCATGAATCTTTTTAATTCCAACAGGTCTCAAATTTTTTTGTTATTTATTCAGCCTAATCAACCAAATTTCGGTATGGGTGTCATAAGACATCATAGGCTATGGGGAATTTATCAAGAGTATTATTGATAAGATCTCTATCATTTTTGTTATGCCAATAATGTCAAGGTCATAATCCAAAGAACCGAATGGTTTCTCATTTCAATGTAATCTCTGGGATAAGTATGTCATTGACATTATTTAATCGCTACTGGAGCGTGTCCCTTAAATTTTGTTTTTCTTTAGGGATCTTTTATCGACAGATGTTGTCGTTTCAGAGTTGGATGAATATGGCGTTCTCAAAAATGAGTGCCTAGGCCTTGATATAATCCCCAAATGGGGTAGTGGCTACTGCTTCATTCAGAATGACTGAGAAACCTTTGCTTTGAAAAGCAAGTTATACATCGGAAACACATCGATGATATTCTTTGCCCTCGAGATTAAGAATCTTAAAATCAGGTCGTGACTACAAGGACATTTACAAGAAAAGAGATACGTCGGATTGGTATGAATATGACATATACCATTCAAGTATGTAGAACGGAATTAGAAGGGCTATGACGTATATGGTCATAAATTTATTTTTTAGATGCATAAAACCGGCGACATCATATCGTACCTTCAAACAGTGGCGTACTCAGACATCCACATAAGCATTTTTTTTTTTAATTTCCCTTTTAAACGTGATCACCCCAGGACCATCACTTAAAAACTTCGACCGTAGGGGTAATGACATCCCCATTTTAGGTCTCATCGACGATATAAGAATGGCCGGAATCAGAGTAGAGCAAGGCTAATAGCGCCAGATATATAAATCGTATATGTTCAAAAGCGGGAATTTTAATTAAAAGCTTACTTGCTAATTCACTGAGGGAATTGCGTTTAATCAAAATTTGCTCTTGAGAACTCGATTCTACTCCTTGTGCAAATCGCAATAATCGTTTCGATTCTTGAACGAATGCCGAAAATTGCATCTCTCCATGGTATATACATCGTCATGATACGACGAATGATGCTTTTTTCTATGGGCACGTTAAAAGAATTATAGTTAGATTCATTAACGTGCAATATACATGAAATAATTAATCAAATATAGGAAAATAGAGAGAGAAACGCCCAAATGGGCTGCTGGGCTCGTCAGGAGGCCCAAACCCGACTCAGGTCGGGTTGGTGGAGGAACCGGGTCAGAGCAGATCCGGTGTGCGGATCGAGCAACGTGGTGCGCTAGTGTCGATCGGATTGGCAGGGCTGGTTCGGCGGCGCTAGACTGTCGTCAAGGCGCTAAGCAAGAAGACAGCGGCGCTGGGTCGTGGAGCAGAGGCCGGGGTGGCTGAAGTAGGCTCGACTTTGGGCGACGCTTGGTTGTGGCGACGTCGAGGGACAGCAGAGGAGGCGCGACGGAGGGCGGCGCGACGGAGGGCGGCGCAAGGTCATCGGCGTCATGGAAGCGCTGAGGATCGGCTCAAGCCCTCGGCGGCGGCACTGGTTCGAGCTGCGCAGGTCCGATCTGGAAATCGGAGAGGAAGATGGGTGCCCAGATCGAATTTCTGGGTGCTCTGAGATATTTCATTCTTTGCCGACAAGGATGTCGTCGGCAGAAGTGCATTGGGGGAATTGCTTTTCTTTGTCCAAAAAATGGGTGTCGGCAGAGCTTGGTGTCCTGGGAATTTTTCTTTCTTCCAACGAAGGGGTTGCCGGCAGAAGAAAAAAAAACTAGGGTTTCTGAATTTTTTTTTTTTTTTCAGGTTGGAAACTTAGGGTTTATGAATTTTTCATGGCTATTAGACGAAGGGCTAGAGCCACGTGCTGATAACGTGTTTAAGGAGAAATTATAATAGGGAGAACTTCTACTTTATTCATTGATAAGGAGGCCTTTATATAGGCATTACAATAAGTATCCCGATAAATCAGGGATTCCCTATCTATTACATAATCATCTAATCTAGTCTAATTAGGTCAAAACACATCTAGGAAGTTACGAAAATAACCTTCCTACACAATAAGAAAGAAAAAAGAATTTTTTTTAAAAATGCGACAGTTGCCACATTAAAACAAAATTTTAATTTTCTTCAAATTTTTAAGAGTGTGGCTATTAGAACCTCCACATTTGCTCACTTGACCTCCCTCTATTTTCAATTATTAAATTACATTTATATCCTCTTACATAAAGACTCTTGAGGACAATAAGTGTATAAAAATAGTAGGATTAATTTCAGTTTACTACCCAAAACTTTGGGTCAGGTTTCAGTTTCATCCTTATTCTTTTAATTTAATCACGTGTGCCCTCCTACTTCTAAGTTTCTATCAACCCGAGACAAAAATTCAATTTCACTTCGAACATGACGCCATCATCCGACGTGGACGAGACATGATGACCCACTTTTCAGGCGTGGACGAGACATGCTGGCCCACTTTTCAGTTTCCAACCCTTTTCAAAGGACATAATGTCGGATGATGTCGTCATATTCGAAGTGAAATTGAATTTTTGTCTCGGGTTGATAGAAAATTAAAAGTAGGAGGGCACAAGTGATTAAATTAAAAGAATAAAGACGAAACTGAAACCTGACCCAAAGTTTTGGGTAGTAAACTAAAATTAACTCAAAATAGTATTATATTTATTGTCTATAGACTTTCCAATTCAATAATAATGTTATTTATTATTTTCCTTATCAAATTTATTTTCCAATTTTAGTAAGTGTTGACTCTAAGCGAATTTACAAAATATAAGATTGTTAATGTGACATAAAGTTAGTATAATTATACATGTTTAAGCGCATGTACAAAATATAAGGTCAAGAGTAAGTGTTGAAAACTAAGCGCATATATTTTAATAAGTTTTGCAACATGAAAAAAAAAATCAAGTGTTTTGATATATATATATATATATATATATATACACACACACACACACACACCTTATTAGACCTTAAATATATTTATAACACACTAGTAACTATTGAAATAGTATAAGGGCATATGCTAGTGTGTTTTGAAATATTTGTATATCTTATGTTTTGATTTATCTCATTAGATCTTACACGAAAGAGAAAAAAAATAGATGTCTAGTGAATGAATATGAGGTTGAATGAATAAGTTATTGAAATATATGTGAATAACATATTTATGGTTATTTCGGTAATTTAAATGGAGGTCTAGTGAATAAATGTTTATATTCAAAAGTCTAATGGAGGTGTAGAAAGTATTGGAGGTCTAATGAGCAAATGTGGAGGTCCCAATAGCAACACTCAATTTTCAATTATGAACATAAAGAAGCCTATTTATTAGAACAATCGACTACCATGTCCTGATGGAATAGGCAAGGACAATGGTCCTACTGATTGAAATCAGTTGTTGCGGAATTCTGACCATGTTATGCTAACATGTTATGGTCGTACCATGTTGTGCTAGCAAGATTTAGGTCTCGGGTTTTTTAGCCTGAGCATTTAAATGTAGTTTAATTTATTTAATTTTAAGTCTACTAGGTGTACACCAATTAAAGTCTTAAGCAACTAGTTTTATATTTCAGGAATTAGGTTCTTAGGTTACTTCTTAGGCTCGTAAAAACGAGCCTAGTTTGTAATCAATGGAGGTGTCTATCATGATGCTTGTAATCTTCATGTATTACTTATTTTGTATGAGAACGGCATAGGCATACGATGTATTGTGCCTTGTGAACATTGATTCAATAATATAATTTTTATATTTAAAAAAAAAAAAAGATATAGTACGATGAACTGAAAATAGATAAATGGGAAGATATGGGATATTCACCTCCACCCGAGATAAAAATGGCACATGAGCATCGCCGCCCATGGGGGCATGGGGCAGGGAATGGGGTTCATTATCCTAACACCAAAAAAAACATTAACAAGTAAAAGGAATGGAGAGAATATGCTAAGGTGAGGTAAAGGGTAGGTTTAGGGTTGTCAGAAAATCCAAGTGGCCTTCCAATTTCCATGGGCTTTTTCTCTGATCGATCTCATCGTCACTCTGACTCAGGGAGTGACTGACACCACAGGTTAGGGTTGGCACTGCTTCTGCTTCAATCACCGATGCACAGCCGCAACCCACCAGCCCACACTAACTAATCAATCCTCCTCGTCTTCTTCCTCCTCCGATCTGCACTCTCTCAGGTGGGACCGTAGCCTCTATCTGCCATACCTGCACCACACCTCACCTGGTTTATCAGACCAGTCAAGTCATGGCTGTAAAAAGCTCATTTTTCTCTCCCACTCCTCTTCTCTGTATTGTATATGGAATTAGTAAATATTTTTTAAAAAATTAATAAAATTACAAAAATGTAGGTGTATTCAATATAAATTTTTGATAATTCATAAAAATCTGGATGTGTTGTAGGAAAATGGGAATTGGTCTACTCATTTCATTGATAATTCCCTTTATATAGGGTGAGTATTACAACGGTAATAGGAAATACATTAATGACAATAATGACTACATAATTATCTATCGTCAGTTACATTGACGAAGGCACATAATACGTTTTTCCTTTAACACTCCCCCTTGTGCCGAGTCAGAGATAAAATGGTGCATGTGGTGTTGCCTCATTAAAAACCTTGCCAAGTAACAAAAACCCAATGGGAGAAAATAAAACTTTGGTCGAAGGACAAAAAGAGCGCAACGCACCTATTACATTTGAAAACAACATGTATGTGCTAGACTCCCCCTGATGTCTGCACCTCCCCCTGATTTTTACATTAATCATGGGTTTCTCCCTGATTCTTTCATTTGATCAAGGAAACTTCAGTCTTATTAGCATACTTATGTATTTTCACATGTTTTTCCAAATGTGACTTTGAGCAATGATTTAGTAACTAAATCTTGCCACATCGTCCTCAGATCCAACTTGATTTACTTTGATCTTGAGGATAAGGTTGTTCATGAACTGAATACATAGGTTCATATTGAACATCAGGTTCACTCGTGGTATGACCTTCATATAACAAAATAGTCATAACTTCGTCTAGAGTATGAGTGAACCATTAAGAGATTTGAAATTGATCTGTAATAACAGATTTTCTTATCTCACCTTTAATGCGTTTTTCTTTACGCATAGTTAGCTATGACGTGAATAATTTCTTTATCATGTCACATTTTATATAGAGATTGAATCAGCCCAAATCTTTCATATCTTTAAGTATTTGAAAGAACCAGTTGCGTTGTGTGGGCGCAGAGCTAAACATAGCTTTACAAATTCTCATCGAATGAGAGGTCGAGTCCTAGATATTGTGTTTAAGTACAATCATACGTGATTGCACTTGTATAGGAATTTCATTTCCCAACACTTCTTCATCATCTTCCTTTAGATGATAAATGGATCTATTATTAGAGTAAAGACTTCGACTGATCATGGGAATATATGTAGGCCTCACTTTATTCTTTAGAGTGCCTAAGCCGATTGATGGATGATCACCATCATTACAGTCTTTGAGTTCCGTTTCAAGACTGTGTATTCCCAAAATCTTTTTCATTCTCAACTTAGGATTTACAATACACTGAGTTTCTCTTATTTCATTTAGAGTTCATATATATCCATAATGAAAACGCAAGGGCATAATTCATCAATTTCTTTCCAATCAAGTAGTCACTTTAGTGAACGTTTCAATTTCTTTTGCAAACGTACTCATGTGATCTAGAGTCACTTGATTTGGGTGGATCAAGTTCGTTTAGGATCCTCATGTATATCGCTTAATTTAGATCCCCATAGAGATATATGTTTTGATCACTTTTCGTAAGCTGCATGTTCAGTTTTTCGGAAACTACCAAACTGACAAGGTAGTGGAGTGCAATGACATCCATTACGAGAGATTGTCTCATCGTAGTCCATTACGAGAGAATATCTCCTCGTAGTCAATTCCAGTGCGTTTTTGAGAGACCTTGCGCCATAAGGTGAGTCTGCATACTCTTATTCTCATTACGCATTCTAACAAAGATATATTTGATAGGGTTTATATTTGCGGTGTCGGCGTCACCTGCCCAAATACCTATCTCTTCGTTTATACTGGATCGCTTCTTTCCATTAGGCCAGTTTACTAAGTTGACATTTTTCAACAAAGTATGGTTCGATAGTAGACTCATTATTCCACGTCCTCATGTACACTAGTGTAATGTGTTTGTAGAGATCTCTATACTTTAAGGATTGGTTCTAACATTTGAGGCGTCCCCCAATGATAACCACAATCCATAAATATTCTCATGAGACGGATTTGAGTATCACTGATCAATAGATCAGGTTGTGCCAAACTTGTTTTCTTCCTTTACACAAGTATGTATCGAACTTAAGGTGGCCTCCCCCTCTTCCTTGGAGAGCCACGGCCTGTGACACCATTTATGCCACTTATGGCGTCACCATGCCACCATCCATGGTGGTAGTGCAATACCCAATTCCTCTTGGGTGATACCATGTCCTTTTGATAAAACACAATCCTTGCAGGTATATTTGCAGCAAGTTTATATGATCTCGTCACTTTAATGTATAAGATATCTACACACCTTACTTTGTGTGATTTTTGGGGATCGAGATGAGACACAGTGGGGACAAACCACGACAATTCCTATCGTTCCACTTGAACATGCTTGTTCTTATCTCCCCCTAACGACGGGAAGACTGTCTCATCAAAGTGACACTCCGCAAATCTAGCGGTGAAGAGATCGCCTGTCAAGGTTTCGACATAGCGGACTAGCTGGAAGTTCATATCCATCATAAATATTTATTCATCTCAATGGACCCATCATTGTGCGCTGTGGCGGCGCAATTTTGGCACATAAAACATTTAATGAAGCTCAAGGATTGTAGATCCGTGTCAATCCAAAAGAGCTCAAGGATTACCAGTTCGTTTGAAATCCTTTAAAATCCTCACACATAGTCACTAGCTATGGTGTAAATTGGTTCAATGATGATGGCCATAGATGAAAAAGTAAAGCTGCATGCAAAAATTGCATAACCCAAAACGGAAGTTTGGTGTGCTTTACCAATATTAAGACTATTACTGTAGTCGTTTTCCGTGAGACCAATTTGGTCTTTATATAGGAATATGATGTCCATTACAAATCTCATATAATAAGCCATAAAATCATCACACCTACGGAAATTAACCCGGCCTAGGTGTTTTGACTTTCTAGCATAAGCAGCATAAATTTTAATTGTGGATGGTGTCATGACACGTGACCAGCGTGTCGACACAACAACCAACACCATAAAATATCTGAGGTGTCCGCAAGTTGGTTGAATCAGTCCACTGAATCATATTTGGATTCAATATAAGAACATAATGAGAACACATGTTTCCTTTGCATATGATGGTGTCAATCATAATTTTACGAGTAGGTTTTGAATGATGTACTTTTATTCATAAAGTCACGATGGATATCAGAAGCATAATAGGGTATAAGTGCATGTACTTTGTGCATCAATCATAATGCCACCTTAGGGGAGCGGTGGAATCTAGGGTTTGAACACACGTCTTCAACCCTACATGGATTGTATCGAAATAATATTTGAGGATAAAATGTTCTTTGATCGTCCTCAGTTTCGTGTGTGAACCATATTCTTCTGGTGTTTGCTTCTATTCATCCAAAATATGGGTGTCCATAGTAATTTTTTTTTAATGTACGGATCACCAGATCAAAGCCAATGTATGTCAGGTTTCCAAAAATATCATTTTCTTTTGACTTTGGATTCAATTAGCGGTTATATATAACCCACTAAGTTGACATATAAATTTCTTTAATACTCGTTTACATCCGTAGTCATTAGAGGTAATGCAAAGGAGATCAAATGAATTCTCACTTGTGTCTTTTTACATGAACATCGTGGCATAAATTTTTTTAACGTGTGGAACAAATTCAATTTTCTCTTATCGTATAAATTGTCAATTTGACATATGCTCAATATATACATCGAAACGTAACTCAAGTTCTTTAGAGTAAATCGATGGGGATTGTAATAAAAAGGTATTGTAATCCCAGTTAGACAAGTGCGTTATGAATCCCAAAGGAACAAATATTTAGATCCTTATCACTTTCATTATAGTACTACAGTTCTCCAGTACTATTGTGCTATTTTTGTAATATATTAGTACCATTGTCCTTCAGTACTATTATTCTAGGGATTACATGGTGCGTTTCTTTATACACAGTTCTTTGTGTCATGCCTATATTATGATATGTTGTTTTGTTTTACTTTATGCAATACTTTGCAAAGTTAGATGCAGAAAATTGAATTATGTATATTATGAATAAAATTTGAAAAATCTCAATTCCTTTAGAGAAAATTCAAAAAATTAACATGCCAACGATTACATTTAGTCTTGTCCAATTTAGAAAGAGAAAGTTTAAGACCAAAAGTCTAATTTAGGACCAAAAGTCGTATTTAGGCGTAATAGCCTTTATAAGGATATCTTAAAATTTTTAAAGTAGACTAATCAAAGTCTATCTTGGATTGAGCCAGATCCTTTTTGCTCTTTTAATAGCTGCAATGATGAGATGTGTCATTTGACATATTCTTCCCATATGATATGTCTTTAGTTGTAAATTTATTTTCGATGTTCTTGTTGGATATTGAAGATACTTTTCCAAAAAATCCACATATTTATATGTTTCTTCATATTTATTGAAAGTCGTAGCTAATTCTTTACTAGCTTATAATGTACGTATCAATAGTTCATTGAATTACAACAATGGCAGAGTGCTTCACTGCACATGACATGCCCCTATGTCATCTTTTAAATGTTACATTGTTTCCACTTACTTTTGGATGATTATATGAATTTTACGTCCATGGTAATTACCCTTTGTTTTAGGGTCGTTGCATTACTTTGCCCAATTTGTTCAAGAATATATATATTTTTTCTAAGACCTTACATCGTCATTGCTTTTTGATTTAGGGTTGTTGCATTACTTTACAAAATGTGTTCCAGGAAATTTCTTTTTCTCATACCTTACATTGTCATTGCCCTTTGGTTTAGGGTTATTGCATTACTTTCCATAATTTGTTTTAGGAAATTTATTTTTATCAGACCTTACATTGTCATTGAAGATATTATAATTATTTCTTAGCTATTTACATAAAGCAATTTGCATAAATATACCATGCTCAAGCCTTAGTTGGCTTAATAGGGGAATTTGGTACTCAAGTTCTTTAAAGTCAAACTGTGATGGTTAAACCATCTGTAAAATATAGGAATAATAAAATGAATTAGTTTCGCGGTCTAAATGACATTTCACGACAAGTAATATAAACCAATATACATTATGGTAAATCCGATGCTTCGTGAAATTTCGTTATCACAATAAAATTTTGATTTTTTCATATTCATTGCATGTAAAGCTAATGAAATTTCATTATCATTGCTTTTTATATAATCAAGAAGATATCCATGATGAAAATTTTTCAAGAAATTAAAATTGGATCTGAAGACCAAAATTTGTAATGGTCATATTTTTCTTACTTCGTGAATATGCTTTATCACAATAATTGGTTTGTCCATTTTTATCTATATTACAATGCTCATGAAATTACATTATCATGACAATGCTCAAACTAAATAACATGCTAAATAAAACAATTATTTAACACTAATAAAATGAGCATATAATGTTTCAAGTTTCATATTTATATAAAATACTAATGCGATCAAATTGAATAAAGCATTATTTCATATAAATAACTGAAACAAAATATAATGAAAGCAGAGCGTCAATGTAAATATTACTTGTAAGTTTGCCAAATAAACTGCATATGAATCGATTGCTCGATCTCCGACTCCAAATTTATCGTCGCATATTCATCGCCGCATCATTAAATTGATGTCACATAAAAAAAATATTCATATGATTAGTCACTTTAATCATACATTTACCATATCAATTAAATAATTTAATATTTACCATTAAATTCATAAAACAGTAAATAAGAATTACTATACAGTAATTTTAAAATTACCTTCAAATTTTATCCCAAAAAAATTCTGTTTTTTTTCGTGGGTCGGGTCACCCAGATCGGGGTCGGGTCGGGTCGATTGCAAGTTCTACCGACAAAATTTTCGTCGGGATAACTTCTGAGGCAGCCTTTTCCCGACGAGCTGTCGTCGGTAAAAGCTGGATCGGGTTCCGGGTTCCTGTGCTTCCGGCTGCAGCGGGGATCTGGGGCGGGGCTGCTGCGGAACCGGATCGTCGTCGAGGGCCACGTCGACTGGGCTAGGCAGGTGGAGGCGACGAAGGCGGGATCGGGATCGGTAGAAGGAGACGTCGTCCTGCGACGTGGCCGGAGCTTGGCTGGGATTCGCCGGCATGGCGGCGTCGAGGGTTGCAGGCGGTAGGCGACGGTGGCGCTGGTGGTCGATCTCGTCGACGAGATGAACTAGTGCCGGATCGGGGGTGGGCTGAAGGAGGTCCGATCTGCAGTGCGTAAGGGTGCCCAGAGCAATTTTGAGAATCTTCATTCTCTGCCGACAAATCTGTCGTCGGCAGAGTTTAGGTTCTTCTTGTACCGACGAAGTATTTGTCGGGAAAAAGGGTTTCTGGGGAGGAGATCTTCTTTGCCGACGAAAATGTTGCCGGCAGAAGTGTTTTTCTGGGGTTTTTTCAGGAACAAAGACCTAGGGTTTTTTTTTTTTTTTTTTCTTTCTGGCTAAAGCAAAGTGCTGACAACGTGTTGTAGGAAAATGGGAATTGGTCTACTCATTTCATTGATAATTCCCTTTATATAGGGTGAGTATTACAACGGTAATAGGAAATACATTAATGACAATAATGACTACATAATTATCTATCGTCAGTTACATTGACGAAGGCACATAATACGTTTTTCCTTTAACAGGATGTATTTAATAAAGATTTTAAAAAGAATTTATGAAATCTATAAAGTGTAGGGGTATTCAATTAAGACTTTTAAAAATGAATAGAATTTTGAGGGTATTCAGAATATCATTCATACTTATGAAATTAGTAATTCATGGATAATTATGTACACAAAACTCTAATATTTTTCCAGTCTCTAAACTAAAGATTTCGAAAATTCCACGACAGACTTTTTCTGCCTATGAAGAGGTATCATCCGTCATCTCTTTATTTTTTAACATATAATCTGTCTTTCCTATTTTTCTTTCCTCTTATTTTTTCTATAATATTTTATGCAATCAAACTCTTATACTAACATGTTCATTGTTGTTGAATTTGTTTTTCAAATATTTTTAATTTATTTCTCATTTATTTATGAAATCCTAAAACACAAATATTACCATTTGCTCGCGTCAGTTATGGAGTTTTCAATTTCATTTTTCCCAATACTCGTTAATTAATGAATAAGATTGATCAAATGAATATAAATCAAACTACATATTTGTAGTCAGTCTATAAGGCTGTCATGATTAACATCTTATATGGGGACGGACGGTCAATTATTTCGTGAGGGGAAGTTTTGCTTCTCCTTTTAGGTACTGAATAGATTATGCGTAGAAGATTTGATCATCACCCTACATCAACTCAAATAAATTTTGGTTTTCATTTTAAATTTTTATTTGTTAGTATTGAGAATCTGTACAAGTCGTTCATAATAAAGTTTGTAAATTTTTATAAATCAGTATGAAGTCTGTGTAAAAGTCGATGGTTTTAAAGAATCAACAGAAATCTATGAACATTTTAAAAAGTTTGTGACTTACAAAATATTCATACAAATCCAAATACAATACACCCCCTTTAGTTTCTCCCTCGATCCTGTGTTACCGGCATTTGTAGTTAATGTATTCTTTTATAACTAATAAATCTTTTTTTGTTGTTGATAACTTGATATTATCCTTCAATACATTTATGTTGGTGTAAGTGTACGTCAATACTCAAAATTTATTTTCTATACCTACTGCCTATAAGTAAAGTCGGTCGCCAATGCTCAATATCATTTGGTCTAATAGTATAATTTTTCTTTGATAAATGACGAGTTATAAATTTGACTCATGAAAAACTCAGTTATAGAACTTTCTTTATTTTTCCTTAACTTCCACCACCATAAATGAAAACCATACACATTCAATTATATCATATACGAGGAGAAAAAGGAGAGGATGGCTAGCTATAGTGAGTATATAGATCTCAAAGCTTCTTATCCCCTTGTGGTGTATCAATGCAAAGTCAGCTAGATATTGATGTACAGAATCTGAAAGAGAGAAAGTCCCACCTCGATCAGCATGCCATGCATGAAATGAAATGAAGCTAGTAGCCAGATAACTACTGACTTTGAATTCATAATATTCTGGGGGCCGGTGGTTGAGAACAGCCTCAGCCTATTAAATATAGAAAGAGTCAATGACAGGCTAGCTTGCATTTCTGCAAATTTGCAGTGACCTCAAATTTTTGGGACGTGCAATCTTCAAACCCAGATCACTATCATCATCTCTCTTTTGTAACCAAATTCCACGTGTTCGCTTAATTTGTATTCCAACTTGAACACGGCCGAAAGAGAGACGTGGAGAATAAGATATGCTGCCTGCAGTATCTTGTTGCTTAAGTCTTTTAATAACAATCTCAACGCGTTGGTCAAAGAGTAAATCCAACTTTGTGCTCTTCCAGTTCCAAGCACAGCCAAGAATCAAAGTTCTAGATGAGAATAAGTTGGGTACTACAGATTCTGTAAAAGGTCCTAATTCACGTCGCATAATATGTTCGATTTATTCATTCATTAACTAAAATTGATTTCCTAATATGTTCAATTTACTCATTCACTAACTAAAATTTATTTCAAAAACTTGAGGCGAATTACGTTTTTGATTTTCATAATTTTAGGTCATTTCTTCACTCAATTGAAGGTACTTTAGGTTTCTCAAATGCTTACTTTTTTCAACAATTGAGTAATGTTGACTGCAATTTTGGGTGTGGATTGTGGAATGCGGCGCATTTGTGCGAGACTCTCATAAGGTCATTACAGTGATTATTTCCCTAATTGGTCCGTTTGTTTGGAGCCTTGGATACTTGGGGCCATCAGATCGTGACTGCAATGTAATGTACCACCGTACTTGTTCGTCGCCACACTGCAATCACCGGATACAATGTCAACCGCTGCAATGGATTCCTCAAGTCTCTTTCGTCCAATTCCTCATTCCCAGTATTGTTGTAGATTGGAGGCTGAAGGGTAATTGAGGGGGGCAAGGTAGAAGAAGCTAAGATGGGGAATTGCAATTCAATCTTAAACTCTAATCCACAAAGAAAGTAGTTTCTTTGAAGAAAAATGGTGACAGATGGAAAAGACGTCAATCATATGAATGACATCAAAACTTGTTCTTTGCATAAAATCCACAAAATTCAGCAAAGCCCGCTTCGATAAAGGAACAAATTTTCTGAATTTTGTGATGGGAACAAGTTCTGAATTTTGATAGGAACAAATTTTCTTCGGATATAGGAACAAATTTAAACACAACAAAAACAATGAGGCTCAAAGTCGTGAAACAGTAAACAAATAAACACAACAGAAGGTTCTGTCTCTAATTCAAAAGGGCTCATATTCCATGCCTAGAGGCCGGATGAAATGAAAGTTGAACACAGATATCAAATCAACACTGCAATTCCAAACACAAACATATAATAAACAATTTTGGCAACTCATAAACCAACATAGAAGAGCCAGAACCTCTGCCTCCTTTTCCGGCCAAGGTAAGCTGTGAACAAAAGTTTTTCTGAGACTAGTTTTCGTCATGATTTACGGTTTGATGATTAACCACTGCAGATCAGAACGCAAATCCAAAGAGAAGGAAACGACCAAATTAACAAAACCTAACTTCTTTGCTATACATGAAGGTAATAAAAACAACAACCTAGTGATTCTAGTCAGTGTGGATTATGCTACAGTCATCTTTTGTACCATTAGATTCCTCTCTAATACTCAAACTCATGCGACGCCGCTTACACCAGCATAAATAATGAGGCATTCTCCCATCATTTCCAACAACCCAACTATGTTCTGCGACTTCCTCCAAAGTCATCCGCATTGCTGGGTCTGCATAACAAAATGTTATAATCATGACACTGTGTTAAGGGTGGCAGTATCAGGAATCCGTAATCCAGAACATTTAATATTCACGTGTCACCAACCTTTGCAAAGAAGCCCTTCAAGTAAATTCTTCAACGCTGGGGTCATATTCTCTGGAAGTACCAAAGGGTTATTAACAATCTGTGGAGCAATCAAACAACCAATAAGATACAACATAGCCGATACCATTAAACAATGGGATTGAAGCATACAGCAATAGAAATTTCGTAGTAATGTCCAAAAGAAATACTGAGATCCCTATACCTTGTCATATGTATCCTGAAGAGTATCTCCAAGGAATGGGTATTGTCCCAATACCATACAGTACAAAGTAACCCCCACTGCCCATGTATCAGCAGCTTTACCATGATAAGTCAGCCCTATTAATCAGCAGAAAATATATGTAGAATAAGAACGGGGTTGGCAAAGACCTGAACTAGAATCAAATCCAGCTTAAATTTTCAGAAATCTGACATTTCAGGTTGGAAATGAGGTCTCAAAAAGGTAACCATAAGAGAAGTCAGAGCTGAGTTATTTCAATGTCAGTTTTTCCCGTGTCAGCGTGTGGTGAAATTTGCTAAGGAAAACTTTGAAACAGATCATGTTAGATGGATTTGGATCTGGTCTACATAGTTTAAAGGAAAATGTGCAACTAGACCCAGAGGCCTCTGGAAGACCTACTTTCCTGTTCTGTATTTTACTTGGGGAAAAAAAAAATCTACAACATGTGGGTGCACCATTGTATCTCAGAAGAAACTCCAACCTAAACAACATTCAGGTGCAGTGAAAACAGGAGTCCCTGGAGATCGGCGCAGCTCATCATTATCATCCTGCAGATGAGACCAATACAATGCCTTATGTTTTGTAATAAAAGATATACCTTACTGAAATATTAATACCTAAAAACATTAGTTGAACAAACATCAGAAAGCACTGAAGAGTTATAAAATCTAAATGCTCAAATGACATAGTAAAACTACCAGACAGTAAGCTCAACTCTTACCAGTTCTTAAGAACTCCTAGTGCAAATTATCAAAAAGGGAAAGGAAGAACAACATGAATAAAGCAAACAGAAGAAAAAAAAATTATCATATATGTCAAAGTGGTCCAAGTGTCAGCAGTTCTATTACCACAAAAACCTGGCTGACGCTAAAATCTCCAATCTTCACCGTACCATCATGACTAACCAGCAGATTATCAGGTTTGATATCACCGTGTACTATGTTCTGTTTTCAAAAGAAATACACGAAAATTAACCACAGTAACAATCATAAACCAACCACTGTACATTACAGGAAGCTTGCACAGTTGTGCGCGCACACACACACAAATGGGAAAACAGCTTCTGAGAAATGTTATGCATTCACAAAGAGCATAGAATAGTTTTAACCAGATATCAACTTTACCCTCCTTGCTCTTACTAAATAAACAAACAGCTTTTGTATCTTATAGGCCAGTGCATGCAACTACCTCTGCTCCAAACAAATAGCCACCACATTTGATTCTTTATATTTATAATAAATTGCTTGCCTGTATTGATAATATAAGCAACATATCAAACCAAATAAAAGACACATTGCCGGTATGACTCACACCCAATCTATTGAGCCAATTCAGGCACATGTTGTCTTATATAACGTGGAACATAGCATTTAAATTTCGCTAAGGGGTACTTGGTATTCATAATTTAATTAACCAACTCGTTTTTCAATCCATGCATAACAAGTTCAATCATAAAATACTTTTCTCTCGCACAATGGAGATGGCTACCGATTATAAAATATGAGAGAGAGAGAGAGAGAGAGAGAGAGTAACCATACATGATCATGGAGGTACATTAGCCCTCGAACTATATCCCGAAGGTACTTTCTTGCCTTAGCGTCTCCTAACCCGCCTGGCGGACCAGAACCCTCACAGACCCATTTGCCTTCCACATATTCAAGAACTGAAAAGAGCAACATGAAAAATGGGTTACAACTTGCAGTAAGACATGAGACCAGATTTTACTTGAAAACATCTAACACTACGCAAAATTAATATCTTTTACTAAACTGGTCAATTCTTTTTCTCTTTTGTGCAACGATAAGATTTTCGTATCTATTCAGTATCGTCCTACAATTGCACTGTGTTTCCCAAATTCAATATCTAATTTAATGATTTGATCCTCGCAGTGTGTTTAAATTTGACATTAGGGTACAAGAGAGACTGATCAAGCAGTGTGTTTAAATTTGACATTTGGGTGCATCAAACTTCCATAAAAGTTATATCTTTCTGAAAAAAATCCAGTAATATCATTGGAATACTCAATCTAATAAATATAACTATCAAAATCATCCTTATTACACTAGCATAATATCATTGGAAGGAGAAATGGCAGTAGTTTCCATAATCTATTTCAGACAACATCTTTATTTGTTTCTACTTTCATGGGTGTTTTATTGGGGCTGTAGTTTGACTTTCCCTTAAAATCCATCTAAACAAATTAATTAAAAAAGCAAATTTATAGACACAGAACATTCAAATAAGCATTTGGGAAAAGCTCGGAGCAAAATAACATTATTGAACAGGAAAATAAGTTTAAACTGTAATTGGCACTTATAAAGAAAAAATATACAAATACATACCCATGTAAAAATGATCTGTATCTGGGTCGTCAATCACCTCAATAAGATTAACAATGTTAGGGTGTTCCAACAGTTTCATAATAAGAACCTGTTAGGTACAAAGATATAAGATAGTTAGCATTCCTCCCTTCAATTGACAGAAATTGATATCAATAAATAATAACAGATATAACTAAAACTTGAGAGAGAGAGAGAGAGAGAGAGAGTATAACAATCTTAAGCCAGAGTATAAGTGGTATATAAGCATGCCAAAACAAGAAAATAAAAGACAATGTTGACCCAATAAATGCAAGCCTCCTGATGTTTGATACAGTGATATTACAGCCAAAAGAAAGAAGCAAGAACCAATGACAAAGCTACTGTTCAAGAGTCTCCAATAAGAAATTGAAAACACATGAAACACATACCTCACGAAGAACATCTGTCATAGCTGTCTCCGAAGGTGCAACCCGGAGTTTTAATAAATGAGACTTATGAAATGCCTGCAAAATTAAGCGTATATTAAAGGGGGAAAAAGGAACCTTAACTATATCTACAAGTATAAATTAATAAAAATTATCATCAACCAAAATTCCTTAATATATATAAAGAAAAGAAAAGAAAAAAAAGAAAAGAAGGAACATTAATTTATAGTAGATGTCAACTAGAAGTCATTTCCCAAAACTTGAGGGTAAAAAGAGGAAATATTGCATATGGATAAGCGTAATCTCTTGTTCCAATTTAAAAAATGCGGATGCATCACAGTTTTCCTTACTCGTTATCTTAATAGTTATGTTCAATCAAAACATCGAAGCTAGAAATTTAAGAAAAGGAAACATCACCTTTAGCGCATAATGCTTTCCATCTACAAGGTTTCGATATAAAACCTGTTTCACAGCAACACAAAGGGGCTCAACAAACCTCTAGTAAACAGCAGATACAACAAACACTAACTGTACAGAACTTACCACTTTCCCGTAACTGCCAGAACCAATCTTACACTCCCGAACATACTCATTGACCATCTTATTCCCATCATCATCCTGAATGTGAATGCAAAAGCATATTAGTGGTTAAGAAATAGGTTTCAAAGCGGACAGGTAAAACTGTCAAAACTGTCTATTTGGTTAGCAATCCATCATCCTCCCCAAAGAAAATAGATGCAACTTCAGTTTGTCTCCAAAATGTTGGCATTAACAGCTTAGGACTATAACTACCCTTTAGTATGACAATCAGAAGTAAACCAAAATCCCAGTTATAATCATTAACAGATGATACAATAGGCAGATCTTGCAATTTCAGGCTGACCAGATGATACTATTAAATTTGCTATAGTTTCTATCTACCAAAAGGACTGATCATATCATACATAATTGAAATACTAATAAGCACCATACCAATTTGAAACCCTTAAGCTTCTTGTGACACAATTACCTACTTCACAGCAATCAAGACAAAACTAAATTACCTCGGTGCGAACAACTTTGTAGGTTTCCTTCACGGGGTACTGCCTACAAATCATTCCATTCAGTTCTCTGAAACTTAGTATCTCATCAGGACGTTTGGCACGACTTTGCTGCTCACTTTCCTCAGCATTACCCATACTTGTAGCATCATCATTATATGAACAATCATCATCATCATCTTCTAAATCATCCTCTAACAAATGCTCCTGTGAAGGATGGCTACTATAGCTATAAGTGGGCTTCCTTTTCGGTTTGGGTTTACTTGCAATAGAGAAACCAAAGCAACTGCAGCATCCCATCATTCTCGCAATAGAGAAACTCTTATGGATCATTATAAGCTTGAAGTGTGAAGTAGTTACAATAGCTCCCAACCAAAACCAAATTTTTATCTAAAACCTGCAAAACAAGTAAACAACATATCACTGAACTTTCACAGCATTCATACAAAACACACGATAAATTTCAATCCTCTGAACATTATATTGTTTTTCCATGACTATAGTAGCAAAAGCTATACACATAATCCAAATCCCTCATGTTCCTAGATATTTACAATTGCAATTCTGGCAGCGGATGCAAACCTGATTTTACGAAGGGGGAGAGAGGGCTATAACCCCGAGTCAGCTCTGCTATTCAAGTGGATGCCACTCAGCCAAATGAAAGAAAAAGCTCGCAATATTGAAACCATCACGATTCAAACACAGCATAGCGATGACTCCAGTTTTTATATATCCACTAATGCAGGCTCTAACCCAAACCACCCCAACCAACAATAAGTTGACCTTGTCCTGGATCACACACACAGTCGCAGAATCTTAAATAATTAACAACAAATATATTAAAATCAACATAAACAGCTCCCTGTGTATAAAAATATAGATCAAATGCATAGAAGGACAGCTTTGCGTGGAACTCTCAGACGCCATCAAGAAATTATGCCAGCCATATAGTAGAATTTAAACGCAAAAAACAAAAGACCAACAGTTGATTCCAATTTAATTATACAATTATAATCTACCTATATTCAGAGCCTTGTTGATGGAAAATCTACAACAAAAATTCAATCTTTCCCACAACCCAAATCAACCAAGCATCAAACTTCAGAACCCAGACGAAAACTACTACAAATTCAGATAGAAATAGATACATTGCTAATAAAATCCCAATAAAAATCCAATATTTCCTTCTACAGAAACCAACCAGGCATCAAACTTCAAAACCCAAAAGAAAAAAAATTTAAACCCAAAAAAAAAAACTCAAACGTTTCAGATAAAAAAACCCTAAATTTGTAACCAAAGGCAGCGTTTGAGAACAAATTGAACATACCTAAGACGGTGAGAGGGAGCCTCTAGGATGATGGCACAACCGCCAGAGCTGAATCTAAGCGATTAGGGGTGGGTAAGAACTAAAGAGATTTTGGGGAAAAGGTTTTAATTGGGGGAGGAGAGAAACAAAGCAAAAGGAAGCTAGGATATTTGAGGAGTGTGCATATATAGGAGGGAGGGGCAGAACAGGGACTTCAACCGAGAAAGTCGGGTCCGGTTTGCTTTGCTAGTCATTCATCGAAGGAAGAAGAGAGAGAGAGGAGAATGGTGGGTGGGCAGTAGGCTTGTTGGACGGTTTTGTGTCCTTTTAGGTTTTGATGGAGGCTTTGGGGGGTTAGGAAGTTGGGGGAACATAGGACACCGACACCGACACTAGGATTGCCTAAAAATGTTTGAAGGTGCCACCCACGGTTACTCGTCCATTCTTGTTTTGGTAAATTCTTAAAAAATTTCCAATCAATCAAATGTGACACTAGCAATGGAGATATTTAGAATATTTAATAAATGAAATACTTGTGTCAATACCTATATGAACGATGTGTGTCTGAACTCTCTCTAATTTGCATATCTTGGACAATGTAATCAACGATTTTAACTGTTTAAAAGTTAAATTAATTAATAAATATCATCTCTGTAAAAAAATGAATGTAAACAAATATCATTTGCTTAACCGATTATATCAAACAAATAGATGACTGATCATGAGACTCTCAACTTTCACTAGAACTATTCATTTGTTTGATGCAATCGAATGATTAAACGATTTTGGTTTATTCCGAATTTTTACAGATATTATATTTATTGATTAATTCAACTTTTAAATCGTTAATTACATTATCCAAAATATATAAATTAGAGAGAATTCAGACGCACACCGTCCATACTGATATGGATACAAGTATTTTCTTTGAAGAATAATTACGACAGATTGCATTATCGGACACTACTAGTGGGTTATGTCATTGTCAGAACTAGTCTTGTGTACGTAGAAGTGTACAGGTAATTGGTGAGTCTTAACGTTCGTCAAACATTAAAATTAGAGTTTAGCTCCGATAACGTTCGTTGGCTTTCGTTCTCTTCCTGTACAAGATCTAGTAGGTTTCCATTCTAGTGATTCTACCTCCCATCAACTTGAATTCAAGCCCCCAAATACCTTGTCTCCTTCAGTTTGGATTCAAAAAGCATGATATGTGGTGCTATTGTCAATTGAAGTTGATGAAAGTACTTATTTTCCTTTTGCATCTCAAACGAAAGAAAATAACCAAAGGAGGTCTAAGTCATATTAAATTAGCACACTTCAAAACTCCATTATGAAATTAATGCAAATGTGTTATCTTCTATGTTTTTATGTCTAAGTTGATTATTTGGATCCTCTTTTCATTTCAGCGGCAGTGATTATTTTGACAAGAAAAGGAAAACTTTAGTCAGCTCTTTATCTCATTTGAGTCGTAGAATTCTTGTGTTATTTTAGTTATATGAGATTTAGTCTCTAATACAAAATATTTATATTTTATAGACTCGGACATAAAATGAGAAAGGTGGCAAATACTTGATATGGAAATGAAATTTGAAAAGGATGAATGTGGGAAAGGAAAAGTAAACTAAAACTTTTGTAATATCCATAAGAACTTGGTTTTGAATCAAGCCTTGAAGGTGTTAAAAAATGAGAGCTCTGCTAGGGTTAGTCCTTGGCGCTTTGGCAATTTTGTTCGGGGGAATTTTGTTCTTCTAATTCCTTTGGCTTTTCTGTTGAGATCGGCGACGGTAGAGAGATCTATTGGCTTCGTAATCATGCAACCGGTCTTTTGGTCTGTGTCATCGAATTATCGACGATGAAAGTAGAGTTAATTTTCTGTCGGAGCGTCGGAGTTTTCTCTGGCCTTGGAAGGTTGTGTCACTACTTCTTCTTGGTGATAGGAGCTCTCCGGTGGCTGCTTCATCTGGTCCAGATTTGCGAGTGGGGGACAAGGTTTTAGAGCGGTTGTGTGCGCCGGCGAGGTGGTGTTTTAGGTCAGGTTCATCTTGTGGTGGGTCGCTGGTGGGGCTAGGTGGTCTTGCTAGTTGGCTCGGTGGTCATACCGTTTGGCTTGCAAGGCAGGTGGAGGTTGATGACGCTGATTTCTGGGTCAGTGATACTGCCGGCGGCGGGGTAATGGAGGTCGGAGACGATTTGGTCGGCGGCTACGCTTGGTTGGGGTCCTTGGGCTTAGGCCTTACAGCAAGTTTGATGTTGGATCTTGGGGATTCCCTCTCTGCGCTAGGTGAAGAGCCTCGTGCTATGTAGGAGGTTTTGGCATTTTAATAAGTTAGACGTTTAACGGTCATTTTATTCATCGATCTTTGTTTCTTATATAAAGATTTTTAGTATAGAAATAGCTTGTTTACTAGTCTTGGACTTAACTTGATGGGTTGTTTCACACAATTCAGTTTTTCCGTAACCTGCAAGAGCGTCTTGTGTTCATGTTGTTACTACCAAATGGAATATTATCGTTTTGATAAATAAAAAAAAAAAGAAAAAAAAAAAGAAAGGTGGCAAATGTGACGTTTAAGTAGGTTTTTCTTGACACTACAACAATATTTGAACCTCAGTCCTCAGATATGTCTTTCCATCATTAAACCCCACTTGAGCTAGAAATCCGATACAACGTACACATACTCTAGGTTCTCTAGACAATTTGAAGAAGACAACCACAACTAGTCTACATTGGAAATGAAGCGTGCATATGCAATTATGCATTGCCTCTCACTCTCAGATTCAGTGAGGAGGGAAATTAGTCTATATTTTGCAAATGGCATACGTATATTTCCTCTCATTATTCAAATGGCGAAGAACTAATTCCCTCCCCATTTACCAAACAAAATATTAATACTAAGTAGGGTCACTTAATAATCTAACTATTCAACCTGTCATAAAATAATGCAATGTCACATCATATCATGCGTATCTTATCTTGATCCAACTTGATAGGTAAATTGCAGTGTTAGTTGATGATGATAGGTTGAAAAGAAGCATATATGCTTGCATTGAGCCATTGCCAAGAGTCACAAGACAGAAAAAAGTGAACTTTAACGATGATTCTTGATTTGAGTTACTCACTGCAATTCACTAACAAGATTAATTAAGTTCTAATTAGATAATGTTGATTGTCTATTTATTCATATTGGATTGCGCTTGTCAAAAAAGTTTGAAGTATGAGATATATATCTAGTTCTTTCATAGATTTCCTTTCGGAGTTGTAATCGCCATAAGTGAACTTGCTACAATAATACTATATCTAACTAAAACCACAAACTATAATTAAATCTCTGAAAAACTTAAGAAAATTGTGGCCGATAGATGGATGCAGTGATGCATAAGATTAATGTAAACCCAAACTATTTGAACTTACTTTTCCCTCTACACCGGCCACAAAAGGTTACCAAAACGAAATAACAGTGGAATTGGAAATCACATCACTGAATTATAACCGGAACAGTCATCATGTTTCATCCCCATCCATCAAATAATAACGTGATATGACCACATTCATCTAATTATGCATATATGTCCAGATGCTGGCATACAATAATTTAGACCTTATTGAGGGGACTATTCTAAGATACGTATCTTTACAAGTTAATAACAACATACTTAGACTTGCTCCCAACAACAAAAGTTCCATTGTGGTTCCCTTCGTTTTCACCAACTTGATTGCCAGAAATTATGTAAGTCTCCTTCTTCCGAAATGTTGACAGTAGCCGCAGAGGGGCTACAGCAGGCCCACAGACCCGCAGCAAGCGCACTAGGGCCCGGCCCAAGGCTCGGGACCGGATCACCAGCACCCGGCCTCGGGGTCCAGCACTCTATCCTGCCTCCAGGGACCCTGGGACCAGGGGCGCCTGCCTGCCAAAGAGGGCACTAGAATGTACAAACAGAAGGGCACCAGTCCCACATCGAAGGGTGAGGCCAGCCCTCACCCCCAACCACCTATATAAGGGCCCCAACTACCCTCTTTAATAGGTAACTTATCATTCTCACCGCTTACATACGTGCTCAAGTTATATATACTCCAACTATACTAACTTAGGCATCGGAGAGGAGAAGGCCGGCCAGCCCGGTATTCCCCTTAGTGAGCAGGTTTGCAGGAGATCAAGTTGGATTCATCTGTATCTACCAGGCCCCCGGGTTTAGGCAGAAACAATTGGCGCCGTCTGTGGGAACCTTGAACAAAAAGCCGTGTAAGCAACACCGTTGGAAGAGAATTCGGAAATGAGTCAAGAGAAAGGTACCACCGAGGAGGGACGTGTTGCATTAGTGCAGACGCTCACCTCCACCCCGGCCGTCACGCTGGAGCCGCGCGGCGACCGGGGCAACGGTTAGGAAGGAGGGAGCTGTGGGGGACCGTCCGGCATGCCGGGGCCCCACCACGACAGCTCACGCGGGAAAGACCCAGCAGGGGATGAAGACAGTCCAGAACAACGGGGCTTCTCCTTGACGTTCTCGGATGATCCGAGCGATCGATCTGAGAGCCCGGACCGGGACCCTACGTACAGCCCCGGCCATAGCAGTATGGCGGGAGAGATACGGGCAATGGCCGCAGAGGTCAATCGTCTAAGAGAGGAGAGCGACAGGGACAGAGCTAAGTCCAACGCCCGGTACGAAGAGATGGAAGCGGTGAATGCTGCCCTACACTACCAGAAAAGGGGTTATAGCCGACGATATGGGAAAAAACGGCCGACGAAATAGTACTTCGTCGGCTATAAGGGGTCATAGCCGACGAATTACTATTTCGTCGGCCACATCGTCGGCTATAATATTATAGCCGACGACTGCCGACAACTCGTCGGCTATAACTATAGCCGACGAAACGTTTTTGGTTATAGCCGACGAGGATGGTATTCGTCGGCTATAAGAGTTATAGCCGACGAAAAGTTTTTGGTTATAGCCGACGAGGAGGGTATTCGTCGGCTATAACTCTTATATCAGATCCATTCTGCAGCAGCGAGCTCATTCGTCGAAAACATTTCGAAAACGCTCTGAAATCGTCCAAAACCTCGGCCATAAGCTTGAAAGGTACGTATATTGCTGTGTGTGTTGATTTAGTTGGTTATATGCAGAGGTGTGTTAATTTAGAGTTTAATTAGAATAAATGTGTGATTAATTTGATATATATATATATATATATGTGTGTGTTGAGATGAGATTATTAATGGGTTGATATATATGTTGGTTAGATAGAATTGAAGTTTTGTTGAAGATTAGTGATTGATTGTTGATTTATAGGTGATTTTAGATGAATTTGATGAAAAAATGTATATATATATTAATTAATTTAATTGTAATTAAAAATATATTGTTGGTATACATAAAAAATACATTGTGTTTAATTAATTAGGGAGATTGACGATGTTTTAATTAATTTAGGGATGCATGTGTATATATATATATATATATATATATATATATATATCTGTGTGTGTAATTAATGATGAATTTTTTAATTAATTAGTACGTACGTACGTACGTAGTACGTGCATATATACATATCTATATATATATAGCTATATTTATTTCTTGAATTTACAGGATGGACAAGAGTTGGATTACCCTTGGAAGATGGGATCAGGCGTATCATGATGGAGTTAGGAGTTTCCTGGATTTTGTGATGGCTAACTGTGGAGACACTACACTTCATTATTGTCCGTGTAAAAAGTGCAAGTGTGCCACCCCACGACACCGGTTTTCCATAGAGACAGTGGAGCAACACCTGGCTAGATATGGATTTTGGGTCCTATACACTAATTGAATTTATCACGGTGAACCAGAGTTTGCGGGTCGTCATGATCATGGACAATTTGCCGAGAGAGGGAGTTCCTCCAATGATCCAACAACGAACTGGATCAACGATATGTTTCCTCGTGAGAGCGGTGTCTTTGAGGAAGCACCAGATGTGCAACTCCCTCCTCCAGAGATTGAGTGTTTCCCTGATATTGAGTCACTCGAGCCATTACCCCGATCTCCGGTCAACACAAGTGGTATGGAAAAGTACAACAACCTGATCGCATTGCAACAGACTCCGTTGTACCCCGGATGCAGTAAGACTGTCCTTGAATCTGTCATGGGAGTGATGAAGATCAAAACGGAGAACAAAGGCACTGTCAAATCGGTTGATGATTGGCTTCGGCTATGGGGTGGGGCGATGCCCCCCGGACATCGGCTTCATACCAGTCATCATAAGGTGCGACATATCCTTAAAGATCTCGGCCTTTCCTATATCAAGATTCATGCATGCAGATAAGATTGCGTTCTGTTTTACGGGGAAGGACTTGCAGATCTTGAATACTGCCCAGTATGCAATACAGAGCGGTATAAGTTCACTCCTAAAGGGAACAAGAAAGCTGTGAAGATACTTCGGTACTTCCCGCTGATTGATAGGCTTGAGCGGTTGTTCATGTGTGCTTTCACGGCCAAAGCTATGAGATGGTGGGCTGAGAGGAATGTGCCTGACGATGACACCCTTAGACATCCCGCCGACGGAGAGGCTTGGAAGAAGAATGTGTTGGAGTTTCCTGAATTTGCATCAGAGGTTCGAAATGTTTGGCTAGGGCTATCATCCGACGGTTTCAACCCTTTTGGCAAGAAAGAGCTTCAGTACAGTGTGTGGCCAGTTATTTTGATTCTGTACAACTTTCCACCGTGGATGTGCATGAAGAAGGAATATAACATGCTCACATTGTTGATTCCAGGCCCAGGTTATCCGGGAAAGTGTCTCGATGTGTATTTGAGACCCGTAATTGAGGAGCTTCGGTACTTGAGTCTGAACGGCCACCTGGTCTACGACCGGTTCAAAAATGAGATGTTCCGGATGCATGCCATGCTTGTTGGCACGATCAGTGACTTTCCTGGGAGGGGTATGTTGTCGGGCAGCGTCACCAGGGGTTACAGGGCTTGTTCAGAGTGCATGACTGTTGATTGCTCCAGTCCTCATTGCAGCAAGATTGTCCAGATGCGTCACCGTCGTTGGCTTCCGCATGACCATCCATTTAGGGACGATGCACAGGCTTTTGATGGGACTGAAGAAAGGGGCTGGGCACCCGAGCAATGGACAGGGGAGGAAATATTGGCAGTGTTGAATGAGTATGACTTTGGTCTGCTTAGCAATCATCCCGATGTGTTGCGCACGATTCCAGAGAGGCCGGATCGGTATAGGTTCTGGTCACAGAAGAGCATCTTATGGGAACTTCCTTATTGGGCCAGGTTGGCTACCAGATACTACCTGGATGTCATGCATATAGAGAAGAACGTGGGTGAAGCCGTGGTTGGCACAGTTTTGAATTGGGAGAAGAAAACAAAAGACACCCCCAAGGCACGCGTTGATATGAGAAATATGGGATTGCGAGACCATTTGTGGTTGAGAGAGGGCAGGAGCAAAATGCCCCAAGCTCCTTACACCGTCACCAGGGACCAGAAACATGAAATCTTTAGATGGCTGAGTAATGTCAGGTAACTTTTTATTAGCCATGTATTCCCTAAAGAATCCATCTGTTGTTGGACGACTATATATGCATGAAATCTAATTGTTGTTAATGGCTATGCAGGTATCCTTATGGCTATGCGGGTAACATAAGCAAGTGTGTTAACTACCGAGACAACAAGATGTACGGATTGAAGAGTCACGACTGCCATGTACTGCTTCAACGCCTCTTCCCTATTTTCATTCGAGCGTACTTGGACGATGAAGTGGTTGAGCCGTTGGTGGCGTTGTCAAGATTCTTCCAGAAGTTATGCGCTAGAGAAGTTAGAAAATCAGACCTCATGAGAATGCATGAGGAAATCGTTTTTATCTTGTGCAAGTTCGAGAGGATATTTCCCCCAAACTTCTTTGACATCATGCCTCACCTGATGATCCATCTTCCCCAACAATTGTTGCTTACCGGTCTCGTACACTACACTTGGATGTATCCCATCGAAAGGTACATGTTATTCATAAATTTGATTTATACATGTTTTTAAATAAAAGTTGCATGCTCTTAACATGCACTTGTTAACCTTGCAGACAACTTGGAGAGTACAAGAAATATGTGCACAATAAATCTGCGCCTGAGGGGTGTATTGCTGAAGCTTACATTGCGCATGAGTGTGTAACGTACGCCAAGTTGTACTTGGGAGCGATGGAGGACCCCCCACAACATCCAAGTCGAGATGACCCCGAGTTCAACCTATCTATCGTCGCCAACTCTGTTGTATCATACGGAAGCTTCAAGAAGAAGGGGGTGGACAAGTTGCCTGACCATGAGGTAGGGATTGCCCACTGGTGGGTTCTAATAAACTGTCCGGAGGTACAATATTGGAAACGAACCCATCTTCACTGCAAGGAAGTTCGCGGTGATGTCGAGTACCACAACACGACGTTTGCAGACTATTTTCCACAATGGGTAAGTGTATAAATATATATATTAGATGGCTTTCTTTTACAGTTCCCTATTCTTTAATCATAAACACACCAACTGATTTGAGTTATATTTTTCAGCTGATGCAAGTGGCTGCGAGGGGTGGTTATACAAATTACTCAGAGGAATTGAGGCTGTTGTCGATGAAGCCGATATCTTCCACAGTCCGCCCAATGTGTGATGTCAACGGCGTTAAGTATATATGTGAAGCTAGAGACGGGGAACGCAAAACACAGAATTGTGGGGTGATGGTCGATGGTGCAGAGGGGGGCGTGGATTTTTACGGTGTCCTACAGTCAGTTGTTGAACTCATTTATGGGAACCGCATGAAAGTCCACTTGTTCAAGTGTCGATGGTTTGATACTAGGCCGCACCGCATACGGATCGATCAGTACGACATACTTTCGGTGAATACCGCCACTAGTGTGTATGAAGACGACCCCTTTGTTTTCGCCACAGCGGCCAAAAAGGTCTTTTATCTTGACGATCCATTGAACAAAGGCACGTGGAAGGTAGTTAACCATGTGTCTCAGCGAGACATATACAGTGCTACCACACTTGGTGTGAGCACAGAGTGTCAAGAAGCGACCGCATACCAAGAGCCGGACGCCGGCGACATTCCGGAATCCTCCACCATCCGCGATAATAATGTGACGCCGGGCAGAGTGGTTCGACTTCCTAGGGGTCAGGTGCCCATGTATGATGTTAATCCGAATCGTCTATATCAGGCAGACGATGACTCAGACGACGAGTACGAGCACCGGTTGCCAGATATGAACTACTATACTACGTCTGACTCAAGTGATGAGGATGATTCTGATTACCATCCTTAGTATACTCTTTATGTGGAATTTGTGTACGATGGTGCATGCATGTATGAATACTTTTTTCGTCCTTAATTACCGTTTTCCGAGTTTATGGGAAATTGTATTGAATTGTTTGTGCGATGTTCAGGAATTTATTTCAGGCCCTAAATGGCAAATTTTCGGAAAGATAAGCATTATAGCCGACGAAATGGACCATACTTCGTTTGACCGTACCGATCGAGCTTTTAACGTTGTCAGATGTAGTTGGAATTTTTTTCATACATGTATTTAATCTTAACGGTGATATCTGACGGTTGGAATAGATTTTCCAAACTTTTAGATTCGAAATCGGAACATATGCACTAATGTTCCTTAACTTGTTTACTAAGTGTTTAAGTGAATGTATAGTTTCAAATAGTTGCTATACGTAGACCCTTCAAATGCAAAAGTGTCGTGAAATAAGATACGACCGAAATATTGAAATACGTCTACGGTTGAAAAATGGGAAGATTCCGACAAAATCTGTGTGCCGAATGTTGCGGTTAGCTGTTTTTTACTTCCGTTTTCCTATGGGTAGCCTGACGTTCGGTAAAAATGTTGAGGAAAATTTTTATACGATTAGTTGCGTCTCATCGATCTGAAACTATTCTCTGTTGAAGGTCAGGCAAAAAAACGTCATCTAGACGGGCCAATTTCCGTTTTAAAGCGTTTAGAGGTTTGACTTTGCAGTTTGACCGTACCGATCGAGCCTTTAACGTCGTCAGATGTAGTTGGAATTTTTTTCATACATGTATTTAATCTTAACGGTGATATCTGACGGTTGGAATAGATTTTCTAAACTTTTAGATTCGAAATCGGAACATATGCACTAATGTTCCTTAACTTGTTTACTAAGTGTTTAAGTGAATGTATAGTTTCAAATAGTTGCTATACGTAGACCCTTCAAATGCAAAAGTGTCGTGAAATAAGATACGACCGAAATATTGAAATACGTCTACGGTTGAAAAATGGGAAGATTCCGACAAAATCTGTGTGCCGAATGTTGCGGTTAGCTGTTTTTTACTTCCGTTTTCCTATGGGTAGCCTGACGGTCGGTAAATATTTTGAGGAAAATTTTTATACGATTAGTTGCGTCTCATCGATCTGAAACTATTCTCTATTGAAGGTCAGGCCAAAAAACGTCATCTAGACGGGCCAATTTCCGTTTTAAAGTGTTTAGAGGTTTGACTTTGTAGTTTGACCAAAGAATAGCCGACGACATACTTAACTTCGTCGGCTAAACTCTTGCGATCCGCGCCGTTTCATTGTCCGCCGTTGGATGGGCGAGATCTGACGGCTGCTGAGAGCGTGAAGTATAGCCGACGAGATTCATAATATAGCCGACGAGATTCATATTATAGGCGACGACATAACTGTTTCGTCGGCTATAGTATAGCTGACGAATTAAAATTAAATCGTCGGCTATAGTCCACACTATAGGCGACGAAATCCATACTTCGTCGGCTATAACCGGCCCGCAAAGCCCAACTTCGGCCCGGCCCGGATGTCAGGTCAGAGTATAGCCGACGAATTTCGTCGGCTATGACTATAGCCGACGAATTAAAATTAAATCGTCGGCTATAGTCCTTCAATTTAAACTGAAACAGAGGCGCCTCTCCCCCATTTCTGCAGAAACCCTAAACCCCAAAATCGCCGCCCACCCCTCCCCGAGCCTCCCCGACGCCGACCGAGCCTCCCCGGCCCTACCCGACCCCTCCCCACCCCGTCCCCGTCCTTCCCGAGCCCTCCCCGACCCGAAGCCTCCCCGAACGCCGCCGTCCTCCCTAGCCGCCGTCGCCGCCGCACCGCACCACCGCTCCTCGTCCCCTAGCCGCACCACCATGTCAGGTAGTCCCTCTCTCCCTCATTTAGGGTTTTTGTTAATTTTGTGAAATTTTGTGGTTTTGTGGAATTTAGGGATTTTGTGAAATTTTATGGTTTTTGTGAAATTATGTGAAATTTAGGGTTGTTGTGCAATTTATGGAATGTTGTGGAATTTTTATTGATTTTGTGGAATTTTGTGGAATTTTTAGGAGGATATATATATATATATATATATATATATATTTCGGAATATATATATATATATAATTAGGTATAAATATATTTATGTATATATATAATTAGGTATATATATATTTAATGACGTATAGCCGACGATAGTGTCGTCGGCTATACTTTCGGGTTAGGGGCAATTACGTAATTGTTGAAGCCGACGATCCTGTCGTCGGCAATGTTCGAAGTATAGCCGACGACGCTTTATTCGTCGGCTATACCGCGTGTTTTATAAGCCGACGACTTACCCTCAGTGTCGTCGGCTATACTATAGCCGACGGAGTATTCCCGATGAGAGAATAGCCGACGATATTTCATCGGCTATGAGTATAGCCGACGATTTAATGAACACGGCCGACGAGATGGCGTCGTCGGCTATAACCCCTTTTCTGGTAGTGCTAGTAGCCGCCCTGGAGAGGGGACAGCAGCGTAGTGACGCCATGGCCGAGGCGCAGGCGGCACTCCCACCGGTCCAGCCTCAACACACCGAGGCAGGGCAGTCTTCGGGCGGTCGGCCCGGTGATCCCGTGCGAGAAAAGTCGCCCGCAGGCGCAGGCCCGCCGAAGAGCACGCCAACCTCCCGCCAGCTCCGCGCTTCGTCTGTGGATGAAGTTGAGACTCCGACCGCACGGGCGCTGCAGATGTTAGCCAACACCGTGTCAGACTTAAAGGCCCAAATGGAGGCCAACGAGAGAAGAGCCGCGCGGCCGATGGAGGGCGCCCGGTTTAATGAGCGCATGGGCCCTTTCTCGCACCGGGTCATAGAGTCGGGGAGATCTGGCAACCAGAAGTCCCTCAAACTCACCTATTCAGGGTCCGGTTGCCCGTATCAGCACCTGGACAGTTTCCGGTCCCAAACCTGCGCCAAGGGCTACTCCGATGCAGTCTGCTGCAACATCTTCCAGGAGACTTTGTCTGGAGAAGCGCTCAGTTGGTTCTACGAGCTTCCAGCGAACTCGATCGAGGCGTTCGAGCAGTTAGCCGACCGGGATGAGCAGCAGGAAGACCATCCTCGGGAAGAGAACCCTCCGCCCAGCCAGGAAGCCAAGCCCAGTCAGCGGACCGAGAACCGCACCGCTCGACCCAGCCGGAACGCCAACAACAGAAACTGGCCACAGCGGCAGCAGAGGCCCTATTCTGATAAACCCCAGAACGAGCACAAGTCGGCGCCGTACCGCCAAGAGCACCCCCTGGCAATCATGCCAGCACCACCGGCCGGTCAAGAAGTCTTCACCGCTCTCACCACTTCCTACGAGGATATTTTACTTGAGAACGGGAGCGTCATTCCCCCACCGCCCAAGAGAAAGTACCCGAAGGGGAAACTTACAACGGCACAGACGGGCAAGTACTGCTCTTATCATGATGAGGCTACTCATCGAACAAATCAGTGCTGCGCTCTCAAGACAGCGGTGCAGGGTTTGATCGATAACGGCCAGCTCCAACGGTACGTAGGGGAAAGAAGAACAGACCCCGACCGAGAATGTGACCAGGCCTGGTAAACCCACTAACTCCGAGCGGTTAGTTTGACATGTCTCCGGTTCAACCGTTGTAACACCACAAGAAATGTATGCAAACTACTTTTGAGAAAATTTCACCGGCTCCGCCAGTTCAAATATATTCATAATCAAGCAAGTATACAAGCAGTAGCCGTTCCGGAAAGATTACAAGGAGAAGAGCAAGGAAAATCCTAAGGAGCCACGACTCCGCCCTCAGCAGGCAATCCGCCAGCCTCTCCTGCGGTACCCTCGTCGTTGACCTCAGTTCCGGCGTTGACTCTGGCTCGGGGAGACTTGGCACCGTTGGTAAAAGAATCCAGGTCCGAGCGAATCACTTCTTCCGGCTGCCCCTCCACCGCCTCCTGATGGATGTCCGACTGCTCATGGATATCTCCTTCAGCAGCAATCGGCATCAGGGAAGTGTCTAACCATCCCTTCCCCGCCCATTCCGTGTACGCATCCGAGATGCCCTCTTCCCTGGCCTTCTCCAGAAACTCCAGGAACTGATCACTCTCGCGGTACTTGAGAACAACCCGCTCGTAGAGTTCTGGGTAGTCTTCCCCCCGGTCGCAGCAGCAGTGGCGGCAGGCAGAGCGGCAGCTCCCACTTGGAGCTCGTCCACCTTGGCTTCCAGTTCGGCCCTCTCCTTCTCCAGGCTCCGGTTCTGCTCCTCCAGCTTCTTGGCCCTCTCCTCCGATCTGGCCTTCTCCCGATCCGAGCGGGACTTCTCCACCTCCAGGTGCTGTCGGGCCTCCGATAAAGCAGCTATCTGTCTCTTCAGCTCCGACAGTTCCTCGCTCGCGTCCGGTTGGTACAGACTGTATAGCAGTTGCACAGCAACAGAAACAGTTAATCGGGCAGTAAGACACACAACCTACAAGCAGTGTAGTGGCACCAGTTAGTGCTTGCCCGGAGAACGGATTCCTTGCATTTTGGGTGGTTCCCGCTCGCCAGCGCCCCAGCAACCCCAGGTCTGTCCAGACCAAGGCCGGCCAAGTCCGCCGCCACTTGTCGGACGAGTGCACTGTCCGAGCTTCCCCTTGGTGCCTCCGCAGGCGCTGGACTACTCTGCCGGGCGGCAGCAGCCTTCTCCCCGGCGGAGTTAGGTTGAGCACCGCTGGTTGCCCTGAACCGTTTGGCCAGGTTCTCCCGTGACGACCTTCCAGTAAGCGTCACCAGCGCGGAGGAAGGAATGTCCCCGCCTTTCCGTTTCTCTCCCCGACCTTCCGGAGAAGAAGATCGTGCGCCTACCCGGGCGACACGAGCCACGTGCGGCACAGACACCGGCCGGTTGGGGATCCTGCTCACCCCACCAGGAATCCTTACTGGCCCCCCGGTAGTCTTGCCCTTTCCAGGCACCGCATGGGGCGCAGCGGGATGGGTCTTCACCCGCCTCAGGATGTAGGCGCCGTCATCAACATCCATGGCCCTCGGCTCCGGGTGAGTCGTGAGCCGACCGGACTCCTCGTCTACCGATGTCCGCGAGACGGTCTCGCCTTTCTCCTTCAGCTTGTTAAGGAGGTCTTCCCCGTCCATTGAGAGAGTGGTTTCGGGCTTGATGACCGCCCGGGAAGATGCACCTGCAAGGAAAGCGAACAGTTAGCATTTTGCCAGAACTAGCGCAAAGTATCACCGCTAAAGGGCCTGCTACGCACCGGGACCCCGCCCGAGTTGGCAGTATTCCAGCACTTCTTGCCGGATAAAGTTGAAGGAACTCCGTTCCAGATTGTCCCAACATCCGAGTATGGTCGAGATCCTCTCATGCTCCAGATCGGATAGCTCGAACGACTGGTCGCCAATGGGTTGGAAGGCGCCATGAACCCGGTACATTTTACTCCTCTTCTGCCACCTCCCGCCCACCATCACCACCTTCTTTCTCCAGCTGTTGTCTACCCATGTAGGCATATTGGTGATGATTGGTTGATGGTTCCGGGCGTTGAAGGACAGGCAACCCCGGGACCCTTGCTTCCTTGAGTACGACAGCCTATACAAGGACCAGAACTCGTTTACCGTTGGCATACTCATCCCGGAAAACTCGTACAGGCAGCCGAGGCTCAGTAGTCACCTCCACTGGAGCCCAAGAAGCTGCGCGGGCGACACTTGCAGCGCACTGAGCATATACTGCACGAAATTTAGCAGCAGGAGCGAGAGTCCATGCCGGAACTAGTCCTGATGCACGGCAACCCAACCTGCCTCCGGGTTGCAGGCTGACTCTCCAGGATTCAGGGGCCGCAGCAGAACCTCATCCGGGATACCCCACGTTTCCCGGAATGCTGCAATCTCTCCAGGGGTCATGCTACCCTCCCGTTCATCACACACCACATCATCCTTGCCTCTGCCAATGGTGTAGCTCACGGCCGGAGCACCCGCAAGGCGCACCCCGTGCGGTATTTCAGTCTCCGAGGATTCAGCCCCGGAAGACGAAGACAAAGACGGAGATGAAGCCCTGCTCCCGGAGCAGTCAGCGACTTCGGTCTCCGGGGATTCCGAACCGAGCCAGTCCTCCAGCCTCTCCGCATCATCCACGATGGGACCCCTGGCAGCCGATTCGGAAGCCCGGTCAGAACTTGAAGAAGACATCTTAACCTAGGGGAAGAAAACAAAACCCTAGCGCTCATCATCAACAGGCTACAACAGCGCCTTCTACGGCCTCTCCCCAAGTTTGCCGCAGAGCAGTTCAGTCAGCAACAGAGATCCCTCCCCCCCCCGGCCGCAAAACAACAAAACCAAAATAAGAACAACACCGGGGCAAAGAAATCAACAAACTTACCGATTAATATGCTCAACCGAGGACAGTCCGCCCTGCGAAAGCAGCGAGCAATGGTAGGAAGAGAGTAGGGAGCGCTCGAGAAAACGGATCTCGTGGGGCAAAAGGCTCAGAGTTTTCACCGGATTTCTCTCTTTTTCTTAGTTTCTCCAAAGCAAGAAGCAACAGCAGAAAGAAGAGAAGAAGAGGCCTTTTTATAGAGGGGACCGGTGCCCTAGGCAATTGAAATCCCTCCAAAAACAAGTAATCAGAGCAACTCAAACACCTGTGAATCCAGACTCTTCATCTCAAGACCGCCCCCTACTGGCACGTTTCCCAGCAATGGTAAACTGCCCATGCCATCATAACTGACGGGACTGATGGACTTCCTCCTTAAATGCATGTCAGCCACTTGTCCCACACGTTGGCGACAGGAAGGTAGGAGCGGGAACCGAGGCATCAGGCCCTCCCACACTTCCCCAGGCTCCACGGTTGCACGCCATCGTCATTACAGGTCAACCAGTTGCAACCGCTTCGAGAGCATTTATCCGGGTATGAGCCATCCGCTCGGCACCATGGCAGTTCGCGGTTATGATCTTTCAACCGGCTGCATGGCTTCTTCGCTGCATATCTCGAAGACCTCTCACCGGTGGTGATCATCCAATCGCTTCGAGAGCATCTATCCGGGTATGAGCCATCCGCCCGGCACCATGGCAGTTCGCGGTTATGATCTTTCAACCGGTTGCATGGCTTCTTCGCTGTATATCTCGAAGACCTCTCACCGGTGGTGATCATCCAACCGCTTCGAGAGCATCTATCCAGGTATGAGCAATATGGACTCATCTCGATATGGCAGGACGCCCGGTCGAGTCCCGCCCGGCTTCATAACAGTTCACGGTTAGGTATCATTCAACCGGCTGCATGACATTTCACTGGGGGCCTCATCTCGATATGGCAGAACGCCCGGTCGAGGTCCACCCAGCTACATCTCACTTGGGGGACTCGTCTCGATATGGCAGAACGCCCGGTCGAGATCCGCCCACCGGTTACGACGCATCCAACCGGCTCGAGAGCATATTCCGGGAACAGGATCCACCCGGCCCCATGGCATTTCACTGGGGGACTCGTCTCGATATGGCAGGACGCCCGGTCGAGTCCCGCCCGGCACCATGGCTTGACCCCGGTCATGAGAACATTCGACCGGCATGGGCTTTATACACCCGGGTGAGTTTACATCTAACCCATGTACGCTTGTCCAGCAGGATAAAAACCCTGCATCGCACCAGCTGCGGCAAACGGGGGCTGCACGGCGAGCCTTGTCATCTCAACGCCACCCCCTACCTCAACGCTTATTCAACACAAGCTGAGAAGAACTAGCAAGTGTTCACCGGTGCTTTAAACAGCCCGCAACACCGGGGTAATCTCCCCGCAGCCTAGCAATATGGGACTCGTCTCGATATGGCAGAACGCCCGGTCGAGGTCCCATACTCCTGGACTCGTCTCGATATGGCAGAACGCCCGGTCGAGGTCCTTTACTCCACCTCGTCTCGATATGGCAGAACACCCGGTCGAGGTCCAGTACTTAAGTTCACCTGGGACTCGTCTCGATACGGCAGAACGCCCGGTCGAGGTCCCATGAACTCCGCTCCGTTCCGATTTGGCAGATCGCCAGGTTGTGGTCCAGTGCGCTCTGCTTCTTACCGATAGGGCAGAGCGCCCGGTCGGAATCCCATGCACAAATCTCCTGCATGGCGGATTTCAACGCCCCATCATCATCCCATGCACAAATCTCTTGCATGGCGGATTTCAACGCCCCATTATCATTCCATGCACACGTCTATTGCATGGCATCATGGCATCATCTCATATACTCTCCGGGTTCCACCCCACTCCATGCTCATAACACCACAACACTTGAGCACAGTACTACTTATATTACAAACGCACTTATAAACGCACTTATAAACTATTACTTACCATCGGTAACAGGTACTCACCTCGGTCACGCCCAATCTTCAACGCGGACTTGGGGGACTGGGCACCGTTAGGTTGGTAACCCTGCGGGTCTGCGGGACAAGAGCAAGACAGATTTAAGTCCCCATTCAAGATTGCACTTGACCGGGAACTTTGGGGACTTGTTGACAGTAGCCGCAGAGGGGCTACAGCAGGCCCACAGACCCGCAGCAAGCGCACCAGGGCCCGGCCCAAGGCTCGGGACCGGATCACCAGCACCCGGCCTCGGACTCCAGCACTCTATCCTGCCTCCAGGGACCCTGGGACATGGGGCGCCTGCCTGCCAAAGAGGGCACTAGAATGTACAAACAGAAGGGCACCAGTCCCACATCGAAGGGTGAGGCCAGCCCTCACCCCCAATCACCTATATAAGGGCCCCAACTACCTTCTTTAATAGGTAACTTATCTCTCTCACCGCTTACATACGTGCTCAAGTTATATATACTCCAACTATACTAACTTAGGCATCGGAGAGGAGAAGGCCGGCCCGCCCGGTATTCCCCTTAGTGAGCAGGTTTGCAGGAGATCAAGTTGGATTCATCTGTATCTACCAGGCCCCCGGGTTTAGGCAGAAACACGAAACATCTCTTCCTTATGGGGCGCTGCATACACAGTAGGATGTTGAGCTGGAACTAGAGGCTTTGCTGGATAGCTATTAAGGTTTTCATTATCATCTTGATGTTCAACGCCATCAATGGGCGTTAGGTAAGCACCTATCGAAACAAGTATTGTAAACCATTTTAGCTTGCCATGAAATCCGACAATCTTACTCCCTTTCGTTTCAATTGTAAAAGACTTGTTTCCAATTTGGTCACCACTTCCAAATGGCCCATAAGTTCTTCTGTTGCTCTTGAAAACAAGTTCGGATATGTAACTTGAATAATGGCCACGAATAGACGTCAAATACTCATCGGGATAATCAAGTTTAACCTACAATAATATAATTTGAATCGTAAAATCGTACTGCATGCCATTAACTATCGTAGAGAACTAGAGATGGTGTTTTTAAGTCACAGAACTGAATTACCACGTGCTTTTTAGTCAAGGGGGGAACAGGTATTCCATGCCTTTCTGACCAAACTGGATTTCCATTCTCATCGACGTATTCAAACTGAATCCAGCGAATTACGGCCGAAGGATCAAACTGTATAACCACCTGGCTCACCGACGAGTAAACTCCATCATCCCAGTAACCCCATCCTTTGCTTGAGGATGACCACCCAAACGGCCCAGCTGAAATGGCTTTCTTCCGAGAATTCTCAAAACTCTGAGCCATATATATATATATATATATATATATATATATGCAAGCGCCATGTATTATCAATTTATCACTAATTTGTGTTCAACTCGAATCAAACATGCATGCATTATTTCTCAAAAAAAAAAAAAAAAATAAGAAGAAGAAGGCAGTATTATAGTTATATATCTAGGTTAGTAGAAGAATAATTAATGATTTTGAAATAGATAGAAGATATGCTGTTACCATATTGGATAGTCACCAAAAGAAGATTGGCCGGAGGATTTGATCACGGAGAGTCTGGACTGACGGCCGGTGAGGGTGTGAATTGCAATGATGAGCTGTAACAGTTAGGTTACAGCCAGAGGAACTTATATGCTGTGAGATAAAATGATCAGCTATATATATATATATATATATATATATATATATATATATATATTAGAATAAGATGGATTTGGAAAAAGCTAATATTCTGATATCCACTACACAAGGATCGAATCGGTTGACAACAGATTAACAGGTGTCAAATCCCTTGTGATTAATTATGATTGAAAAAAAAGTATTTGTTTAAGGAAAGTTAATTCCGTAACTTCTGTGGTGTGTATTGCTCTAATAAGCCTAGTAGTCTAGATTCTTTATTAGATAGGGAATCCCTGATTACCAGAGATACTTGATGTAATGCCTATATAAAGACCTCCTTATCAATCAATAAAGACACAGTTTTCTTATCATTCTTTTATCCTAGAACACGTTATCAAGCACGTTGCTCTAGCCTCCCGTCTAATAGCCCTAAAACCCTGTTTCCGAAAAAAAAAGTTTTTTTTTTTTTTCCTGAAACCCTAAAACCTACCGTCGCCGGCCGCCGTCCTCCCTTCCGGCGCCGTCAACTTCTTCTCGGCAGTACCTGCGCTGCCGGCCTGCCCCCCGCCGTGCCGCTCCCTGCTGCCTCTCGGCAGCAGCCTTCCCTGCCCTGCTGCGCAGCCCGCTCGGCAGTCCTTGCGTGCTTGTTTTTGTACGCAACTCTCGAAGGCCAAGATTGCTCGCAAGCCAAGCAAACGGCCTTCAAGGCCTAATTCGTTGCTTAGAAGAAATCAAGAAAACTCGAAGAAAACAAGCTTCCTCAAAAGTCAAGTCTCCTTCGATCAAGCTTCAATTGAAGAGGTAAAATTTTTATAAAAGTTCCCGCTTAAGAAATTTCAATAGTTGGGTTGTGTTTTCTTTCGGGACCTTTTCGTGTCCCTGCTACCTCATCCCGATTCTATCGCTTCTCGGGACGACATACGGAGATTTAGTCACCCGGGTGCCAACGTTTTTGGGGTAACTATGATGTTATCGGCCACCGTTATGCTTGTGACTGTGATGTCACTGTGAACCATAACGTCTCTTTTTCAAAAGAAAATAAAGGGAAGATATCGATTGTGACTTAATGTCACATTATGCATCGATTTATGTGACCATAATATATCTTGGCACTGTTCTAAAGAAAAAAATCAATCAAACTTGATTAGTATTCAAAATACTAACGTCTCCCTAATTGTGTTTTGTAGATGGCTGACACTCAGCGTCCATAATTCGACATTTTGGATGTCCAAGGCAAGGAATAAAAGAGGTGGGTCTCAGATGTAGAGAACACCTTCATTGGCAAACGATTTACGACCACCATTGTCCCTCCTGAGGATGAAAACTTGCATGCTTCTCCTGAACAGAAAGCTCAGGCCCTGATGTTTCTCAGGCGTCATATCCATCTAACGCTCAAGAAGCAATACCTGAGGAAGACCGATCCCAAAGAGCTATGGGACATCCTAAAAGACCGCTTCGACAATGTGCATGACGCACAGCTCCCTGACCTTCTGTCAGATTGAGAGCAAATCCGCTTATTGGATTTTGATTCCGTACAGGAATACCATCAGACTATGCTAAATTTACAATCTGATCTGAGCTTTTGTGGGGTTGACAAGACCGACGATGATATGATGGAGAAGACTTTCACGACGTTCCCAGAATCTGCGTCCATGTTGTCGCATCAGTACCGTGATCTCCGTGAGAAAGGTACCATCTTAACCTTCAGTGACTTGATGAATGTGCTTCAAAGAAAGGAGAGGTATCATGAGTTGATTCTTACTACCAACAAAAGGCCTAGAGGTCCGAAATTCTTAGCAGAATCTCACCAAGCCCGTGGTAAAGCTTCAAAGCAAAAGAGTCAACCTCGTGAACGTCAAGCACCACCACCACCACGTACGCCAAGAGCTATACGTGGTGGCTACGCCTCAAGCTTAGCTTCGGCTCCTTGCTTCAAATGCGGTTCCAAGAATCACTTTCAACGTGATTACCAACTTCACCGTCGATGACTTCCAACCTACTAAGAAGCATAGGACTAAGGAGTATGATACTCCGGATTATGAATAAGTATTTGACTTAGGTCATGAGATACATGTTCAAGTTTGATTTTAATTGTTATTTTGGCTTGTATTTAGTCATAATTCTGACTTTGTTCGATAAGTCGTTTATTTTTAGAAAAACCTTAATGTACTTTTGAGTTGTCATCAATAAAATTTCGCTTATTCAATAATTGATTCGAAATTTTTACATCCCTATGAAAGCAAAATTGGTTCAGTGCGTCCAATTCTCAATGGCATAATTATTTTGAGTTCACCATATTTTTGGTAATGTTAACTCATATCCAAAACAAAATCACAAAGACAAAACGAGGGAATCGCGAAAAATCGCACTTGCACTCTAGGCCTAAGCCTCGGCAGCACCTAGGCAGCCTTTCGGCAGCCTCGCAAGCCCCTCGGCAGGCCCTCTCGGCAGCTCTCAGCAGATGCCGGCAGCCTCTCGGCAGCATGGTTGCGCCTCGACATCATCTCGGCAGCACGCTTTGCTAGCCTTTCGGCAGCTCAGCAGCCTCTCGGAAGCCTTGCATTGTGCCGGCTCAACACCGAATCCGGTTTTTAAATTTTTTCCTCGGACACGTATCGACTTTAGTCACGACACGTCCTCGGCCATAAACCCGGTTTTGAAACCAACAATGATAGCCTATCGAAAAATGCAACATTTGCAATATCGGCTCGGCAACGATTTGTCTTCGGACACAACATGCTTCAGATTTAGCTCAACCGTTGCATCGATTGCCTACACGCCGGACCGGCCCTAACCCCCTTTGCCTTGCTTCGGCTCGGCATCATTGTGGCTCCGGCCATGGGTATTTGAACCTGAGTATCCGGGAAAAAGCATATCATAGGGAATTCGAACAACTGCTTCAAATACAGTATCCGGAAGTACCGCTTGTGGAACCTCGATATCCACGGGTTTATTAGCTAAATGCCTTGGCCTCGGCTTTGGCTTGGCCCCGGCCTTGCCTTGGCCTCGGCCATGCCACCAATTGTGGTTTTCGGTCTTACAACCTCTCTACTCTAGGCTATGCTCTCTCTATGTTGGTATTCGGTGATCAAATTACGGCTTGTCTCTTTATCTAAATTATGGATGCCATGACTTTGTTATCAGCCTTAATGCACTTCGTTTTGTGATGACATAATTGCTTCAATACACTTTTATGAGAGTGTTCGCCAAAAAGTCTAATATAGACGATTGATTCAATTTACATTATTTTTGTATATGTATCAAGGTGAGATCGAGTGTTTGTTGGATTGTGCAACGACTCACACGATTCTGAGGAATCGGCAATTGTTTTCGGATTTCTCGCCCAGAGAATCGTCGTTATCTATGATGACAGGAACCGGACCCGTCATTAAGGGTCGTGGCACTGCTCAATTCTTATTGTCAAATGACACTGAAATTCGGGTAGAGGACGCTTTATATGCGCCTAAGGCGCCAAGAACCCTGCTAGCTTTCAAGGACGTGCATGACAACAATTATCACCTCAACACTTATGTTGAAGATGGAACTGAATATCTGTTGATCACCTCCACTGAGAATCTGCGCACTCGCATTGTGGAGAAATGTAAGCGTGTTCGAAACGACATGTATTTTACAACCATTCGAGCCAATGAATCCCATGTTGTTGTCTTATGCGATTCAGATGCTTACAAGCTTTGGCATGAGAGACTCGGCCATCCGGATCGTGATCTGATGATTCGTATTCTGAAATGCTCCCACGGTCATCCGTTTTTCAGATCACAGAAGCAAAAAGGAAACCAGAAAACTGGACACAACCGAGCCGACGCCGTGCTAGGGCACCTCGGCCTCGGTTCGGCCGCCATACAGCCGTCGGCAGTCTCTCGGCTCTAAGGAGAGGTTCGGCCTCCTGCTGCTGCTCATGCCTTTGTAGCGATCTCTAATGCTCATCGTTCGTTTTGCAAAGCTTGTTTACTAGCAAAACTTCAAGCAAGACCATCTTTTGCTATTGATAAGAAACAGAATATTCCGTTCCTACAACGAATTCAAGGTGATATCTGTGGACCTATTTTATGGTTTTGGTTGATATTTTATGGTATTTTATGGTTCTGGTTGATGCTTCGACGCGTTGGTCACACGTCGTGTTGTTGTCCACGAGGAATGCTGCATTTGCTAAACTCCTAGCTCAGATCATTAAGCTTTGGGCTCACCACCCCGACAATCCGATTAAGTTTATCAGACTGGATAATGCTGGAGAGTTTACATCAAAGTGTTTTGATGACTATTGCATGTCAGTTAGGATTGAAGTTGAACATCCTGTGCCCCACGTTCATTCTCAGAACGGTCTTGCAGAAGTCGCTATTAAGAGACTACGGCTTGTTGCTAGGTCCCTTGTCATGGCCACTAATTTGCCGGTATCGACATGGGGATATGCAATATTACATGCAGCTATGCTTATCCGTCTACGACCCACAGATAGCCAACCATTTTGTGCGTACCAGCTGGTAACTGGTTACGAGCCTGATATTTCACATCTGCATACTTTTGGTTGTGCCGTATATGTGCCTATCACGCCTCCACTGCGTACCAAGATGGGTCCACAACGACGATTAGCTATTTATGTTGGATATGAAGCACCAACAATTGTCCGCTACATAGAGCCTACGACAGGTGATCTGTTTACTGCAAGATTTGCAGATTGTCACTTTAATGAGACATCATTCCCGCCGTTAGGGGGAAATGGGGCCGCATCCGTCCCTAGTGAACGTCAGGAATTGACGTGGTTCTCTCCCACTATGTCTCATTATGATCCCCGTACGTCTTAGTGTGAGACCGAAATACAACACATATTGGAATTACAAAAGGTTGCGGATTCGATGCCCGACACCTTTACTGATATTGTGAAAATGACAAGATCAACCATACCTGCTGCGAATGTACTTGCAAGGCTCAACATTCCTCACCACGCGCGAGCACGCGCCGCCGGTCCAGGACCCGTAGCCCTAGGTGCCGTCGGCAGCCTAGGCTCGGCGCCTCCAAATGGAGGGCCGGCGTCGACTTTGGATCCTCTTAGAAAGAGGGGGAGACCAATAGGTTCCAAGGACACTGTACCTAGGAAGAAGACATGTGTTCAGGCACAAAGCGATCCGTTCATCATCGATACTGTGACGCCGTCACATGAGATTGTCTCCGACTATACCTATGTCCAAGAATTAACTCTGAATCATCTGGGGGACGCCTCAGACTCACTGTTGATGTTGGAGAATAAGGAAATCTCACTAAACTTTTTATGCATGCACAATCTTATGGAACAAAATTTCATGTACATCGATGATGCATTCGCCTACGCCGTTGCCCAAGAAATCATTGACGACGACGATATGGAACCCCACACTGTTGATGAGTGTCAACGTAGGGCGGATTGGCCGAAGTGGGAAGAAGCAATCCAGGCTGAACTAGACTCTAAAGAAAAGACAAGTTTTCGGACCTGTTGTGCCTACACCGCCGAATGTGAAGCCTGTTGAACATAAATGGGTCTTTGTCAGAAAGCGCACTGAGAATGGTGAAGTCCAGCGATATAAAGCTAGACTTGTGGCGCAAGGTTTTTCTCAATGCCCTGGAATTGATTATGAGGAGACGTATTCTCCTGTCATGGATATTATTACCTTCCGATATTTAATCAGTTTGATAGTCTCAAAGAGACTCAATATGCAGCTTATGGATGTTGTAACAATGTATCTTTATGGGGATCTAGATACGGAGATGTATATGAAAGTGCCAGATGGACTTTCGTTACCCAAGTCAAGTGAGCAAAAACCACGAAGTTCATTTGCTATCAGGTTGAGACGATCTCTATATGGACTCTGACAATCTGGTAGGATGTGTTACACACGGTTGAGTGATTACTTGATTGGGAAAGGATACAAGAATGATGAGTTGTGCCCTTGTGTGTTCATAAAGAGAACAGTTCAGGATTTGCCATTGTAGCCATCTATGTTGACAATATGAACATCATTGGAACTCTGAATGAGATCAATGAGACCACAAGCTACTTGAAATCTGAATTCGAGATGAAAGATCTGGGAAGGACTCGGTTTTGTCTAGGCTTAGAACTAGAGCAACGAAGTGATGGAATCTTTGTACACCAATTTGCATATGTCCGAAATATGCTCAGAGGATTTAACATGGACAAAGTTATGCATCCTACAGGTACTCCCATGGTCGTTAGAAGTCTGGATATCAATAAAGATCCCTTCCGTCCGAAAGAAGATGACGAAGAGGTATTGGGAGCTGAATATCCATATCTTAGTGCAATTGGAGCTTTGTTATACCTAGCTCAGTGTACTAGACCAGACATTGCTTTCTCGGTGAACTTGTTAGTTAGATTTAGCTCGGCACCAACACAACGTCATTGGGTTGGAATTAAGAACATCTTCTGATACCTGAAAAGGGCCCTTGACATGGGCTTGTACTATCGATACACTCATCAGGATTCGGCACCTTGCCGATCCGTTGCATCCAGTGGCACCCACCGTGGCTCGGATCACCACCGGACGGCTGCCAAGACCGGCTTTGGTTCAGCAGCATGCTGCCCCTTTGCCGCTCCCGGCCTCAGTTCGGCTGCCTGGCATATCACCACCGCCTCCGCCGACGGCTCTGCTTCATGCCGTAAAACCGCCGCTGCCGTCACCGTTCCTGATCACGAGGATGCCCAAGCGTGGTCACGATATGGTTTTGGCACTACCCCCTCCTACCAAGATACACCAAATGATGTGATGGTAGGATTTGCTGATGCTGGATATTTGTCAGATCCGCACAAAGGACGTTCCCAGACTGGTTATGTTTTCACCATTGGGAATACGGCGATATCTTGAAGATCAACCAAGCAAACCCTTGTTGCTACCTCCCCGAACCATGCTGAGATCATTGCACTACATGAAGCAGTCAAAGAGTGTGTTTGGCTTCGCTCAGTTATATCTCACATATGAGAGTCTAGTGGACTTGAGTCTACTACGATGTGACCAACTTGCATATTCGAAGATAAAGCAACATGCATTGAGCAGATGAAGTTGTGATACATCAAGGGTGATAACACTAAACATATTTCGCCTAAGTTCTTCTACAATCAGCAGCAGCAAGAGACTTTGAATATCCAAGTGAAGCAAGTCAGCTCAGAAGATAATGCAGCTGATTTGTTTACCAAGTCTCTACCCAAAGCTACATTAGTAAAGCATGTAAAGCGCATTGGTATGTGTCACTTATCCGAACTCAAAGACTGATTGACCATCAGGGGGAGTTCTCGTCTAGACTTTAGGGGGAGTCTAGTTATGCATGTCTCACTTACTTGTAGTTGGTGCGTTGTACTCTTTTTCCTTAGACCATGCTTTTATTTTTGCCCAAGAGGTTTTTGTTTGCTGGCAAAGGTTTTAACGAGGCAACACCTTATGCACCATTACGGACGGTGTTGTCCTAATAAGGCTAGTAGTCTAGATTTTTTATTAGATAGAGAATCCCTGATTACCAGAGATACTTGATGTAATGCCTATATAAAGGAATCTTTATCAATCAATAAAGACACAGTTTTCCAATCATTCTTTTATCCTAGAACAGTATTCTGAATTTAATTTTGCTCAACAGATTAGTTTGTAGCACTTTATTTGATAAAAAAAGGTGGTGAATCTTTGTAGCACTGATTGCATTATGTCAAAAAGGGATTCCAAATCATATCATAATGCTTGAACATGCATAGCTTTGATGTCCTGATTGTCGCTATTGCTACAAGAATAAAACAAAATTCACCAACTTAAGCTTATTAATCAACACGGGCCGATCCTGACAATTTAGAGGCCTTAGACGAACAATTGAGACGTGGCAAATGTTTACACTTAGAGCATTTTCAGCAGACTCTCTATTATAACTCATTAGCTAATTTGGAGAGCATATTTAACTTTTTGTGAAAAATAACAGCTATATCAGACTATTTATTATAACTCTATGTTATTTTTAGCTATCTCGCTAGCCAAATTTAGAGAGCGTGATAGCTAAAAGCTAAAACATTTAAATTTAATACATTCCATATATGTAATTATATATAATTTATATATACATTTAAACCACTTTTTACTTATTTAATAAATATTTTAATTTCAAATCAAGCTAAAATAGAGAGAATTGATATAGACGTATTTCTAAAATGGCTAGCCAAAATGACTTTTTAGCTATTTTGACTAAAATTTAACTAAAATATGACTAGTATTGCTGAAGATGCTCTTATATGGAAAAAATTCAGGTACATATGTTTGCATTTATATGAAAGAAAAAAAAATCTTTCATATTCTTAATGGTGGTTTAATTACGAAATTAAGAAAAAAGAAGAAACCAAAAATAAAAAAAGGGCATAAAGTGATTTGAACCTAGTGCAATAAATAAAATAATTAAACCTAGAGCCTGCAAAAACAAAAAAAAAATGCCCTTCTCGCTGGACTATATCAGACTAAGATGAAAGTGATGGTGATCGAAAGAAAATTTATATAAGTTTTTTAGATATGTACATTTTAAAAAAAAAGAAAATAAGCCTTAGGTTGCTACGTACCTCAAGGCCGGCCCTGTTAATCGGCTTTGTATATATCCATCTCTACTCAATTGCAATTCAGCTCCAAGTTGGTTTCTAGCTTTGTATATATCCATCTCGACACCTAATATGCAAAAGCTCGACATTCAAATTCGTGTTCTAATGTGTTAGAGCATCTCTAACTGCTCTTGTATAATTTTTTTATTATAAATGAAGAAATCACAAAATCTCTAAAATAAAAAAAGGCTCAACTCTAACAACTCTTGTATAAATTTTCTATTATATAGGAGTAAATCACAAAATCTCTAAAATAAAAAGGGCTCAACTCCAACAGCTCTTCTACTTTACCATACAAAATTAAATATTTTTATGTATAAATTAATGAATTTATATAAATATTATATATTTATATGAGCCAAACAAAATTAAATATTTTTCTTTATTCACTTATTTCCTTTTATGAGGAGAGAGAGTGAATTCTAAAAGGCAAGCAATAAAGTTTAGAGATTTGCTAATGATGTATACAAATTTTGAGAATTCTATAGATATAGAGATTTTCTAAATTTTTTTTTGGGCCAATTATAAAAAAAGGGCTATTGAAAGCCCATAATTAGAAAAAAGGCCTAAATTTTAAAGGCCTTATAAAAAAGGGCAGCAGTTAACAAATAACCAAACAAGCTAATATAATTACACAATATGCCACTGGAAAATTGAATTGCACTGGAAACGGAACGGGAAAACGGAGTGGGTACGATCACTCTCTCTTTCTCTAAAAAAAATACCGTTCATTCCCTCTATTTAAGTCAAAACATTTCTCTACTGTTTAATTTCTCTGAAGAATACTGTTCTGCTTGTACTATTCTCTGAAGCCCAATCTCCGACGCGGAATCTCCGAAGCCGAATCTCCACGGTCACCGGCTCACGTCGCTTCTCCACCGTCACCGGCTAACGCAGCTTCTCGACTCTCACCAGCTAAAAAGGTGAGAAATCAAAATCGATGAGATATATGAAGTTTGAAATAAAAAATGAGCAACTAGAGAAACGATTCAGTATTTGCTCAAGAAAAAGATGAGAAATGTACGATGATTAGACTGGGTTGCAGAGAGTGAAGAGGAAGAAAGTGGAGGATGGATAATGATTTTAGGTTTGGGGGGATTCACTGACAAATCGGAAGATGATTTTAGGTTTATTACATATATACAGTGTTTACCAGTGTTTATAGCACAGTTTGTTAAAGAAAAAATGGTTGGAACTATCAAAGTAACTATTTCATTTTGAATTTTGCTTGAGCGCTAAATATTCTGACTGTTTGTGTGTGTGTGGAAGAATGAAACTGTGTTAGAACTATATCAGTAACTATCAAACTGTTTTTAATTTATGTGAATGAAACTATCTTGTATAAGTATTGAATAACTGTGTTAGTAACTGTGGAATTTACTGATACACATATATGCAGAAAATGGCACCAAAACAAACAAGTAGTCAAGAAAAACAGGTCACTAGCAGTGATGATGAAAGAGAATATGAGTTAAGATCAAAGAAAAGGAACGATCAAAATGTCCAGAAAACAACTGGAAAGCAAATTCAGCAAAAGATAACTCTCTATCTTTGTAACTGAAACTTTTATTTTTTTATAGAAACTAAGAAATATGATAGTAACTATCATAGTAACTATGAAAAATAACTAGTAACTATCATAGTAACTATAAAAAAAATAACTAGTAACTATCACAGTATCTACTAACTATCATAGTAACTAGTAACTATGATAGTAACTAACCAAAGTAGATAGTAACTATCATAGTAAATATGAAATTATGGAAACTATTAATGTAACTATTAAGCAGTTGGTAAATGCAAAATGTTAATGTATAAATCATCTAACTATGAATTGATTAGACCGCAGAAGAAAAAAGAAGAACAACCAGAAGGGGAAGACAAAAAGAAGAAACGGGAAAGGAAATCACCACAATCAGTAAGTAAAAAAACTACTAACTGTATTTCTTATAAGTAACTACCTCAGTAACTATGTTACAACTAAATGAGTGTCTCAGTATATGTGTTTATTAAATGTGCAGCTACGCGAAGGTAAAGTATCGTCACCTGCCAAAAGAAAAAGAAAAACAAATGGTGAAAGCGGCGGGGATGATAATGATGCTGCTGATGGACGAAAAAGAAAGCAAGCATCACAATCAGTAAGTAACTGCCATAGTAACTGTTTTTATTTTAAGTAACTATCTTAGTAACTGTGTTTATTTGAAAAAACTGTCATAGTAACTTTGTTTATCAAATGTGCAGATAAGGGAAGAAAGGGGAACTCAAGAGAAGAAAAGAAAACTATAGCAAAAGGATGATGTTGATGATGATAATAAATCTAAACAGGCGCTCACCCTGATAGAAACACAAGAAGAACATCAACTGAAAAGTAACTATAAAAAAATAACTAGTAACTATCATAGTAACTATCACAAATATCTACTAACTATAATAGTTACTAGTAACTATCATAGTAACTATCACAAAAATCTACGAACTATAATAGTTACTAGTAACTATCATAGTAACTATCAAAAAGGTACTAGTAACTATAATAGTAACTATCAAAGTAGATAGTAACTATCATAGTAACTATCAAAAGGTACTAGTAACTATCATAGTAACTATGAAATTAACTAGTAACTATCGATGTAACTACCATTGTATCTATCAAACTAACTAGTAAAAATATCAGAACAATTATTATTCAACTGTCATAGTAATTTTGTTGTTTTAATTGTGTTTTAAAATGAGCAGAAACAGAAGCAGAAGCAAAAAGGGCCAACCATACAGTTCAGAAGCACCATACCAAATTTCAAAGAGTACGGGTGCGAAATCCCACAAGAAGTAGTCGAGCTGGTCCAGAGGACTCCATTTGCCCAGCTGTTTGAAGCACTCCACAAAAACCTAATTTATGGTTCAAAGTCAAACAACCAATTGGGGATGGTGCTAGAAGCTTACGATCACGTAACAGATGTGTTTCATTTTGCTGAGAAGAAGTTCAGAATAAAATCTTCACACATTTCACAAATTCTGGGGCTCAACCGTACAAGAACGTACATTCAAAGAAAAGAGACTCCAATTTCTGATTTTGTGATCAGATTTTTTGGACAAGCAAAGGAAGTCAACAACAAGATGGTGAATTCAGCCATTACAACAGAATTGCAAAAGAATCCTCAATCTGATGAGGAAAGAGTCAGCAGAAATAGAGATATAGCAAGGCTGATAATCATCGACATTCTGGTCAAGCTTCTCTTCCCAAATGCAAAGGGAACCCTCCATATAGAAATGGTCAGAGCTGTGGAGGATTTAGAAGAGACATCCTCATATGCCTGGGCAAAAGAAGTAAAAATATTCTTGAAAAAATGTCTCACAATGTACAAGAAATCAAAACATGCATAAAAAAATACAGGAGGATGTGTTCATGTCATTATGGTAAGCGCGCGAGTTTTATATTCCTTTATTTTTTTTATATTACAACATTTTGCTTCTTATAAAAAACTAACATTCCTTCTGCAACCAGTATTGGCTGTGCATGAAGACAAATTTGGTGGAGCCAATTCCAGGGAAGGAAAATGAACAACACCAGGTCAGAAAATGGGACCTGGAAACGTTGAAGAAAAAGATGTGGTAGTATCAACTGAAGGACTTGTAAGTAAGTATCATCTCAGTAACTATCATCCGAGTGAACTATCTGTGTGATTATTTTAGTAACTATCTTAGTAACTATCATCCGAGTGAACTATCTGTGTGACTATTTTAGTAACTATGTATATGATAGTAACTATCAAAGTAACTAGAAGAAAAAACTAGTAACTATCATGGTAACTATGAAAAATAACTAGTAACTATCTTACTAACTATCAAACATTTACTAGTAACTATCACAGTATCTACTAACTATAATAGTGTGTAGTAACTATCAAAGTAACTATCATAGTAACTAGTAACTATGGTAGTAACTAATCAAAGCAGATAGTAACTAATCAAAGTAGATAGTAACTATCATAGTAACTATGAAAATTAACTAGTCACTATCTTAGTAACTATTATCTGATTCACTTATATGCTTACTCTGTCAGTAAATTGTTATTATTGTCTCAATATTATCAGATTGCCTAGCGTAGGCTCGTTGTCAGACTCACAGCCGCTGTCCTCCATCAACTCCACAGCCGCTGTTTGTTTTTCTCCCACGGGTCGACCGGTTACAGCACCCAGAAGATCTCGTCGTCTCTCTCCGATCAGGCGTCGTCCTCAGGCTTGTCTCTCCGATCAGGCGTCGTCCTCAGGCGTGTCTCTCCGATCAGGCGCGTCATCCTCAGGCGTGTCATCTCTCTCCGGCATCTCGTTTGCACGACCCGCAAAGCCTAGAAGAATTCGACCCAGCCCGGCTGACGAATTGGGTTGAAAAGAATCAAAATTTCCAGAGTCTTTCTACAATTCGAAGCCTCCGAAACGTGAATCGAGCAAAGTAGAGAATCAGATTGGAGGAATCGACGGAAACCTGCTTCAAATCGGCATGACCCGTTTTTTTGCTATCCGACCCGGTTTTGTCTGTTATCCGACGCCCGACCCGGTTTCTGAGGCAGGTTATATCAGTTTTTTTTTGTTTCCGCTGCATAACTACTGATTTGGTGTTTGTTTTACAATGGGTTTGAAGACAGTTCCCAAGTCAACGATGTTCAGAAGTTTGAAGTATCTGTCAAGAATTCTGAAAGTAGTTCCTTTGGGGGAGCCAAACTCAATGGAACCAATTTCCGTAATTGGAAGAAAATCATAACAACTCATCTCCGAGGAATGCACAAGATGGGGCATGTAACTGGGACGATTGAGGTCCCTAGTGAAGATGATGTTGGTGCCTACACTAAGTGGGAAGATGATGATGGTCTTGTAATGTCAACCTTGTACAAAGCCATGAATGAGGATATAGTAGACATTGTGGAGCAATGTGATACTGCGCAGGCAATCTGGAAGACATTGGAAGATCTATACACTAATGAGTCTGATTTCATACAGGTTCATGAGCTAATGTGCACAGCTTCAGCAATGCAACAGAATGGGCAGCCAGTGGCGTAATATTTCACCAAGCTGAAGAATATTTGGGCTGAGATTGATATGAAGCGTCCTTGCAAGATCAAGAACCAGGAGGATATTGTTTGGTACCAAAAGGAAAAGGAGCTTCAACGTGTTCACCATTTCCTGAGAGAGGTTGATGCAAAGCATAACCGTGCCAAAGGAGAGCTGCTCAGAATGACAGAACCCCCGAGCCTGAATACAGCTTCTACATATATCCGTAAGGATGAGTCTCAACAATAACGTCTTAATCAAGCACAAGTTGAAGTTTCTAGCCTTACTGTTCAGGCGAGATCTCCAACACCACTTCTTTAGCAATCAAACTCAGTTCCACTTCATAAGCAAGGACCACCACCAAGCTTTGGGAATCAGCCCCGTCCTCCTTGCTCTTATTGCAATGATACTGGCCATGCTCGTGAGACTTGTTGGAAGTTGTATCCGCACCTTAGGCCTAAGGGCATCTCCAACCATGAAGTCTCATAATGGGGTCTCATACCTATTATAAGACCTAATTAGAAACTATTCATATAAGACTTCAACCATCTCCAATGGTAGGGTTTTAAGTCTTAAATTTATATATTTAATTTTTTATTTTATTTTATGTTGTAATTAATAATAATTTATATTTGTAAACTATTCTTGTACATGATAAATAAATATAATATTAATTTGAAAAAAAAAATTTAATTTTGGAACCCGTATGCAAGGATTAAAATGTCGATATCGGTCGGCCGAAAAATAAAAGATATCGGAGATATTCTGAAAGAAATTTTTTTATATTTAAATATGAAATTTATTCATTTTACACATAAAATTATAAATACATACAAATAATAGTTTCATTTAGTACCAGAAAGAGACTCTAGGTGCTTCAAATTCCCCACGCTGATCCACGAAAGTACAATAATCTGACCAAGACATTTGACCCATATAGTATGAATTGTAGTGATTAATATGATAACCATATATCTCTTTGGAACTGCCGACGGTATCCCCTATAATGGGATAGTAAGGATGAATCCAACGATATGATTGGTCATGCACTTCTCCATATTAACCATATTCAAAAATATTATAACCAAATTGATTGTTGCCTTCATGCGATTCATTTGACGTCCCACTACGCTCTGTGCCTAAACTGATAGAATCAAAACTTAAGGCAACTGAAGCAACATCTGATGGGGTACTTTGATCATCAATTGCACATCTAGTCCTGCTGCCATGCCGATTCTGCTTTTGCGCACCATGACGAGATTCTCTAGATCCGTGGTTTTCATCTTGGGTGACATGATCAAAATTACTTTAATATGTAAACTGGTTTATGTCTCCACCCACAAAAGATTTTCCATATTGGAACCCTGTATCTCCACCATTTTTTTTTATATCCCTCGAGGTGATCACTGATTACTTATTAAATTATTTTTCTCTTAAACATTCTCAAATCTCGAGAAAAAAAAATTTATTGAAAAATTTTACAGATATTTCGTTAAAATATCAGAGATATATCGCAAATATCTTAAATATCGGAGATATTTTAAGTTATCGGAGATATATCGTAGATATGGGAAAAGAGAAGATTTTTACCTCAAAGATATATCAGTCGGCCGAAAAAAGAGATATCGGTAGAGATATCGGATATATCGCAGAGATTTTAAACCCTGCCCGTATGCATTATCCACAATCGGACACGATTTCGATCGATATGTGTCGGTGGATAGGATTTGAAATTAAATTATACATATATATTATACCTTATTACAAATCGGACAAAATTTTGGTAGACACGTGTCAATGTCTAATTAATTATAGTAGACTACATCATAAATGAGATTTCGTACCCCTCACGCTTCATCATTATTAGGATACCACTCCGTTTGATCGAGCCTACAATAGGGAGAAGAACTTGATCCATCATGAGGAAGTGTAGATGTTTGAGGGGTACGGAATGGCCGCCTAGATGAATTTTGTGCCTCCACTTCCTCTCGCTCAAGTATCATTTTTTGCTTCCTCTCCCAATATCCTCTTTTACAAGGTGAATATATATTAGAATCCACCGCCATTGTGCGAGCATCTTCCTCCCTTTATTGAGCCGCCATAGCCTCTTGGTAAAGGTGTTCCCTTCGTGCATAATCTCGATCATTTTGATCGGCAAGCCTTTTAATTTGATCATGAATACTCATTGAAAGCTCTTGCTTACTTTTCTTCTTTGCCGCCTTGGCCGCTTTTTGTCCCATTGGACGATCTTGCCTAGCTCTATGTGGCACGCTTGGAGTTGCTCTATTTCCGGGTGAATCGTTATCATCCAAGTTGATAGGCGTCTCATAATTTGTGCTATCCCCTTCCATTGATTGCAGATTTGAAAATTTTGGCATATCCTTCAAGATATCCAAACAATGCAAAAATGCAAAATGCTCTCCATGGGAATCACCAAAGTAATTTGACTTGACATTCCTTATCTACAAACAATTGTAATAAACATAGTAGTGGTTATTTATTTTAACTATATTTTAAGCGACTTGGAATCTTAATTAATTAATACTATATTTTAACTATGATGAATTAAAATACTTACATCATCAAGATCATTTTCGCCACTCTTATGATCTGCGATGGTTTTGTTTAATGCTTGGCGCCATCTCGTGCATGCAGGATTGATCTTCTTCCATCGGGATTCAATACTTGAAGGGGTTCGCTTCGGTGCATTGGGTGGCTTGATACCTTCAAAATACTCATATATACGATCTCACAAGGTTCCGCTTGATTGATTAGTACCAATGGCGACGTCTTCACCAACACTCACCACGACTTAAGCATCGGAGCGGAATAGACCAGCCCGCCCGGTATTCTCTTAGTTAGCAGGATTTGCAGGAAGGAATCACACCAACATCCACTGGTCTCTGTGAATCTACGAATTTAGACCGAAACAATTGGCGCCGTCTGTGGGAAGAGTCTAAAAAGTTGTGTTGTCCTACCAGCGGGAAGGGAATCGATCAGCCTACGGATCGCAAAAAAAAAAGAGGGTTACGTGGCAAGTATGTCTGGAAGTACAAAAGAAAGGGGGGAAAGAAATCCAGAGGAAGACCGGCGGGTTCTGGAGCCGGTGCTTGCCAAGATCCTGAGGGCGGGGCAGGAGCAGCCCGCTGGTGGTTGCAGTCAGAACGCTACCACCAACCGTGATTTGGGCAGTACGGTCGGTGAGTATAACGGAGATGTGTACGGGAAGGGCCCGCGGAAACCCACCAAGTCTTGGGCATGGAACCCGCACCAGCATCAATCAGTGCCCCAAGCAAAGAGGAAGATAGGCTGGCCGACAGCAATAGCCAGGACGATATTTCCAGTCCCGGCCAGTACGATATGGCGGAGGAGATAGAGGAGATGAGAGCAGAAGTCAACCGCTTGCGAGCCGAGAGCGACCGGGACAGGGCAGAAGCCGATACCCGGTATCATGACATAGAAGCGGTTAATGCCGCACTGGTGGCTGCCTTGGAAAGAGGACAGCAGCGCAATGCCACTCTGACAAAAGCATTCGAGCCGCCACCAAAAGAGTCCCCACACCAGAAGGTGGGACAGTCATCAGGGGGAGAGAGAGACACCGGCGTGGTGGGAGAGGAGCTCCCGACAGACACAGCACCACCGGAGATCGTCCCGGCCCCTCGGCGGGTAAGCGGTTCATTCGACTATGAAACCCTAATCCCGACCGCATGGCCCTTCCAAATACTATTTGACTCGGTGTCAGAGATGAAGGTCCAGATGGAGGCCAACGAGAGAAAGGCTGCGAGACCGCCGGAGAGCACGTGGTTCAATGAGCGAGCCGGGCCCTTCTCACCCAGGGTTCTGGAATCCGGAAGATCAGGCACCCAAAAATCACTAAAGCTGACATACTCTGGGGCCGGTTGTCCATACCAGCACCTGGACACCTTTTGATCCCAAACGTGTGCTAAGGGATACTCCGACGCTGTTTGCTGTAACATATTCCAAGAGACCCTATCCGGGGAGGCACTCAGCTGGTTTTTCGAGTTACCGGTGAACTCTATATAGGCATTCGAGCAGTTGGCCGACAGATTCGTAGGCCGGTTCATATTAAGGGTCGAAGGGGCCCGGACCTCGACAATTCTCTTTAACTACAGGCAAGCAGAAGGCGAAGAGCTGCGAGCTTTCGTTAACCGGGGTCAGGGACCTGGACAAGGGGATTGCTGAATCGGCTTTCAAGTAGGGTCTCCGACCGGAGAAGTTTTCGTATGCTGTGCGGGTGGAGCTCCAGCAGGGTTACGATAAACTGATGGCGATGGCTATCAGGCAAGCCCAGGCGGACCACGGAACTTATGGGAGTCACCAGCACAAGAGAAGGTAGAAGGAGCCGGTGCCTGCCCGACAGGAAGTCAGACACTGGCAGTAGGGCCACGACCGAGGAGCTTCGTCCGACAGAAAGCCTTGGAGTTGGGGAAACTAGCAGCGCCGACGGGTCAATTTTGACACCCCCCCCAACGAGTTGGAAAGCCCTCGTCCTACCATCAAACCCGCCCCCTGGCAATCATGCCAGCAGGACGACAAGAGGTATTCTCCACCTTAACCTCTTCTTACGAGGATATTCTGTATGAGAACGGGAACAACATCCCTCCGCCGCCAAAGAGAAAGCACCCAAAGGGGAACTTGACCAGGCACTACTACAAAAAACTCAATACACAACACAAATCAGACAACACTTTGAAAGTTACATATTGTGTGAATCACTTATCTGTTTCAGACGACCTAAAGTGAATAATTTGTGTTGTATGATGATACACATTTTTCATATTCTGAAAAAAAAATTTCCAGATTTTGTCATACAACTCTGAGACACATTTTCTGTTGTGTGATTAATGAAAATCTGGGCGGCAGAATTCCCTCCGACATTGAAACTCAAATTTGGGCAAGGTCTAGATGGACAGACAACAAAGTTATTTTTTTGTGTTGTGTGATAATGTCACATCCTGCATTAGGTGTCACCAAGTGCAAAGTGACAAATACTTGTACAACAGAGTTTCATAGTTTGGTTGTGTGAGTTGGTTTGCTTGTCATTGCCCCATTTTCATTTTGGCTCCAATGGCAGAGGCAGCATTTCTGAAAGCGGGAAAGTTGCCTCCATGGTTTTTTGGTTTTGAAAAACATACATGTGCTACAATTCTCACAACAGTGTATTTTGATTCGGTTGTGCAATTGGTTTGCTGCTTCTACTAGGACACTCTTATGGAATACCTAGTATAGAGCAAAGTAAGTTGGTACAACTGTTTAAAAGTGTTTAGTTGTGTGAATGTAAACCTAATAAGATCATGCCAAACTTGCCAAATTTTAGGGGAGCGGCAAATTTCCCTCTCTTCACAAAAACCCGTAGCTCTATTACTCTCACAAAAACCCCCTCTCTTCACAAAACTCCTCTCTCTTTCTCTCGATCTGTCTGTCTCCCTCTTTCTCTCTATCTCTCTCTCTCTTTCTCTCCCTCTTTCTCTCTGTCTCTCTTTCTCACCCTCTTTCTCTATTTCTCTCTGTCTCTCTTTTCTTTCTGTCTCCCAGCCTCTCACAATGTTAGGGTTTTTAATTTGGGGCTTTCTTTGTTTGGTTGATCGTTTCAGAAGCTCAGTTTCGCTCTTGCAGGAGCAAGCTTGCTGGGCGGTAATCCTCCAACGATGCATCTGAGCCAATCCTTAATTTGGGGCTTTCTTCTCTACTCCTCACAAACAAAACAGCGATAAGATAAGGCAACAAACACAGCAAGGAGCTGCTGACGTGGGCCCACGTCAAGGTGGCCGAGCCTGGTGACCATTGATGTTCAAGTCCTCGACTTCATTTCTGGTTTGCTCTCTCGATTGTTTGGTCATTGTTTTTTTTTTTTGTGATTTGAGGGCAAAGTTTTGAGCTTTTTGGGTTTTTGTTGAGTCTGGGAGTTGGGTTTTTGCAGAGGAGACTTCGAGTTTGCTCTCGCTTGTGAAGACATTCGATTCTGTGCTCTCTGCTTATGAAGGTTTCTGCAGCTTGAAGCACAAAAGGAGCCGGGGTTAAGTAGTTCGGGACACAACCAACAGAGACTGCGGGAAGAAAAAGATGGAAGAAGACGGAGGAGAACAACCTCACCCACCGCATCCGGCGAGCTCCGAAACCCCAACCTCCGATCCAGCATCCACGTGTCCCTCCACCACAGTAGATTCACGTCTCCGTCGACTCAAAACTGCCGTTGAGCCAAACGGAGCTGTTCCGAGCTCTCGAAGTCGTCGAGAGAGACTCCCTCGCCATCGCCGAAAGCTTCAACTCCCTCTTCTCCTGCCTCCGCCTCTCCCTCTCCGAGGTCTGTCTCCGCCGCTCTGATTTCAATCTCTATCGAATTTGAATTGTTTATGATTATCCAAATTTGTCATGTGATTGTGTGAAGGTGACTAGCAACTCCGTTGATCACATGCATTGCTTTAGCCGGCCGGCTTCAAGAATCCGGTGTGTGTTTGAAGAGCTTTATTATTCTCATGACTTTTGAGCTTAGATTTCGCTAACTGATTTTGCCAAATGAATTTTTGAATTGCAGTGCTTGATACTGCTACCAAGGGGAATCGGTACATAAATTCGTGTCTCAGGTAGTGTCAATTGCTTTGATCATCTTTGTTTATTGATTTAATTGATATAAGAACTCGAAATGGATTCGAATCCAACATTGCTTTGTTTCGATATCTGATGATTGATGCTTTAGGGCCTCTGTGTCTACAACAATGCGTGTTAGCTTTAATCTTATTGTTACATAGATGTATGGAATGTGTAAACTCCTGCATTCTGTATGTGTTAGTTTGGAAGATTTGAGAGTTGTCAATCTACATTTGGGTGTCTTTGATTGTTCTCCCAACATTGTATGAGTGAGAGCTGAGTCAGAGAAAAAGATGAAGCTGTTCTGGGTTTTTGGGGGGTTTATGGTGTTGGTGTTTTGCAGACAGACAGATGGTTTGGCAGATTACTTCTCTTTTTTATCTTTCTTATGAGATGACTCATATGATTAGTTTCACATGATAAAAAAAAAAGGCTTTATTCTATAATTCAGTCTTTCAGATCAAGAATAGCAGAATATGTGATACAGCCAGTTAGTTAGATTCATTGCAGACTAATTGTAATTTGTAAGTGATGGTAATTTGTGAATCTATGTTTTGTATGTATCTGCAGTCTGCCTAGATGGAACATTACCTGCTTACCATATCCACCGGGGATATGGATCAGGAGCAAATAGTTGGCTCATTGACTTGGAGGTATGTTTGAAGCAAGCTATGAGTAGCTCTTCTTTTACCATCATAATCATCAATGTCATGATCATTGGATTAGCTTTCTGTCTGGTCTGCCATTAGTATATAGTAATCTGACAGACTTACCATTTAGAGGTTCTTGTTTGGCAAAAGTTGTTTTGTTATTATCGCCCTGTATGGATTTAAGAAGAAAAGTTGATGTTCTTACCTTTTAAGAAGACCTATCTAATGTTAAACATACCTTAGGGGAATAAATGATCATTTATTTATTTTCCTTCATTGAGGTGGGTTTTGGTTCTGCTCAACGGTACCAATTTGCTTGTTGAGTTTGTTGTAGGGTGTGATATTAAGTTCATAGTGGAACAGACTTGTAGGCTTTGGTTTTTTGAGTTATTGAGTTGATAACTGAGTTTGGGAGTTGCTTTGTGCAATGTGGGAGTGGTGATTGTGTTATGGAAGGTATTCCGGTGTAAAGTTTTCATCTTGAGCTCAGTTGGGGAGTCGTTAGGTTGTGTTTAGTTTCTCTGCAGTTCAAATTGTAACCAGTTTGATTTTTAAGCAGGTGGTTGTGTCATTCGAGATGCTTTACAAGTGCATTTTTACTGAATTTCTGTGTTACGTACTATCTTTGTCTATGGTAAATGACTTGGTGGAACTTATAGCTTAACTGAAAGTTTTAGGTGGTGTCGAGACTTCTGCACCTTGTCTATCTCCTTTCATTAGAATGATTAATGATGTGCTCAAACGAGCGTATATGCTTTGTACTAGACCATGTTGTTGCCCTGAAGATTAAGTTGGTTCCTACTGCTCCATTTTTGATTGTGTAAAACCTTTAGCTTATGTAAAGCTCATGTTCTGGACAATTTATATGTGCAGTTTTCTTACTGTTATTGTTGTTTCTTCTATACTCAGACCCGTTTCATCAGATTATGATAGTTCTGAAGTTCAAACCTCACCAATGTATAATAAAATTATAAGACCCTCTTGTAGATCTTTTAATTTAAGAAAGTATTTTTCTATGCTCAATTACTCTCAATAGCAAAGATGGCTATAAATACTCTTGGTAAATTGCATCTCTGCATTCTTTCTTTCAATTCATACTGTCCTTGTCTCTTTTGACTTAACTATCTCTTTGGAAGTGAATCATGTTGGTAGAGCAAACTAGATTGTGACCAAGTTTGCAGTTCAGTAATTCAGCTGAAGGTAAACAATGTGAGCAGTGATATTTAAAGCTATATGTTTGGAGCAATTGAATTATGAAATTTATGATTGTCAACTTGTATGCGGTATGCTGCATTGGCTTTATGAACATAAGATCCATTTTATAGATTATTTTATTTTTTCCAGGTTTATGTGCACAGCATGGTTACGGAACAAAGTTTGGTGGATCGCTCATTTGAATTTGAAAGTGCAATACACAAAGCTGACCACCATCCCGATCCTGGCATCTTTTTATTGATCTAGCCAAACAACTTTGTAGGTTTTTAGAACAATATTTCAGCTTTAAATTGTAGCTAGGAATGCAGCAGCTAGGTAGAAATATTGCTAGCACTTTGAACTTATGTTTGTGTTGCAATCTCATCTGTGTATGCTTTCAGCTTAGGCTACTCGAATGATATGTAAGCTTTAAGCAATGTTTTAATGGTAATGTCTAGCTGGTACTGTTTTGATGGTATGGATTCAAGTGTGGTTTTATGTGGTAATATGAAGCATTATTTTTAGAAAAATATTCCAGGTTTGCATTACATAATGAACAGACAACAGGTGACTATCAATTAAAGTTCAGACAACCTAAAATTACTCACACAAATAGTTGACAAAAAGAATATGTTGTGTGAAATCAAATTGTTTTCTGAATCATACAACTCAATAAATATGAAACAAAACCAGTTGTCTGAATCAGACAACTAAGTAAGTGGGAGATGAAATCTGTTGTGCGAATGAGACAACAGAATAAAATTGCAATATTCTGTTGTATGTTTAAAACTTACACAACATAAAAGTATGTATATTCTGTTGTATGAACTAGACATGTCAGTGCAGCGAATGCCAAGCCAGCCATGGCATGGCATATAAGTTGTACAACAGAAATTATAATCTGGTTGTTGGACGTTTCATCACACAAGCTCGAGATATACGACGGTTTTTCCGAACTTACACAACGGTGCAGCACCGTTGTGTATTGAGTTTTTTGTAGTAGTGAGGGCTCAGACCGGTAAATACTGCTCCTACCACGATGAAGCCACACACCACACAAACGACTGTCTTGCCTTGAAAACAGCAATAGAGGGACTCGTCCGAAGGGGCAACTTGCAGCGGTATCAAAGAGAACTCGGCATGTAGGCACTGCGCGGGACCGGGACTTCTATCTCGCGACACCAAGGCTCGTATGACCGGTCGAAATCTTAAATCGCCAGCTCAAACCCGACGCCTCCCATAGTTCAAACCCGTAGAGAAGCTCAGCGGTCCAACAACTTATCAGCCCGAGAATAAAATGCTAATTTTTCCAACAAAATTAGCTAGGCATTCCAACCGGTTCGACCGGTGTAATTTCAGGAGTCGTCAATTCCAACTTTGTTTCCAAGTAAATGCAAAGGGCAAATCATTGGTAGCCAAGTCGAGCAAATTGAAAAAGGCATAACACAGGCTCAGGCAAAATGTCCCTTCATTAAAACTCAAGGCAATGTTTACAGGGGACTATGCCACCGGCAAGCAACTAGGTGGGAGAGAAAAAAAAAAAACAACAAAAAAAAGTATGGAGTATGGAGTCTGCTAAGGCACTTCCATTTGCTCCCCCTCTTCAGCAGCCGCTCCTTCAGCAGCTGTTCCACCCGCTGCGTCATCCACGGCCGGATCGGTTTCTCCTTCCAGGTACTTTGAGGCGTCGAGATAGCCCTTAGCATTCCAATCATCAAAGGCGTCATCTATCCCCGCCTCCCGGGCCCGTTCCAGCAGATCAAGAAGCTCATCACTTTGTTGATACTTCTTAATAGCCCGCTGGTACAGCTCCGGGTCATTCTCATCGACCGCCCCGCCGGCAGAAGCAGAGGCCATCACCACCTGTTGCTGGAGCTCCTCGGCCCGCTCCTCCTCCAGGCCCTTCTTCTCCTCTTCAAGAACCTCGACTTGGGTCTCCAGCTTGGCCACCTGCTTCCTGGCCCTCTCCTCCAACTGGGCCTTCTCCGGTTGGAGCTTGGATTTTTCCACCTCCAGGAGGTCCCGAGGGCTTATCAACGTTGCCACCTGCTTCTTCAGCTCGGGCAACTCTTCACTTACATCTAGTTGATACAAGTTGTACAACAACTACAGTTCGACAGGCACCGGTTAGCAAGCAACGAAGCACAAAATAATGATTGGACGAATACCAGTGGAAACTGTCCTTACCTGGATGACCATCTCCTTGTTTTTCCGCCGGTCGGCCTTCCGGAGCCCCAGTCTTATCCAGCTACATGCCCCTCATATCCATAAGCAGGCTCCAGATGAACGGCTCGTCCGGACAACCGCCCTCCGGTCCCAGCTCTGTAGCAGGAGTCTTCTCCACCACCAACGCATCTGTACCCGGAGCGAAAGAGCTAGAGGCCACAGGAACCTTGCCCTGGGTGGTATTGGTGCCACCACTCGTCAACTTTAGCCGCTTGGCCAAGCTCTCACCAACCGACCGGCCGGTAAACGTAACAAGCGCGGAGGCCGGTAGCTCCCGAACCCTCCTCCTCTTTTCACCCAGATCAACCTGTAAGGAAAAAGATCGGGCGGCAGACAAAGGGGACCTGGTGACAATAGGCACTGTCCGAGTCGCCAGAGAATCTTTGCAGCACCACCCGGGGGCTTGGACGACCCCCTAGGAGTCTTCCCCGATCCAGACGCCACCAGGCGTCCCGCAGCAGGAGTCTTTACGGCGTAATCCTCGTCTGCAACATCCATGGCCACCGGTTCCTCGTGTATGGTTAACTCGTCGGTTTCTCGGTTAACCGTGGCCCGCACTGCGGCGTCTCCTTTCTCCTTCAGTTTGGAGACAAGATCCTGATTGTCCATGGACAGCGTCTCGTGGGGTTTAATGGCCGTCCGGGAAGATACACCTGCAGAACACCAACCAAAGGGGTTAGACAAAACACCAACTTACTCAACGGGAACAGGCACAATCAATCTACATCCCACCACCCACCGGGATTCCCCCCCAGGCAACACAGTTCCAACACCTCTAGCCGGATGAAGTTGTAGGAACTCCGCTCCAGGCCGGACCAGCACCCAAATACCCGGGCGATTTTATCCCTCTCCAGGTCAGACAACTCGTACGACTGATCACCGATCGGCCGAAAGGCCCCGGAAACGCGGTAATTCCTACTCCTCTTCTGCCAATTCCCCCCACCCCCCTCTCGCCATCACCACCTTCTTCCTCTAATTATTGTTGAGCCAGGAGGGCAGGCGGGTTATCACCGGCTTATAGTCCCGGGCGGAAAAACTTACACACCCCCGGGCTTTACTCTTCTTCGAGTACGTCAGCCTGTACAGGGCCCGGAACTCGTGCACCTTTGGGAAACTCATATCACACAGTTAATAGAGACATCCTAGACTCAGTAGTTAACTCCATTGGTTCCCGGGGAGCTGCGCTTGTGATATCTGAATGACACTTAACACGTACTGCACAAATTTTGGCAGTGGGAGAGAGAACCCATGCCGGAACTTGTCCTCATGAATAGCAACCCAGCCTTCCTCCGGGTTACAGGCCGACTCCCTGACATACAGAGGTCGGAGATCTACCTCTCCGGGAATACTCTACCTTGCCCGAAAAGCGGCAATCTCCCCAAGACTTAAAGAGCGCTCAGGCTCATCACAGACTATGGTCTTATTCCCGTCCATGAGTGTGTAGCGCGGGCCACCTGCTAGTGACCAAGGACACCCCATAGGGAGTATCCTCCTATCCTAGAGACCCAGACGATGACGCCTCGCCATTCGAACGGGCGACGACATCCGGCCCCGAGGAAGAGGAGGCAAGCCAGTCCTCCACCCTCTCTTGGTCGTCCGTCAACGGTCGCCTGGCTGCCGGTGCGAAGGTTTCACTGGAGCTCCTAGAATCCATGTAACCTATGGGAAAGAAAAAAATTATTACCCTATGGTCGGTCAGCAGTACAACCTAAACAACGGCCATAGGGCAGCATGAAGCATGTAATGCCTCAACGTAGCCCCACAGCGACCACTGGGCTTATCAGCCGAAAACTGCCAGATCTCGCTGAGATTCGGTACCAGCGGGGTCCCATCCAACGGGCAAACCAAGATACAACCAGGTGCCAATCGGATCAACCCAAGGACAAGACAAAAGAAGTTTCAGAAAAATAAGGGCAGAACTCATCGATGCACGACGACGGAAACTCAACAGCTGGAAAACACCGAGCAATTGTGTTGAACACGCTAAACAGGGGAACAGTTTTCAGCCAAAAATAAAATGCACGAAGCGGCAGGGGTTTATATACAGGTCCAGCATCTTGAGTGCCCCTTGAATTTCCCTCCAAACTACTCAGTACAGCAAGTAAAACGTCCACGGATCCGGGCCATCCATCCCTGACCGTCCCCTAGCGGCACGTGTCCCAGTATTGGTAACTTCCCAGGCCATCATAACTGATGGGACTGATGGAATACCCCCTTCCTCGCATGCAGAGGGTAGTTGAAAGAGCAGGGGATAAAATCGAACCGTCCCACCCGGAGCCTATTCCAACCTAAGGCTGAAATATTCCAACAGTACGGGGCATTCTAACATTTATTTCACCGGTATGAGGCATTCCACCCGTTGAACTTATTCCACCCTTACAGCCAGCGGCAACGGCTAAAAATGGGAGATTTGATCCTCTCGTACAGGACGATTCTTCCAGCAGGCTAAAAACTCTGCACATGTTTTATCTCGCCGCCGGGTGGTTGACTACAACCAAGAAACAACGGCTAGGTATCCCACCAGGAGAACTCTTCCTCTAACACAGGAGACTTCTTCCCGCAGACTAAAAACTCTGCAAGAATATTATGTACAGGCTACGTTATTTCAATTGTAGTACATGCTCCAACTAAACGTTATCCTATTCGCCGGTACAGCCAGCTTGAACCATTGGCTGCGGAATTCCACCGGCCAGGTCCACACTTGCTTAACGCTCACTCCTACTGAATAACCGGTTGTACGAACCGAGACATTCCTACAGACAGCCTTGTATGACCTACGGGCTCCAGGTACCACCGGGCTTTATAAACCCGGGAGACTTGATCCTCTCATACAGGAAAACTCTTCCCGCAGGCTAAAAACCATGCACATACCTCATGTATGTAAGTACATAGGCTGAGAAGCGATCGGGAATGCCGGCCAATACGAATACAGGGCCGCTTCACCCCACCAGGAGACTTGCTTCTCTCATACAGGACAACTCTTCCCACAGGCTAAAAACCCTGCACATACCTCATGCCTGTAAGTACATAGGCTGAGAAGCGATCGGGGATGTCGGCCAATACGAACACAGGGCCGCTTCACCCCACCGGGAGACTTGCTCCTCTCATACAGAACAACTCTTCCCGCAGGCTAAAAAACCCTGTACATACCTCATGCCTGTAAGTACATAGGCTGAGAAGCGATCGGGGATGCCGGCCAATACGAACACAGGGCAGCTCAATCCCACTAGGACATTTGATCATCTCATACAGGACAAATCTTCCCGTAGGCTAACAAACCTGCACAGAGTCCACACCTGCAGGAACAAAGACAGTCATATAACACCCCACCGGGAACTCCTCTAACACAGGGCACGTTTCCCGCATCAAGACAACTCCATTTAAGGCACCCACTTACCTTTGCGGCTACCTTTCTCACTTGGGGGACTCGTTCCACCCATGCGCTATATTCACCCGGCTTTCCCAGGACTTAGCATGGCACGGCGGATTTTAACGCCACATTATCATCATCTCATGCACTACATCTTGTACCTGTATGCAAATGTCACCATGCACTCATCACATTATGCATCATCATAACAGGTTTATCCGAACGCCCGGCCAAGCCCAATCTTAAACGCGGAGTTGGGGGGCTAGGGCACCGTTGGGTTCGTTTCCCAGCGGGTCTGCGGGCCTGTAAAGCAAGACAGATTTAAGTCCCCATTCAAGATGGCACTTGACCGGGAACTTGGGGGACTTGTTGACAGTAGCCATAGAGAGACTACCCAAACCCCCAGACCCGCAGCCAGCACTCTTGGACCCGGCCCAGGGCCCGGGAACAAAGCATGGACACCTGGTCCCGCGCCCGGGCATGTCTTACTTGTGACCGGGGTCCCGGGAATCGGGGATGGCAGCTCCCCAAGCAGGGGCAGGAACTGTCCAACAATATGTGCAGAAGGGGGCCAGTCTCACATCGAAGGGTGAGACAAGTCCTCATACCCGGCAGCCTATATATGAGTCCCAACTACCCTCATTAATAGGTAATCAATACTTCAACTACTCATTCTCGCTTAAGTTATCAGTTTATCCCTTCTATACTGACTTAAGCATCGGAGCGGACCGGCCCGCCCGGTATTCTCTTAGTCAACAAGATTTGCAGGAAGGAATCACTTATATGAAGGCTAGGATAGGAAGGTTAGGATTTGAGTTGTTTGAACTCCAGGCCATGCCAACTGAGTGAATTGGGCCCTTATGTAATATTTATCCTTCATATAATATTGGATTAGTATCAAAAAGTCCAACCCTGATACGAAGCCCAGACTTATCCGGTCCATCTTCAAGCAGCAATGTAGCATTTAATGATCCCTATCTGCAACTGTCAACTTCCAAGATGTGGTCAGTTTGAAATTCAAACCTCGTGATCCTCCGTACCACCAAACGGTTGAGGACCATAAAAACCTTCATAACTCTGATTTGACCGATGGTGGGAAACCCTAATTCATCCCAGCCGTTGGATTTCACTCGCCATTCGCTATATAATGAAACCCTTAGTATGCAACGAAAACATATATTTCATTGCCTTTTGAATTCAGCATGTCTATTCCATTATCTAGATTCTCCACCAAGCCACTATGGCTTCCTGAGTCCTTTTCTCCGGATTCTACAGAGATGTTTGTTCAAACACCTTAAGTTGTATAATATGGTATTAGATATCGTCTAAGTCGCATAATCTGGTATTATGCCCGTTTGGATAACGTGGATCCTAGATAGAATCCCAAAAGAACGAACTTCTTCCACGTTGTCCCTGGGTATAATAGCGGATAGTGGCTTAGGCGCCATCCAGATTGAGTGTAGGAGCGAAAAACAGTATCTACAAGCTGTTTATGAACGGCGGGTGTAAATTTCTTTTCTTCTGGTCTCCTGCTAACCGTTCATGCTCCCGCTTCCTCCTCAGTGAGCCTGATTGCTTCCAACAGCTGAAGCAACCTACGGGTCGGTGAGATGGAAGACAATCTGAACGGATGGTTGCAGGGAATCTGAGACACCTCCATGGGTAAAAGAATCTGTAAAACAGATCGTATTCATTCAAGAAATTTAGAAGTATAAGCCTATAGGGAATTCTGTACTTGTAAAGCTCTTGACCGTAAAGTCATCCATGAAATGTAAATAAAAACTTTTGATTGACCTTGTCGAAAAACAAAAATATTGTTGTTTTCCGTGTTGAATGTATTTATTATAACCATAAATTGTTGAGAACCATAAACATTGATTCTCAACCAGACTAAGTAAATGAACCTCGAACAGATTCATAACAAAAGAAAACGAAAAAGACTAATGAACCTCAAGCAGATTCATCTTCTACATTTTGTTTATCGCTGGCGGACTCAACCGCCAGGTATTTATCGTTGGCAGACTCAACCGCCAGGTCTTCTATCCTCAACCGCCGGGTCTTCTATGAGGAGTATCCCTTATATTGCCCCCTAGTATCCTTAGGCTGAGGCAAGGTACGCTGCCAAAGCCAAGGGAACTAAGGCAGAGTGTTATTGTGTTGGTAGGAGGCCTTAGGCCGAAGCTTGCCCCCCGGTCTCAACCATAGCGAGCGGCTCTTCATATTCCCAAACACTAGGGAAGTACTTCTTGAGATGGCGCCCATTGATAGGGTTTCGATGGACGTTACCCTCCAAATCTCTAAGTTGATAAGCACCCTTGCCAACAATCCGATCAATGACAAAAGGGCCCTCCCACTTGGGAGACCATTTACCACGTCCAGTATCTCGTTCGCCAAAGGGAAGCAGAGCCTTCCAAACCAGATCGCTCTCACCATAGGACTTACCCTTGGTTCTTTTGTCATAAGCTCTGGCGACCTTTTTCTTCTCCAGGACTATGTTCTGCAAAGCGTCTAGTCGCCGCTCATCAAGATCTTCATGCTCCTGGAACATAGCCTGAACGTAATCATCTCCAATCAACTGATGCTGCCCACGAACCCGGAGAGATCGAACATTGATCTCCAAAGGAAGAATAGCATCATGGCCAAACATTAAGGCGTAGGGGGTAGTTACTGTAGGAGTTCGTTTAGAGGTACGATACGCCCACAAGGTATTGTCTAGCTCAGTATGCCAAGTTCTGGGATTATCCGCCAGCATCTTTTTGATGATAGAAATAATAACCTTGTTACTAGCTTCAGCCTGGCCATTTGATTGAGCGTAATACGGGGAAGAGTGTAAAAACTGGATGCCATAATCCTGAATGAACGTCTGTGTACTCTCCGCCATAAACGCTGCCCCCTGTCCGCTACAATACACTCAGGAATGCCATAGCGGCAGATGATATTCTGAAATATGAAACGGATGACCGTTGTCGCATCACAGTTTCGAACATGGATGGCTTCAACCCACTTGGTGAAGAAGTCTGTGCCAATCAGCAGGTATTTATGTTGGAGAGAAGAATTTGGATGGATTTCCCCAACAAAGTCAAGTGCCCAACCCCTGGCGGGCCAAGGTTTGATGATAGGCTGCATGGGAATATTAGGAATCCATTGAACTGGTCCATGAATCTGGCACTCAATACAACCTTGGGCAAAGCTGATGCAGTCTTTGAGGATAGACAGCTAAAAATAACCATATCGGCGGATCAGCCACCTCATCTTTGATCCACTCTGATGTGAACCACATACACCCAGATGAACTTCACGCATTAGCCTCTTGGCTTCTACTCCAAAGACACACCTGAGGTCCACGCTTTCCTCGCCCCGGCGAAGCAGCTCATCGCCTTTGAGTAAATAATTAGTAGCTAAGTACCTGATTCGCCTTTCAGATGGGGCAGAAGGGTCTTGTAAGTATTTAATGATTGGTTGCCGCCAATCGGTATCAATAATGTCTAGGGTAGCAACCAACCAATCGCCTCGTTGTTCCCTTCTTGCAGCAAAAGATGGCAGCGTCCTACGTTCTACTTTCAGGATGCGTTCCTTGACGCCATTGGCAAGAGTAATGCCCGTGGCAAGCTGTGCTAATTCGTTGGCTGCAAAGTTCTGTTCACGAGGGACGTAATCGAGCACCACGTCAGCAAATTAATCTAACAACTCTGATGCTCGTTCCCAGTAATGTATTAGGTGAAAAGATAAGCACTTGTATTCGCCTGTAAGCTGCTTGATGATTAGTAGAGAATCACCATACACTTCGATTTCTCTGGCATCCATATCCAATAGTAGTTCCAGACCAATGATGAGGGCCTCGTATTCAGCCTGGTTGTTTGTGCACGTCCACTCTAGCTGGAAAGAATAAGAGTGGCTGGTCCCTGATGGACTCTGGATGCAAATACCTGCACCCGCAAAGTCTGTACTACTACCATCAAAGTAAAGGATCCAAGGCACCGTTCCAATCATGTTGACGAAAGGGATAGGATCTTCAACCGATTCTTCCAAAGGATGATGAAGTAGGAAATCAGTTACTGCTTGTCCCGTCATCGCCTTGAGCGGTGCATACTGTAAAGAAAACTCAAAGAGAGCTAAGATCCACTTGCCGATCCTACCACGCAAGATAGGCCGAGTAAGCATGTACTTGACCAAGTCCGTTTGAGCTACCACAATGGTGGTAAAGGAAAGCATGTAGTGACGGAGCTTGGTCGCGGCAAAATATAATGCCAAACATAGCCGCTCGATAGGGGAGTATCTTGTTTCTGCGTCCAAAAGGGTCCTGCTGAGGTAAGAAACCGCATATTCGACTTTCTTACCCTCTGTAGTGGTTTCAACCTGAGCCAATAGCCCAGCCACAGAACTGTTAGAAGCAGAAATGTATAACTTGAGTGGGATTCCCGGTTTTGGCGGTCGTAATACTGGCTTGTCTGTTCGCGAGGCGTCATTGGGTCCATCTTGGCCGATGGCATTCATCCAAAAGTGTTGAATGGATGCCACCGTGTCATTATCAAATTGCAGGATTCCCTCATTCAACCATTCTTGGATTTGATCCTTCAATTCTATGCATGCAGACGTGCAATGATTATGTGAACGGTGGAAAGAACAATAGGATCCGTCTAACCCAATGCTTTGGTGCTGCGCTGACATGTATTCAGGAGCAGTTATTCCCTTATGGATCAAGAGTCGCCAAATCTCCTGCGCCTTGTGCGCGTTGTAGGTATAGGTTTGGAACCTAGAACCCTATTGACGAGGCTCCAGTCCATGGCATTTGTTGGTAACCAGAGTAATCATGTTCAACCCTGGAAAGGGTCGAGTCTCCGTCCAAGTAGGTTCCTTAGCAGTCTCCATCTCCATGACCCCCTCATTGATCCACGTTTGGATCTGGTCTTTGAGTTTGATGCAGTCCTTAGTATAATGGTTATTCATGTTATGAAAACTGCAATACTTCTTGCCCGCCATATAGTCTGACTTAGGAACGAAACCACCTTCGTGTTGGAGCCGCCCTTGCTTGAATAATTCGGCGAGGATCTCCGGAGCTTGATGAGCATTATACGTATACTTCTCAAAGGCGGACTTCAGAGGCAAAGAAGTCATAATCTTAACAGGTTCCTTGGCGAACCTTACGTTCTTCGGTTGTAGCGGCTGGCGACCCAACACCTCTACAACCGCTACGTTGTCTTCATTTTCAGCATCTTCAACCCAAGTGACCGTTGGCGAAGGATCAGCTTCTATAGTCGCCACCGTCTTAGAAATAGGAGGGACACTCGTCTTAGGCTTCAGAGTACCCGGATAGTACGATAGTGGGACGCCTTTCTTCTTGCTGGCCTGAACCCTCGTCTGGTCGAGGAAATGTTGATGCTTGGCTAACCTATTGGTTAAGTCTGCCATATTCGAGACGTACACTTGCTGGAAGTGGGCTTGTATCTCCGGCTCGAGTCCTGCAATCGCTAACTCGACAATGGTATCTTCTGCTAGCCTATCTCTGCATTTAGCTCGCAGGAGTTTAAAGCGCTTCAAATAGTCGATGGCGGATTCATCAGGCTCCTGGTTAGTATCCTCCATAATCTTGATGGTTACCTTAGCCTCGACAATCCCAAACATGGTCCTAAAGAGACCCTCCATGGATTGCCAATCCGGAATAGAGCCTGGTATTAGATCTCTGTACCAAGCTAAGGCTGATCCCGTTAGGGAAGTTCCAAACAATTTCAACTTGAGAACAGGGTCCTGGGCATAGGGGCCACATTCGTTGTGAAAACGAGTTATGTGGGTCTCTGCATCTTCAGAAGATTCGCCCGAGAAATTCGCGGGCCATGGCGTTAGGTTCACAGTTCGTGTTAATGGATTGGTATAGGTTATACTAGGATCCGGCAAACCTTGCATGATCCTTAATTGTTCCAAAAACACCTTATGTATGTCGTTGCGAGTTATAAAGCCCTCTACGTCTTCCTCTTGATCTTCTCCTTCTTCGTCAGATGGCGGATCTATCATCCGTCCACCTTTCTTCTGTTGTCTTGGCGGAGCAGCAGTTTCAAACCCCTTATTACGAGGCTTAGCTGCTTTAGCTGGACCTTTCTCCATTGTCCTCCCAGGCTTTACTGGAGGGGTTAGCTCTCTTTGTTCAGAAATCTCAACATCAAACCATAATTGCACCATCTGCGCCAATCGTTCGACAGCGGCATTGCTGTTGCAGCATCTGTGCTCTGAACTCCGCCTGCTGTTGTTGGAGTTGCTCGCTGAACTCAGCTTGGTGTCCTCTCACTAATCTATCAAGACTTTTAGTGAGAGTAGTAATATGTCCAGCATTCGCCTGTTGTTGCCTTGTTAAAGCATTAATGTTTGTCATATGACCTATCTGTTCAGTCTTCAACTCCTTCAGAGTAGCCTCTATCTTCTTTAGAATAACATCAGTGGCATGGCCTGAGACTTAGATATTACATGGCCAAAAGATTCTACTATCTCCGCAGGAGATGGTGTCCGAGTTTGGAGAATTCCATCTCCATCATTGGTTTCAGAAACTGATGGAGCCATCGAGGTATTTGGGATATCGACTACCTCCTGGCGATCAGCGATACCCTCCAAGTTGTCCGGAGTATGGTTATCTCCCTCAAGGACCTCATTCAAATCCTCAATCTCAGGTCTGCCGTCTCCAAACTTGGCTTGCAACTGAGATTCAGACAGACCTCTACATGTAGCTGAGTTGTGTTGTTTCAACAGCTGATGTTCTGGTTTCTTGCACGACGACATAGGTCGTTTGTAGATATTGGCTTCCGCAATCTTGACACTGGTCCCACTGGGCGTGCCAAAATGTTCGCGTCGGTTTTGACACCTGTCGAACTGTCAACACGTGGGGGTGGCAGACGTAGATTTCAGTCCTGGTGCGAGCGTGCGAGTACCTTTAGGTTAGGTACAACCTTGGTGGCGGACGACGTCTGGCGAACGAATCACCCTTGGCGAGCGGATGACTCTGGCGGACGAATTCGTCTGCTCCCTTCTACCTGACTTTTTGATCAAGCGACTGTTACGCGGGCGTTGACAGGCCGGCGTAAAGGCTCGAACAAGACCTAAGTAAACGATTACTAGGATTTTCTACTCAACCTTTTGTAGATTGAGATAATCTTACTTCGATGCTGAGATGCAAATCAGAGCTATTAATCAAGACCGCGGAATGGGTTTCGTCCAACCTCTTGCAGATTGGGAAGGATTGTTACCGGGGTAACGACTCGATTTATCACAAGACGTGACGACTAGACTCGATATGTCTCAGCAATGCTTCGACACGAACGCAAGGCACTTTCGACAACAGCGGCAGGTGTACGGCGACCGATGGTGGGCGTAGGTTTGCGGCTAGGTTGGAAGAGTGGTCGTTTGCAGTTGGTGGAAGGCAGTTCGTAAGAGATTGCTCCGAAGAGGCTTGCAAGATTTACGAATTGCGAGGCAAAAACTTGTTGTTAGATGGTTGTGAACCCTTTCTACGTTGTCCCAGAGTTCTTTATATAGTGATCTTAAAACCCCAAATACTTGTGTATCAAGCATAATGGATTCTGATATCGAATAGGATTGTATTATCTTAAACCACCTCCAATTCAGATTCCTAGAAGGACTCCAAATCTACTTCTAGAAGGAATCTGATCTAAAATATATCAGATTATCCTTTAATGGATAACCTCTTGGACTTCGGCCCATAGTTTCGAATAAATGTTAATTTAGGCCCAAACAATTGCGTTTAGCAAAAATGAGCAATTAATAATTCATGCTGGTTAATTCTTCGCATGGTTTTGCACCTTAATCCATTTCTTCTAAGCATCTATTCTAGCTATATTGGAAATTAATCAATCGCTTGTCCATACTAATACAAACGTTAATATATTGTTGATATGTCTTTTCATATCAACCAAAGATTCCAAAACATTCTATCTCTTTTGTTTGTATATAAACGCAACGTATACCTACAATACAACTGCAACCAACCCGAGTGTGCATGGTTGAGTACGTATGTCCGTGAGTCTCCTATTCATATTACTGACTTTGAACGATGTTCCTCTTCCTCCTTCATGGATTAATTATTAGATTAGAAATAGCCTAAAAATGAAAATTGGCGATAGAATAAATGACTTGTATATATATATTTTTTTGAATTAAAATACGTGGAATGCATGTTAATTAAGGTGCAACTTATATAAAAGTCTTTTTTTGCGTGTAGCTGGGCAGCTGGCACTTGAAATTTAAGAGAAAGGAAGAGATCGAAGGAAAGAAGCATCAAGCATATATGACTTATGAGAATGATCGTCATCAAGTAGACAGAAATGCTTGTGGAGCCAATAAAATATAATAGGGAAAATTCTCGACCTTTGATATATTGTTTGTTGATTGACCAATTGCCAACCAGTCTCGATCGATCGGTGCTGTTTGCTGGAAGTAAACCTAAGAAATGAGATCCTGAAGATAAATTATAACTTGTAGTAGTACAAAGAGCTAATATATATATGCCCATGTTCAAGATTATTTGATCAAAGCTAAGAGTACTTATTGAGCAGATCGAAGGTCTCATGCTCCCAAGCTTGTCAGTCAGTACAGTTGAATAGCCCTAATTAATGTATCCATCATTCACAACCAAAAAGAGAATTGTATTACATATGCATACTTTAATACTTAGACAGAAGAAGAGTGATTATATTTGCAGCATAATTGAGGGCAGCAAGCCCGTCATATATATTAGAGGGGCTTGTTGGATGTACCATGCAAGAGCCATGCTCGACGCAATTGTCGCTGCAGAGGGTAATATGACCTGGGATACAACCGAGTTCTCCGATCCGCCCTCATTTGAGGTATTAATTTGATCCCAAAGTGGGCAACTGGGCTGCATTGCCTGATCCTCCATTCTTCCATGTTCCAAGTTGGCTCTCGATAATCGATATTACGATACAGCCCAATTCTCTTATGCAATTACTGGCATTATGATCTTTGCCTCCCATGCAACTTGTCCCGTGTTCTGCTAGCTTTGACGTCGACCACCCGGACAGAGAATGGAGACGTACTGGTCTCTACTATGTGCCAGCGCCGCTCTTTTCCTTATTCTGCCACAAAACCCTAGTTGACCTGTAAAGAAGTAACCCTTGATTCTCCTTGATTCAAGGTGGTTCACCTTGTTCTGAAGTGAGCTAAGCAGCTGACGTAATCAACTTACTTATCAAGCTTAACAACTTGCTTATCAAGCTTGATTTTAGCAACTTGCTTACCAAGCTTGATCTCTCTTCCCTATGCACTTGATTAGTTTTTTGTATACAAAATCTTGTTTGTAAGTTCTTTCAATATAGTGGAAAATACCTTTCATCCATTGCTTCTCATTAGCTTCTCATTCAAAATCTCTTTATGGTATCAGAGTAGTGATCCTCATAAGGACCTACTTCTGCCCCTTAATTCTCTTGTTCTTCTTTTCGTTAACTCATGGCTGGAGGAAACAACAATCCATCTCCCTCTGGCACCAAACCTCCAGAAATGGCTGATCCTAACACTTCCCTTCGTCTCACCTCTACTCTTCTAAATGAATACAATTACATCTCATGGTCTGATGCCATGACTCTAGCTCTTGGTGGAAGGCAAAAGCTAGGCTTCATCAGTGATAAGACAAAGAAACCTTCCACAACATCTCCTGACTTTGATGTTTGGTTGGCTCAAGATCAAATGATTCGAGCATGGATGATAATAAACTCCATGGAGCCAAAGCTGCAACAAATCTTTCAGTACTCAGATTCAGCTATGAATATGTGGAATGCCATCAAGAACTTATATGGAGATCTAAACAACTCAGCTCGAGTTTTCCAAATCAAGAAGGATCTAGCTGATCTTCAACAAGGTAATCTCTCCTTCACTGAACATCTTGGGAACTTAACTGCTAAGTGGAATGAGTTCGAACTCTACCGACCATTCACCACTGACACTGCCATAACTCTGAAAAGAGCTGAAGAAGACAAAATATTTGAGCTGCTCACTAGTCTCAGTTCCGAGTATGAAGATCTGCGGAGTCACATCTTAATGGCATCTGAGTTTCCTTCTCTTTCCGTTATGTGCAACACAATTCAGAGAGAGGAAGTGAGGAAGAAGGTCATGAACGCTGATCTTGCTGTAAGCCAAGAAGTAGAAAAGGTGGAGACACGTGCATTTACTAGCTCTAGCAGGCCATATTGTGGTAGAAGACCTGAACTCAAGTGTACTCAATGTGAGAAGATAGGCATGTCAGGAATTGGTCACTTAAGAGACAACTCGAGGACAATCCAAATAATTCTATGCTCCTAAAGCAAACCAAGCCAACTGTAGCTCCAACTCTAATGTGGACTTCTCTTCCAATCCCATCTCTCTCCTAAATGAGTTTGCCTCATTTCTCCAACAAAGGTAAGGAGAAAGTAGTGACAATGCTACTGCAATGCTAGCGTTGTTTGCAGGATTTCTTGCAGACTCTAAGCTTGCAAATAATGATGAAATCCCAAGTATTGTGTGTGCTATCTCTACTGCCTTAGATCTCAGCAAAAAATATGATTTCTGGATTGTGGACTCAGGAGCTTCTGACCATATTTTAAATGATGCATCAATCCTTCTTGACTATCATTCCTTTGATAAACTATCACATGTTTCAATAGCAAATGGGAAGAAAGTTTCCATATTAGGAAAAAGGAAGCTCAATTTTTTTTCAAATCTAAAAAAGTCTGAGATCATGCATGTGCCCTCTTTTCCCTTCAAGCTTCTATCTGTTGGAAAACTAACTCATTTGCTGGATTGTCTTGTCATCTTCTCTACCTTCAATGTTATCTTTCAGGATCAGATTTCCCAGAGAAAGATTGGTGAAGGGTTCTTCCTAAATGGTCTTTACTATGTCTCCATTTCATTTCCTTCAAGCTTCTCAAATAGCCTTCTTGCAGAAGTAAAAGTGTCTAGTCTCTCTCAACCTTTATGGGACATGCGCCTAGCTCATCCTTGTAATAGAGTGTTGTCTGTTTTGTTTCCAGATATGTGTAAAATTTCTCATGAATGTGAAATATGTATTAAGTCTAAATCAACTCGACTCCCATTTCCTAAGTCTGTGTCTAAATCCTCACGCTCTTTCGAACTAATTCACTCTGATGTCTGGGGTCCTGCAAGGGTAATCTCTGTTGATGGTTACAAATACTATGTAATATTCATAGATGATTACTCAAGAATCACTTTTGTATGTCTTCTGAAATTTAAGCATGAAGTTCTTAAGTGCTTCAAAGACTTTCACAGCTTGGTGAAAAATCATTTCTCTTCAAATATTTGCACATTGAGATCAGATAATAGTACAAAGTACACATGTAATGCTATGCAAACCTATTTAAGTGAGCAAGGAATTCTTCATCAAACGAGTTATGTATCAACTCCTCAATAAAATAGCATCTCAAAGAGAAAAAATCGTGATCTTCTTGAGAAAACGAGAACCTTAATGCTGCAAGCAAATGTACCATAAAGATTTTGGTCCTATGCTATTCAGTGTGTTGCTTATCTTATTAACAGGCTTCCTAGCAGCGTGTTGCAGTTTGAGTCTATGTTTCAAGTGTTGAAAAAGAGAGATATAAACATTGATCATTTGCGTGTTTTTGGCTGCACTTGCTGTGTTTATGTTCAAGCAAATCAGAGAGACAAACTGGATCCCAAAGCAGTAAAATGCATCTTCTCGGGTGCTCATCATCACAAAAAGGATATAAGTGTTATGACCTCGTGAATCGAAGATTATATGTATCCAGAGATGTACAATTTGATGAAGCTACCTCCTTCTACCAAATGCATGAAAATGATCTTCAGGGGGAGCTTCAGGAAGATTTGTTTGAGATATCCTCTGCTCCTATAGTTCCAGATGATACCTCCATTGATCACACTGCTCACATTCATGACCAAAATGCTCTGGCACCTCAAAATGATGGTGCCACTGACCCTCCTGGAGCAGAACAAGAAGAAGCTGAAGTGCAAATGGATCAAGAAGAACAAGTTCAACCTTCATCACAAGCTCAGACACAAGAGAGAAGGTATCCTAGTCGAGCTAGGAAAGTGTCAGTCAAACTTGATGGCTTTGAAGCATATACTCCTAAACATCCGCTTGGTAATCTAGCTACACTCAATCATGTAACTCCATCTCATTCTGTCTTTTTTAATACTTTATGCGATAACATTGAGCCTAGATCATTTGAGAAAGCAAACCAGTCACCTATTTGGAGGAAAGCAATGCAAGAAGAACTTAAGGCTCTTCACGACAACAATACTTGGAGTGTGGTTCAACTACCTAAAGGGCATAAAGTGGTTGGAGTCAGATGGATATACAAGATAAAGTTTTATTCAAATGACATTATTGAAAGGTACAAAGCAAGGTTTGGAGTAGACTACAAAGAAACATTTGCTCCAGTAGCCAAAATAAACATAGTGAGAGTTATTTTGTCTGTGGCAGTGAACTATGGCTAGAAATTGTATCAAATGGATATCAAGAATGCTTTTTTGCATGAAGAACTTGAAGAAGATGTTTATATGCTTCTTCCTTCTGGTCACACTCAAGAGAAGACTCCTGGAATGGTCTGCAAGCTCCACAAGGCAATATATGGGCTCAAACATTCCCCAAGAGCTTGGTACTCTAAGCTCAGCTCTGTTTTGATTGCTTCTGGATTCAGAAGCAGCTTTGGAGATTCCTCCATGTTTATGAGAGCTGGCAAGTTGGGAAGACTCATAGTTCTTATCTATGTCGATGACTTGATCGTTACTGGAGACAATGCTCAAGAAATTGAAGCTCTCAAACAATCTCTTCATGCAACATTTGCAATCAAAGACCTTGGGGAGTTGAGATATTTTCTAGGAATTGAAATGGACCAATCCTCTACAGGCCTATTCTTAAATCAGAGAAAGTACATTGCTGATCTTCTTGATGAAGCCAACATGAAACAGAGTAGCATTGCCAAATCACCACTGCCTAGCACCTTGAACATTGCAGAAAAAGGTGAACCTTTATATGATATTGGAGTGTATCAAATACTTGTTGGTAAGTTAATTTATCTTACCATTACTCGTCCGGACATAACATATGCAGTCAACATGGTTAGTCAGTTCATGCATGCTCTAAACTCTTATCATATGCAACTTGTTAAAAGAATTCTTCGTTATCTAAAAGGGTCAGTGATTAGAGGCATTTTCATGAAGAAGCATGGTCATTTCACATTAGAAGGTTATACAGACTCAGATTGGGCTGGAAATGCAATTGATAGAAAGTCTACCATAGCCTTCTGTACATTTGTAGGAGGCAATCTAGTGACATGGAAGAGTAAGAAACAGTCAGTGGTTGCTCGTTCTAGTGCGGAGGCAGAATATCGAGCCATGGCATCAGCTGCTTGTGAACTAATTTGGCTCAAAACTCTTCTGGCCGATCTTGGAGTTAAATGTGCTTATCCCATCATCCTGCATTGTGACAATCAAGCAGCAATGCATATTGCAGCTAATCCTGTTTTCCATGAAAGAACAAAACATATAGAAGTCGACTGCCATTTCATTCGTCATCAAGTGCAGACCAAAGTTCTTGCTACAGCCTATGTGCAATCATCAGATCAACTAGCTGATGTGTTCACAAAAGTATTGCCTTCAGCTCAATTTGACAGACTACTGTCCAAGCTTGGATCCAGAGATTCTCTTGATCTAGCTTGAGGGGGAGTAAAGAAGTAATCCCTTGATTCTCCTTGATTCAAGGTGATTCACTTTGATTCAAGGTGATTCACCTTGATTCACCTTGTTCTGAAGTGAGCTAAGCAGCTGACGTAATCAACTTGCTTATCAAGCTTGATTTCAGCAACTTGCTTACCAAGCTTGATCTCTCTTCCCTATGCACTTGATTAGTTTTTTTGTATATAAAATCTTGTTTGTTAGTTCTTTCAATATAGTGGAAAATACCTTTCATCCATGGCTTCTCATTCAAAATCTCTTTAACCCTGAGGATGATAACAAGAAGCTCATATATGTTTGTTTGCCTATACTAATGTAAATCGTCTACAAGCTTATATTTTTTCCTTCATGGTCGTATGAATGCGGTTACTTATCGACATTCAGTATATATTGTCCACATAGGTGGTCTGAAAGCATGGTTTGTTATCACACAGTTGGGCGTCCCGCCACCTGAATAAAAACCTGAACGTGTTCTTGGGACTCTTAAGACGTTTGGAATTGTCATAACCATTTCAATTTGACATTGATATCACCAAGCTTGGCAAGGACAAGAAGAACTGAAGAGTTCTAGCTTTCACCCTCCAATTCATGCCTTTTCGCATCTTCCAGTACCATACCAACCCATCCAGTTCTACTGGACCTCATTTGGTTGTTTTGTGCTTTGATAAGTTTGTTGCATTGCTTAAATGATATCACTATGCAGTTACAGGTTGAGGTACATTTTGCACTAGCTTACAGCGTGGTTTTTTTTTTTTTTCCTTATAAACCCTAATTGGAGGTGGTAGTAACAAAATTGGCGCCCAATTCTGGCCTTGTATATTATTCGAAATCGTTTCTAATTGTCTTATATAAATATTCTTTCAGTAATTAATAAATGATATTTAAGATTTGAATGTCTGAAGGTCAGCGTAGTACAGAGTTATCCATCCTTTGATAATCTCGACCTCTATTTTCCGCAGATTGATCAACCAGTGTGGATCGGTAGGGCTTGATGGAACTATATCCAGGCAATGAGACCCTGAAAATAAATTTTACTTCGTATCAGTAAAAAGAACCAATATGAAGAGTTAGTATATATTCTTTTTCTGTCTACCATCTGCTGGTTTGATCTTTTGCTTAGTTCTTATTTTCTAAATACAAATTTGGAAGGTTATACGTACGTACCATCTTTGTATAAACTGCAACAAGACTGTCCGATATATTTTGTAATACACTATGATGATCAGAGTACATGAAAAACAATGTTAGACATGGTTAAGTTATGATGATTCATCTCTGAATAGAAACTTATATATATATGGGTCGTCTACAGTACTTTGAGGTATGCAATACCCTTATTTTTTTTAATTTCTTTTAACAAGTTATTAGAATAAATGACTATCTCACTTTGAAAATAAGAAAAAAAAACTCATTGTTTTCCACTTTATAAAAAATGGCATCATTTTAATATGTTTATCATAAAATAGGCAATTTCTATTTCACTAATTAATAAAAGGGGCTGTTTTTCGTTTTGTTTGTGACCATAATACCTTTTTTTTGTTTTTGTTTTTTAAACATGATCCGATCATAATACTCTCTCTCCCCTCTTTATCAAAACACACACACACTCTCTCTCTCTCTCTCTCTCTCTCTCTCTCTCTCTCAGCGCTGCAGCGGCGATCTGCAAGACCAAGTGGAGCTCCGCCGGTAGCACCACCGCGGGCCATGTAAATAATATTGGTATGATATTGCATATATATAATTGAGATAAATATTAACTTGAATTTAGAAATAAAAATTCTAGAAAATAAAAAAGAAGGTATGAAGCGATACACAACCAATACCGAACGAGTTTTCAAGGTGGATTTGCACAAGTCAAGTCCTGTGTGTCACACACTCTCCTTAAGACAACTACGCCGCCTCTACGGGTGCAAAAGGCTTGTTGGCGCTCGTCTCCCAGGATACAATGACTAACAAATTCTTGTAGCTGCACTGCTACAAGAAAATCTGCGAACCGGAGCAAGTACCTCTTTCTATCACCAGAAAGTGAAACAAGAACACAAGAGCAGAAGAGAGAGTTTGAGAGGAGAAGAGCTGATGCTTTTTGTTGGTGTATCTAACTAAGGAATAGGAGACCCTTTTTATAGTGTGAGGAATGCTTTGGCTTTTAAAGTCAGCAATGAATACAGGGAACTCAATGGCCAAGAAACAACACAAAATTAATCACCATGAATGGCTGAATAATTATGTGTTATAATATTGGAATTTCAACAAGTTTTCCAGCAGCTGAAGAGTCCAAAAAGAATCCGGGCTGGGTGCAAAAGGAGCCTGCGTTCTGGAGCCCAAATCGATGTTGCATTCGTGTCCGCAGGTCGCGCGGGCAGACCCAAGTTTTTGGTGCTCCAAGCCGATATTTGCACCCCCGCCCCCTGCGCGTGAGAGTGTATAGTTTGTGTTTACACAACTATACCTCATAGGAGGATGATTCTATATAAACCCTCTTTACTTTTCCCTTTATCCAATGTGGGACAAACTTAGTTTTCCCCATTTCAAATAGCCAACTTTGGATGACAATTTTTCATTCATCCCAAAACCAAATTAGGCATATGAACACATGATCTTGTAGTCCTCATTATGGAGAATACAAATCCAAGTTCATTTCTCATTAATCATAAGTGTAACACACTTTAATTAATCCATTTAAATTTGGTTTTATAAATGGGTTTTAACCCATTTTCCAACAATTCCCCACATGAATAAAATTGGCCACCAAAGACTCGATAGAATTGATGATAGATTTCTATGGTCGAAACCTGCATATGATAGGTAGGTTTTACCCTTTGAACCTTCCCTTGTGAAAGTATGATTACGTTACTAACTAAACAGTAGACGCGATGTCCTTGAACTATTCGTTATTTTGTGTAACTGATAGCATACCTCACACAGGAGTCTTTCCGGTACATTCCAGTTCTCACTATTGTGCCCGTTTTGGCCATGGACACACGCCTGGTTCTGCAAGTAGTTTGATAAGAGTTATGCCCTAAATAATTCCCCTAGAAGCGGCCCCACTTATCTCTTGCATAGGTGATCTCTTATATAAGAGTAACCCGCATTACTCCGCTTGGTTTTACCCGATGCATAAGAATCATTAAAAGCTTGGCTTAACCTTACTCTTACGGGTATCACTGTTTTTCATCATAGGAATGGATTTGGGTTCTCCCCACAGTGATCCAATTTCATCTCCACAATTTAGTTTTCCCATTTGAACCTAGCTCTTAGGATCTCCAGTCTACTAGGTTGGGTATCCACTGTAGAAATTTATTTTCCAATAGGCTTTAATCCCATTCCCCTCGATGATTTATCAACCAGCTCTCTGTTTAACCCTTTGGTTAGCGGATCCGCAATATTATCCTTAGACCTCACATAGTCTATAGAGATAACTCCAGTAGAGAGTAGTTGTTTAATGGTATTATGTCTTCGACGAATGTGTCTAGACTTACCATTGTACATCTTGCTCTGTGCCCTGCCAATCGCGGATTGACTATCACAATGTATGCAAATTGCAGGCACATGTCTTGTCCATCTAGGAATATCCTCTATGAATTGGCGTAGCCATTCTGCTTCCTCCCCACATTTGTCTAGTGCAACAAACTCAGATTCCATCGTGGATCTAGTTATGATCGTTTGCTTTGAGGACTTCCAGGATACCGCTGCACCTCCCAGGGTGAATACATATCCACTAGTAGACATTGAGTCTTTCATGTCAGATATCCAGTTTGCATCACTGAATCCTTCTATAACAGCTGGATATGTCGTGTAGTGCAGCCCATAGGTACGAGTATACCTTAAGTACTTTAGTACTCTTGCAATTGCTTGCCAATGCACAGCTCCAGGATTACTCGTATACCTACTTAGCTTACTCACTGCATAAGCTATATCCGGTCTTGTACAACTCATTAAGTACATTAGACTTCCAATGACTCTCGAATATTCTAATTGAGAAACACTTTCTCCTTTATTCTTCGATAGGTGCAGAGTCATGTCTACCGGAGTTCTGGAAATTCCAGATCCTTCCTTGTCAAATTTCTCCAAGATATTGTCCACATAATGTGTTTGATCCAGTACAAGTCCTTATGATGTTCTTGTGATTTTTATCCCTAAGATCACATCAGCAAGTCCCATATCCTTCATGTCAAATCTGGATTTTAACATGTTTTTAGTGGAGTTGATCATTTTATCATTACTCCCGACGATGAGCATATCATCCACATATAGGCACAGAATGACATAACCATTTTCTGTATCCTTGACATATACGCACTTATCACATTCATTAATTTTAAAACCATTGGTGATCATGGCGTTGTCAAATTTTTCATGCCATTGCTTTGGTGCTTGTTTTAAGCCATATAATGACTTTACCAATTTGCACACTTTCCCTGTCTTGTCCAGGAGCTGAGAAACCCTCAGGTTGTTCCATGTAGATTTCTTCACCTACATCACCATTCAAAAATGCCGTTTTCACATCCATTTGATGTACTTCAAGATTGCGTAAAGCTGCAATTGCAAGTACCATCTGGATAGACGTTATTCTCGTCACAGGAGAATAGGTGTCAAAGTAATCCACACCTTCTTTTTGCCTATAGCCTCTAATAACAAGTCTTGCCTTGTACTTGTCTATTGATCCATCTGCTTTCAACTTCCTTTTGAAAATCCACTTGGACGTCAAAGGTTTACAACCTGGTGGCAGATCCACAAGTTCCCAAGTGTGATTTTGCAGAATGGAATCAATTTCACTTTTGATTGCATCTTTCCACAGAGGACTATCAGTAGAGCTTACTGCCTCTTTAAACGTACGCGGTTCACCTTCAACCACATAAGTCAAAAAGTCGGAACCAAAGGATTTTTCCATCCTTACTCTTTTGCTTCGTCTAGGTTCAATCTCAACCTCAGACTCCGACTCAGACTCGGCTTGTTGATCCTGATCATTATCAGTAACAGCTTGACTGTCTTCACGTGTCCGAAAAATGATGCATTTCTCGATTCCATTATCGTGTCCTTATGAATATCAAGAACTTTTGATTCATGTACAAGAAAACGATAAGCCGAACTGTTATGTGCATATCCAATAAAAATGCAATCAACTGTTTTAGGCCCATTCTTTACCCTTTTGGGTTTAAGAATTTCCACTTTAGCTAAACATCCCCATACTCGCAAGTATTTATAGGATGGCTTTTTCCCTTTCCATAATTCATATGGAGTTTTCTCCTCTTTCTTTTTGGGCACCTTATTTAAAAGGTAATTAGCCGTGAGAATTGCGTCTCCCCACATGTTGGGAGGCATCCCAGAACTGAGTAGCATGGCATTCATCATATCCTTCAAGGTACGATTTTTCCGTTCTGCCACACCATTCGATTGTGGTGAGTAAGGTGCAGTTCTTTGATGTATAATCCCATGCTGAGCACAAATATCAGCAAATGGCAATTCATACTCACCTCCACGATCACTTCTCAGTACCTTTATTTTCTTGTTGAGTTGATTCTCAACCTCATTCTTATAGAGCACAAATTTCTCTATAGCCTCATCTTTGTTCTTTAGCAAGTATACATAGCAGTACTTCGTACTATCATCAATAAAGGTGATAAAGTACTTATTACCGCCTCTCGATAGTGTTGATTTCAAATCACACACATCTGAATGAATCAGATCAAGGGGTTCATTATTTCTTTCAACATTTTGGAATGATGATCTCGTTAATTTTGCCTCTACACAAGTTTCACACTTATGTTTTGTGTCAATTTGGAATTTTGGTAAGTGGTCCATGTTAATTAATTTCATGTCCTAGTCTACCATGCCATAAATTGGAAGACTCAAGCATATAAGTGGAAGATGAAGCTTCATTCATTTTCTTGACTATAGTCATTACATTCATTTTGATCATTCCACCGGTTACATAACCCTTACCCACAAACATTCCATTTTTGGACAAAACGAGCTTGTCAGACTCTATCACTATGCGGAACCCATGAGTGTTCAGTAGTGCACCAGAAATCAGATTCTTCCGGATCTCTGGAACATACAGAACATTGTTCAGAGTCAGCTCCTTCCCATAGGTCATCTTCAAAATCACCTTCCCTTTCCCCTTGATGGCAGAGGTGGCAGAATTCCCCATGTACAGGATCTCCCCTTCCTCAGATGGTTCAAAGGTGGAGAACATCTTCTTATCAGCACAGACATGTTTGGTGGCTCCAGTGTCCATCCACCATTCCTTGGGGTTTGAATCCACCAAGTTCAGCTCAAATATCATAGCACAGAGGTTCATCTCAGCAACTTCTTGAGTGACATCATCAACCAAGTTGGCCTCCTTCTTCTTGTACCTCCTTGGTTTGTTGCAATCCACAGACTTGTGACCAGCCTTGTCACAGTTGTAGCACTTGCCTTCAAACCTTGGTTTCTTGGAGACACCACCTTTTGGTCCTAGCTTGAACCGTTGATTCTTGAACTTCTTGTTCTTGGAACTCTGGCCATGTTCCATGACATTTGCCTTGGCAGAATATCCACTGCCCCAGGTCTTCTTCTCAGATCCTCGGTTATCGTCCTCAATGCGAAGCCTGACCTCCAGATCTTCCATGCTCATTTCCTTTCGCTTGTGCTTCATGTAGTTCTTGAAGTCTTTCCAAGCGGGTGGCAGCTTCTCAATAGCACATGCCACTTGAAAGCTCTCACCAAGCACCATCCCTTCAGCATGAATCTCATGCAGGATCAGCTGGATTTCTGAGAATTGACTCATCACAGTCTTAGAATCCACCATCTTATACTCAAGGAAGCGGCCCACGATAAATTTCTTGGCGCCGGCATCCTCAGTTTTATATTTCTTTTCAAGAGATTCCCATAGCTCCTTGGCCGTTCCCATGTTGATGTACACATTGTACAATGAGTCAGCCAGATCGTTCATGATGTAGTTCCTGCACAGATAGTCAGAACTATTCCATGCATTCACAGCAGCAATCTTTGCTTGATCAGCTTGGTCTCCTTCGTTGAATTCAGGAGTATTCTCAGTGAGAAACTTAGCCAGGCCAAGAGTGGTAAGATAGAACATCATCTTTTGTTGCCATCTCTTGAAGTGCAGCCCGTTGAACTTCTCAGGCTTTTCCCCATGGGAAACTGAGACAGGTACAGGCGCGGCAGGTGCATGCATGATTGGAATTTGAGCTGATCCCTTGCCAGCAATCACAGCATCAGAATTTTCTCCGTTAGTCATGTTTTCTCAAACTGAAACACACACACAAGTTGTAAGAATCTTGAAACTCGAACGTAACAAGTATTCACAAATTATATAAGCAATATCAATATAATGGTTGTCTTAAGATTGTAAATAATATTGGTATGATATTGCATATATATAATTGAGATAAATATTAACTTGAATTTAGAAATAAAAATTCTAGAAAATAAACAAGAAGGTATGAAGCGATACACAACCAATACCGAACGAGTTTTCAAGGTGGATTTGCACAAGTCAAGTCGTGTGTGTCACACACTCTCCTTAAGACAACTACGCCGCCTCTACGGGTGCAAAAGGCTTGTTGGCGCTCGTCTCCCAGGATACAATGACTAACAAATTCTTGTAGTTGCACTGCTACAAGAAAATCTGCGAACCGGAGCAAGTACCTCTTTCTATCACCAGAAAGTGAAACAAGAACACAAGAGCAGAAGAGAGAGTTTGAGAGGAGAAGAGCTGATGCTTTTTGTTGGTGTATCTAACTAAGGAATATGAGGCCCTTTTTATAGTGTGAGGAATGCTTTGGCTTTTAAAGTCAGCAATGAATACAGAGAACTCAATGGCCAAGAAACAACACAAAATTAATCACCATGAATGGCTGAATAATTATGTGTTATAATATTGGAATTTCAACAGGTTTTCCAGCAGCTGAAGAGTCCAAAAAGAATCCGAGCTAGGTGCAAAAGGAGCCTGCGTTCTGGAGCCCAAATCGGTGTTGCATTCGTGTCCGCAGGTCGCGCGGGCACACCCAAATTTTTGGTGCTCCAAGCCGATATTTGCACCCCCCCCCCCTGCGCGTGAGAGTGTATAGTTTGTGTTTACACAACTATACCTCATAGGAGGATGATTCTATATAAACCCTCTTTACTTTTCCCTTTATCCAATATGGGACAAACTTAGTTTTCCCCATTTCAAATAGCCAACTTTGGATGACAATTTTTCATTCATCCCAAAACCAAATTAGGCATATGAACACATGATCTTGTAGTCCTCATTATGGAGAATACAAATCCAAGTTCATTTCTCATTAATCATAAGTGTAACACACTTTAATTAATCCATTTAAATTTGGTTTTATAAATGAGTTTTAACCCATTTTCCAACAGGCTACTGCGTCTTCATCGACGTAATCGCCAACTCCTCAGCCACGTGGCAAAACCAGAAGCAAATCTGAAAGTTTGAGCACTACCGCTGCGACCGGAGCATCTCCATGGGGATGAACATGTCCAAGATGCTAAACTGCGCCGAACGATGACATCATCACCATCAAGGCTGACGACGGGAGTGCCACTGTCACCTTCATGTTTGAGATCCCCAAGCTGTTTCTTTATTTCATTTTTGCCCCCCTTTTAATTGAATTAGGGTTTTTGTTGAAGAATTGTTCTGTTAATTGTGCTCTTATATATAAGAAATCATCTTTTGAAAATGAGGAGTGAGGGGTTGAAGCCGGACAAGGAGAGTGTTGTGGCGGTTTTGGGGGCGTGTGCTAGTGCCGGAGCGGTGGAGGAGGGGCTGGTATTGTTTGAAATGATGGAGGATGAGTATGTGATTGCGCCGGAGATTGAGCATTATGTTGGGGATGTCGATGTGCTTGGGAGGCCTGGTCATTTGAAGGAAGCAGAGGAGTTCATTGAGAGAACCTTTGAATATGTGGTGACTGCCACAATGCAATTAAAATCATGTCGAAGATTGTAGGGAGGGAGCTGATCGTTAGAGATAACAAGCGGTTTCATCATTTGAAGAATGGGAAGTGCTCATGTGGAGATTACTGGTAAAGTTATCAGCCTATAGGAAGCTTCTCTCCGAGACCAGGGTGTGGTGGCAAGTTATGTAATGCAACATCAATGCTACACGAGAAAAATCAATAGGAAGTCTTTTTGGTTCATAGTTACTTGTGGAAGTTCTTGAGCCCCATACACTGTATATTATTCTTGTACCTTGATTCAGTTATATTAAATAGAAAACAAATTCTATGATAATGCTTTGTTTGGTATTAGAATCTCATGAAATGAGCTAAAATGATGCCTTCTATATTCTACTTCTATAATTTCAAATTTTCAACACTCTTACTTGCTTACTCAGATAGTTACTTATATAGGTCTCAGTTTTGAAGAAACAAGAACTGTTACTTGGATAGTTACTTGGATAGTTACTTATATAGTTCACAGTTTTGAAGAAACAAGAACTGTTACTTTGATAGTTACTTGTTACTTGGATAGTAACTACTTTAGTAACTATCTTCACAACTATCATCTGAGTAACTATTATGTGCAACTACCTTAGTAACTATCTTAGTAACTATCATCCTTGTACATATTCTGTATAACTACATTAGTAACTATCTTAGTAACTATCATCTGAGTAAACTTGATAGGAGCACAATGTGCGACGATATTACATGCTTATGCCCTCATTTATGCTTTGTTTAACCCTTATTTGTCTAAGATTGAGTCATAATTTAGTTTAGTGTTAATTTGGTAGAGTTTTGGAAAAGTTGGTTAAGAATCCGAAAAATGACTAAGTTTGAGAAATCTGGAAAATAATATAAGTTGTCTTTTTCGTGATTCTGAGATGAGTAAAAATGCGATCTATCCTTGTCCGAATTTGTTGAAATTTGGTGTGCTTAATATTCATATACTGAGGAATGTTGTGTTAAAATTTCAGATCAATCGGAGTTCGGGAAGTCACCCAAAAGATGGCTGCAAAACAGCAGTTCGAGCAAACCAATCCAGGGACTTCCAGGATTTTCCTGGGACTGTGTCCCAACTTCGAAAAATCATTCCCGTCGACTCACAAGGATTTTGATCGAACTGTTTTATATGGAGGTAGCCATGTGTGTCTAGTTTATTTGAGACTTAGAATCGCATCAATCGGAGCTCCGAGGAGGGAGATATGCCGGAGTCACTGCAACAACATCAAGTCTGCCGATTCCAAGATGCTACTGCCTCCTTTTTGCAAATTCTGTTTTCAATGGACCAAATGGTGTACAAATGCATATGTGAAGATAGTCCAAGCTTAAGAAAGGAAGGAGGATGACACCAAGCCCAAGCCTTGAAGAAAAATCAGAAATAGAAAACCTAATTAGACTTTGAAAAGGAAGGTTTCAAATCCTTAACCAATTGGGTTTTCTGAAACCCCTCTTACACTAGGGTTGCCGGCAGCCTCTCCTCTATATATAACCTCATCTTCTCATTCTGAAAATCATCTCATCTCAAGCTTAAACACAAGGCCTAAACTCTACCAAAATCCCCAAAGATCCTAGACAAAAAACCTAAACCGAAAACCACCTTCACCTCACCTCAAACAAGTTTCTGCCTTGCCGAAACCTTGGATTTTCTGCCTCCATAACCTACTGCCGACGTGACTCACCCCAGCCTCCATACTTCGCCGGATCCACACGACGTGAAGCTCTCAAGGTGTCTCAAAGTGTGATCCACTCCCTTCTTCGGTTTTGTAATTTTTGTTTAGTTATGTTTAGTTTTGTCTATGAAACACTCATGTATGTTTGGTGTTGGTTTATATGTCTATGTATGAATCGATTTTGGTTTTATAAATTGTATGTTAGAGACTTGTTTGAATCGATGCTTAGATTTATGTTTAGGTTTCGACAAGAACAATGAATTTTGCATGCTAATTTGTAATATGTAACTTGTAAATTCATGTGTTAGATAATTAGGGCAGTGGTATAGATGCATGTTTAGGTTTGAAATTGGTTAGTATCTAAGGATTGGACATGAAAATCGGTACTTAGTGTTGTCTTGAACATTGATCTAAGTGCTAGGTTTAATCAGCTAGAGTAATTACGAACGTTGCCATACTCAAAAGGTCGCTCTGATTTGTGTTGCTCACTTAGGGTTTAATACTTTAGATACTTGCATGTTTAAAATAAGATGATTGACAACCTTACTTGTTTTGCATGTCTCCGATTTAGACTATTGCGATTAATTGTTAAGTCTCAAAAGGATTAACATATATTCTAGGGTCCATACTCAAAAGGTCGATCTTAAGAACTTGAGAAGTCTTACAACTAAGTTGTAGTCGGAACTAAAATTGAATCTAAACATATTGATACTTGTTTCTTACTTTCTTGCATGCGAGTTTATATGTTAAAGAGTCTTTTGTGTGAACTATTTTGTGTGAGAGATGATGATCACTTGTATATAGTAAATTAGGACTTTAATTTCATGTCTAGGAATTTACAGGCAGCTTTGCTGCCGAGCCTTTTATCCCCCATAATTTCGTGTGAATATGTATATATGTATATAAGTGTGACAATTGTGTGCATATGTATTTGTGAATATTTGTATTAACATTCTCATATTTCAGGTACCCTTAATCTCCGGCTTAGAACGATCCCTACTTGCTCATACTACTAACGATATTTTGTAGGGTTATTATTGTGTGTGAGCTTAGGCTCCCATCAATTTTTGGCGCCGTTGCCGGGGACTATAAAATCTTGATTTGTTTGAATGTTAGCTTTGTAAATTTTTGAAAATCTTTTTGAGTCTTTAAAGTTTTGAGGTATATCGGATAAAGCATGACCTTACCGTGGGCTGCACAAGTCCATTGCACAGTTTGCTCCTCTGCTCCACGTACCTTGAATCTTTGATGTTGTGTATAGCTTGAAAAATTCTTGTAATACCTTGAAAAATTTGTTTAAGTATAGAATTTGTATATTCTTGCATTTTAGTTTATTGTATTTGTTCGTTTTGATGTGTTTTGTGTCTGTGCAGTCGAACTTAAAAGAAAAGTGCAGGAAATTCCAAACTTCTGCCTAAAACAGAAATCGGGCAGTGCAGTCCGTCGACTTTAGATGGCTGCCTTTTTCAGCTCACAAAACTTAGGAAAGTGAGCCATACACCGTTGGAAAGGTCTCTGAGTCTACTTTCTGTAGGATTTTACATAAGTTGATTTGGAGTCTCGAGCCGTTCCCAGTTTCAATTTGAGTGCAGCAAGGTCAATCTGGCAGAACAGAGAACTGGGCAGATCAATAGGTCTGACAAAAGGCCAAAGAAAGAGTACTTCTGATAGTGCAATTGAGGCGAATTTTATACGGTTGGAAAGCTCTGTGTGTCCACTACAACATTGCTTTATCACACCTTTCCATTAGGATAGTGGAACATACCCAAATTCGAGCCTAAAGGGGAAGTATACCATCTGCCAAAGCTTCTGCCAAGCTGCCTGCAGCCTGCTCTGTTGCTGCCCTGCGCACTGCCGAGCCCTGTTGAATGTCCCTGCTGATAAACCTGCTGAACGACCCTATCAAGAGCAACTTGTTCTGCCGAGGTCCCGCCAAGGTGATCTGCCTAGAGCAGCCTGCCTACGCTGCTGCCAACAGGCAGCCTGCAGCGTGAATCTGCCAATTGACATCTACTTGTACTGCTGCCGGGAGGAACCTGCTGCAGCCTCTGCCCATGCGTCCACTTGACGAGAAGACTACTGCTGCCCCTGCATCCTAATGCTGCTGCCAAGCAGCACACTGTCAAGAGGACAAAGCTGCCAAGCAGCCTAACTACCGAGAGAAAGGACTGCTGCCCCCAAGCTGCCGAGCATCAACAATGGATGAACACACACACAAAACACGGTGAAAAGTCTAAGCAATGGACTATAAACACAAAGCGCTAATTGGGAGGCAACCCAAGTCGATCAAAGAAAAGTGAAGGAGCCATCACCGAGAGTTTGAAATTTCTTAACCCTTCTCTTTTTCTTTGATTTGTGATGATATGTTGGTATATGTTAGACTATTGCATGCTTAGGAAATTCGTTGATATAGATTTGTGCTTACATTGAGGACAATGTAATTTTCTAAGTGTGGGGTGGGATAACGTATTCCGTTTATGTTTTGGTGTGCTTAGTTTAGAAAAGAAAATTCAGAAAATTGTTCTACAAAAATAGAGTGTTTAAATTTGTTTCGAGTCTTAGGATGCCCCTAAATTGTCAATGATGTTTTTCTCCTCTTTGCATACATAGATGATGGTTATGCATACAATTAAAATTGTGAGTTTCATGGATTTTGTGCATTGGTAGGAGCATGTAGGACTTGTTGATTAACGAAGCATGCATGTTTTAGCTAGTTTGTTTCCATAATAACCTATGTGAGCTTTAGAGCCAATTTGCTTTCTTCTTGAGTGATAAAAAGATAAAATTCAATAGATTCGTAGGAAGCATGAAACCTCATAATTCTTTGATTATTCGATGACTATGTGCCATAGCTTTTTAATGAACTCTAGTATGCTAGAACTTACTGTTGTTGATTTTCAAAACGTTTATATCATAAAATACTTTGATTTTGAATATGATTGAATAAAGATCATTTAGGTTTACCACCATTGCCAAATAAAGCATGAGCCCTATTGGAGCCAGTCGTGGGACACCTTAGTAAACCCCTTTGAGCCTACGATTAGCCTTTTCTTTCATCACCCTTAAACACTTTCCATGAGCTTAGTATAGTGATGCCTTTACCTTATGTGTTGGCAAAACTTGATTTTTGAAGGAGTTTTCGCGTGAAGTGATGAAGAAGAACAAGTGTGGGGTAGACTTAGCTAGAAAATTGTATGAAAATTGTAATTGTGCCGTGCCTAGTAAAAAGAAAACAGAAAATATGTGATTCGGACAGAAAAAGAAAACTCAAGTCTGAAATAAAAGAAAAAGTGTAGGCACGGTTTCAAAAGAAAATTGCTAAGTCTAGTATTGAAAAAAAATGTTGTGAATTTGGAGTTTTGTTTGCATGTGAAGGTCTAGCATTGTTATATTTTGACCTTTGTTCATATTCACTATGTTGTGGGGAAGAAAAGAATGAAGTATGGGTCCAACAAGATGAAATTTGACCCTTGGCGAGAAGACATAAGGAGATTAAGATTTGTCAAAGGGCACGGTGACGTTTTGAGCCTCCTTATCCAAATATCGAATACCTCTAAGCCTAGCCCCATTACAACCCTTTTATTGATCTTTTTCATGATTCTTAAGATGGTTAAACTTGATTTGTGGAGATTATCTCAAGAGTAAGCATATGGTTTTGGTTCATTGGTGCATATAGTTATCATATGAGGTTTTTCCATAAAAATTCACAAAGTGCTTTCGTTTCTTTGTCATATGCAAGTTACTCTTTGTAATTCATTATCTTTCATTTGCATATACTAATGAGTGAATAACCATGCTTCGAGAGAAAAGAAGAGAGTATGCCTAGTGAGGAGGATTGGATTAGCTTTAACATGTTTACATGCTTACTTTTTGCTCTTATATGTTCATATTGATGTCACATGTTCATGAAGCTGGGAATTTTCGTGCTTAGCATTCTCATGCATTAACTTGAAAGCTATGTGTACATACGAGCCTGAGACAAATTGTTAGGGGCAATAGTTTGTTTTGAGTCTTAGTTTTATTTAGTTTGCTAAGAGACTAGCAAATGATAAGTGTGGGGTAGTTGATAGGAGCACAATGTGCGACGATATTACATGCTTATGCCCTCATTTATGCTTTGTTTAACCCTTATTTGTCTAAGATTGAGTCATAATTTAGTTTAGTGTTAATTTGGTAGAGTTTTGGAAAAGTTGGTTAAGAATCCGAAAAATGACTAAGTTTGAGAAATCTGGAAAATAATATAAGTTGTCTTTTTCGTGATTCTGAGATGAGTAAAAATGCGATCTATCCTTGTCCGAATTTGTTGAAATTTGGTGTGCTTAATATTCATATACTGAGGAATGTTGTGTTAAAATTTCAGATCAATCGGAGTTCGGGAAGTCACCCAAAAGATGGCTGCAAAACAGCAGTTCGAGCAAACCAATCCAGGGACTTCCAGGATTTTCCTGGGACTGTGTCTCAGCTTCGAAAAATCATTCCCGTCGACTCACAAAGATTTTGATCGAACTGTTTTATATGGAGGTAGCCATGTGTGTCTAGTTTATCTGAGACTTAGAATCGCATCAATCGGAGCTCCGAGGAGGGAGATATGCCGGAGTCACTGCAACAACATCAAGTCTGCCGATTCCAAGATGCTACTGCCTCCTTTTTGCAAATTCTGTTTTCAATGGACCAAATGGTGTACAAATGCATATGTGAAGATAGTCCAAGCTTAAGAAAGGAAGGAGGATGACACCAAGCCCAAGCCTTGAAGAAAAATCAGAAATAGAAAACCTAATTAGACTTTGAAAAGGAAGGTTTCAAATCCTTAACCAATTGGGTTTTCTGAAACCCCTCTTACACTAGGGTTGCCGGCAGCCTCTCCTCTATATATAACCTCATCTTCTCATTCTGAAAATCATCTCATCTCAAGCTTAAACACAAGGCCTAAACTCTACCAAAATTCCCCAAAGATCCTAGACAAAAAACCTAAACCGAAAACCACCTTCACCTCACCTCAACCAAGTTTCTGCCTTGCCGAAACCTTGGATTTTCTGCCTCCATAACCTACTGCCGACGTGACTCACTGCCGTGCAGCCTCACCCCAGCCTCCATACTTCGCCGGATCCACACGACGTGAAGCTCTCAAGGTGTCTCAAAGTGTGATCCACTCCCTTCTTCGGTTTTGTAATTTTTGTTTAGTTATGTTTAGTTTTGTCTATGAAACACTCATGTATGTTTGGTGTTGGTTTATATGTCTATGTATGAATCGATTTTGGTTTTATAAATTGTATGTTAGAGACTTGTTTGAATCGATGCTTAGATTTATGTTTAGGTTTCGACAAGAACAATGAATTTTGCATGCTAATTTGTAATATGTAACTTGTAAATTCATGTGTTAGATAATTAGGGCAGTGGTATAGATGCATGTTTAGGTTTGAAATTGGTTAGTATCTAAGGATCGGGCATGAAAATCGGTACTTAGTGTTGTCTTGAACATTGATCTAAGTGCTAGGTTTAATCAGCTAGAGTAATTACGAACGTTGCCATACTCAAAAAGTCGCTCTGATTTGTGTTGCTCACTTAGGGTTTAATACTTTAGATACTTGCATGTTTAAAATAAGATGATTGACAACCTTACTTGTTTTGCATGTCTCCGATTTAGACTATTGCGATTAATTGTTAAGTCTCAAAAGGATTAACATATATTCTAGGGTCCATACTCAAAAGGTCGATCTTAAGAACTTGAGAAGTCTTACAACTAAGTTGTAGTCGGAACTAAAATTGAATCTAAACATATTGATACTTGTTCCTTACTTTCTTGCATGCGAGTTTATATGTTAAAGAGTCTTTTGTGTGAACTATTTTGTGTGAGAGATGATGATCACTTGTATATAGTAAATTAGGACTTTAATTTCATGTCTAGGAATTTAAAGGCAGCTTTGCTACTGAGCCTTTTATCCCCCATAATTTCGTGTGAATATGTATATATGTATATAAGTGTGACAATTGTGTGCATATGTATTTGTGAATATTTGTATTAACATTCTCATATTTCAGGTACCCTTAATCCCCGGCTTAGAACGATCCCTACTTGCTCATACTACTAAAGATATTTTGTAGGGTTATTATTGTGTGTGAGCTTAGGCTCCCATCAAAAATATTCTGTGTAACTATGTTAGTAACTATTAATTTTGTAACTATATGTGTAACTATAAACTATATTAGTAACTATCAATTTTGTAACTATCTGTGTAACTATCTTAGTAACTATCATCTGAGTAAACTATTATATGTAACTACCTTAGTAACTATCATTTGAGTAAACTATTCTGAAACTATCTTAGTAACCTATCAATTTTGTAACCACCTTAGTAACTATCATTTGAGTAAACTATTCTGTGTAACTATGTTAGTAACTATCTTAGTAACTATCAATTTTGTAACTATATGTGTAACTACTAACTATATTAGTAACTATTAATTTTGTAACTATCTGTGTAACTACCTTAGTAACTATTTTAGTAACTATCATCTGAGTAAACTATTCTTTGTAACTATGTTAGTAACTATGTTAGTAACTATCAACTTTGTAACTATCTGTGTAACTACCTTAGTAACTATCTTAGTAACTATCATCCTTGTACCTATTCTGTGTAACTACCTTAGTAACTATCATCTGAATATATATTCTGTGTAACTATGTTATTAACTATATTAGTAACTATCTTTTTGAGTAACTATTATGTGTAACTATGTTGGTAACTATCTGAGTAACTATCAACTTTGTAACTATTTGTGTAACTATTTGTGTAACTATCTTATTAACAAGTTACGATGATAAATATATGGAAAGAAGATGTACTGCAGCAAGCGGATGATAGAATGGTAACAGTTCAACCTCACTAAAACACCACTTCAACCACCCAATCTGTGAAATTCACACCCACGACTTCTCAACACATTTTGAACTACAACTAAGCAAACTCAACCACAAAAGTAACTCAATTTTCTCGTTGCATGATATATGTTCCCTGTACAGGATGCACAATAGAGAAGAAATTGTCGTAGCATAATGTGTTTACAAACCCCAAAAGGCCAAAATTAGTAGCAGATGGAAGATCAAAATATAAAGAATTATTAATCAAAATAAGCAGGGATATACATCCAAATTACATAGAAAAAACTTCAAGAATTTTGAGAAAAAAAATTTGTGAGAAAAAATAATCATAATCAAAGAATGTGGAGAAAGATATACATGCGTTCTGCTCAAATCAACAAAGCCTCAAATTAGCAAAAACTAATTGGTTGTCACAGCAGCTAGCAAATAGAATACATATTGGCAACAAAACCAATCCAAAGGTTTGAATTGAACCAGCTTCTAGGACAAGAAATTCTGCTCATCATAGCAAAGCTCCTTCCTTAGTTTATGTGAGAAGAGTTTGCAAGCATCCATGCTAAGATCAATGGCAGCAGAAAGTGCTACAAACAGAGCAGCATCAGCCATACACGTTACATGTTGCACTCCTACTTGCACCATAGGCTTGCTCACCTTTCCTTCCCCTTCGACGCTTGATCCCATCACAAATCCTTTAACCGGAGACCTTGCGTAATTCAAACCTGAATCTCTCAATAGCTGACTATCGATGCAAAACTCTCCGCCCTTTTTGGTGCACAATGTAGCTTCGGCAATGGTAAAGCTGCTACTAGGACCATTGTCAGTGACAAGCTCAAACTTGTAGCCCAAGCCATCAATAGGGCCTCTCTCGCGCCAAGCCTCTAAACGGCCGCATGGCTTCCAATTGTTGACAGAGAAGCCATGAGGTCGAAGGATGAGCCAAGCACCCGGGTTGGACCTAGAGACCCAGTCGGAACCCTGAGAAGGTACAAAGGGTGTGATCATGGAGGCAGCCGCCACACGCGAGCCGGATAGATCATGAATCGTTATCATCCAACCCTTTCTCTCCCTTCCTAGTCTCTATCTTTCACCTGAAAAGGTTCTCCATCCTCTATTATTGCTGCTGGTGAAATCTGGTGGCAGAGATCTGATATAAACACAAAATCATTTTAGTTAAATCACTTGTGTGATCATATGATTAATTGGTACAGAATATACAAATTAATTTGAAATTGTGGTTGTCAAATTGGATTATATTCCTATAACAGAACATGTAGAACTGATACCAACTATCTGCACATCAGCACATGGTAGGGAATCCCCAACAATATATATATATATATATATATATATCTAACGAGGCTGTTTTGAAGTTGACAATGTCTGTCTGACCAAGTTTAGTTGTGCAACTAGAATGTCTCCATTGAAATGTTATAAGTTTCTCTATTCTCTTTTCTCTATTCTCTAGACCCAAACTTCTGAATCATTCACCCTAGCTACGACCATTATACATTTACACATGGCGGAAGTTAAAGACTTTGAATATAACTCATTTTCCCCTCCTCCGTAACTCCTCATCCAAAAGTTCGGCAAGCTCTCTGTGCAGCCTCGCCCTTATTGAACCTTTGGTCTTGGCATGGGTCATGAGGGGCCGGAGGCCTCGGTACCAGTCAATGGCACCAGGACCATTTTGGCAAGCAGGACAGTGCCACTGTCTCCCAGGTTCATTGATCTTCGCAATAGTTAAGCTATCCAATACCTCGAAAAACTTCTTGAGCGACCGATTCTTCTTTCTAGTTCCATGGCTCTTCACACTAGCATCTGAGTCGAATTCATCAGATAGATCATCATCATCATCAGAATCAGAATCACCACCAGCATCAGCATCAAATATTTCATCCTTATCATCGATCCTTCACACATATAAGGCTCCAGATCAATCAGAGAACTCACAACAACAATCATGAACAGCTAAAACTTAATTCTATTTTTTTTTCATAAACAAAATCAACACCAAAAACTAATCCAAATAACAAATCAACACATGCCGAAACGATTTTAGTAAGAATTGAAGAAAGGGAGCAAAACCTTAGGCGCTTCAAACGCCGGAGAATTCTGAGTGAGGCGGTAGAGGTTGTAGCCTTGTAGGGGTAGGTTGACAAAGAAGGAGGAGTTGGTGTCTCAGAGCAACTGGAGGAGTGGCCGGACCACTCAAATAGTCACAGAGTCGAATACAATAATATCGTAACACATCCAGAACACTTTCTGGAGTATCATCAAAACAAGAAGAACTTGTACTATCAAAAGGCCAGAGTGACCACTAAATACCCATACGCTGTCATCGATAGACAGAATAATGTGTGGTAGTACCCACAGTGGTAAATGTCTTATGGTCCACTCATTGGATAAGTCGTGCGTCGCTATTAAGTTTGAAACTTCCTTTAGTACTACTCCAGAAGTTCCGCTAGTGCAGTCGAAAAACTGTTTGAATTGGGAGAATCCTCCAGGATCCCAAATACGAAAACCTAAAGTGTTAGAATCCATTAGTTGGGTCCACAGAATGGCCCAAAAACAAGGAGCATCCAAAAGAAATTTGGATCCCCCAATATTTCCGACTGATTTGGGTCTCGTGCATGAGTTGGACCTCCAAACAGGTTTGGGCCCTAAAAGTGATATGGGCACCCGAAAACCAGTTGGCCGACACCCCTCGGTACTGCTTCTGATCACCGACGCACGATTCTGAGGCTTCAAGCACAGCGCATCGGCCACGGCGGAAAGAAACATCAACCTCGACCACCGCCATATTTAAAGCCTATTGGTAGCAGCCTCCAAACTCATCAAGACCGCCACCTGTCTCCGCCACCCAACCGGATTAGACAAATACCAGATCCGGCATGGCCACACCACCGTTATAATCGAACAGACTCGATGTGGTTTATCTCTGTCGATCGCCGCAACTTGTGAGTCGCCGAATGTGGACGACCAAAAAACCAATTGAGTCGCCCTCGTGGTGGTCGAGTCTGACCCAAAATCGCCTTCCCATGAGCAATCAGTTGTCGGAAAGCCATATTGCCTAAACACCGAAGCTTAGGTTTTGGGTGAGAAATTTGGGGATCATGGTTGACAGATCCAATTTGCCAGAAAAATCGGCGGGGTTGGGAGGCCACCGAAAAGATATGGCATTAAAGGGCCGAGAGGCCATGTAACGTGGAGAGATTGACTCTCCTTAGAGAGGAGGCCTGGATTGGCCGCCATTGGAGAACCCCAAGATGGGGGAGGCGAAGGGGGAGGCTAGGGTTTGGAGAGAACTCCATTGATTTTATTTGATATCGTTTTTGGGTAGTTATAATGGCATTATAATAGTATATTTTGTAATTATATCATGCTTTATGGTTATTTGTTAAACAATGTCTTTTTTTATTATCAACACAAAATTAAGGTCTTTTTTATAATTTTAGGCCTTCAAATACCCTAAATTATAAAAACCCCATTAATTAATAGGAAAGACTATTTAAGTGATTATGTTCCGATGATCTTAGGATATAAGTTTTTTTTTTTAATTATTTTTTTAAAAGGAAAAACGTACATATTTATGTATGGTCAATTGATAATCAAATATTAATTAGCTTTATTGTTTTTCTTATATATTTAAAAAAGTTAAAGGCTATATATATTGGCCGGTTATCAAATTTAGAATATCCAGAACCATTGGATATATATATATTACTAATCTAATGACCTAAAATATTTGTCAAAATATGGTATGACAAACATCCGGGTACCTAAGGCTTAGTTTTATATTGATGTGAAAAAACTCAAATATAGAAAAACTGTGTTTTAAATAAGCAACATGTCACCTGCTTTTTAAAATCGTGGTTTTTTCAACTAAATTTTATAAATAAACACCTTATTGTTAAAGGAAATTACCTTTTGTGTGCCTTCGTCAAAGTAATGACGATAGTAAATTAGGAAATCAGTTATCAATAAGTTGTAACGTTTCAATCAGTGATTATGATCATCAATGTAATTGTTATTACCATTGTAATCGTCACCCTATATAAAGGGATTCTCTAATGAAATGAGTAGACCAATTCTGATTATTCTACAACACGTTATCAGCACGATGCTTTAGCCAGAAAAAAAAAAAAAGTCTTGGTTTTGTCTCTGAAAAGAAAATCAAAACCCTAATATTCTTTTCTGCCGGCAACAGCTTGTCGGAAAATCCCCAGAAATTCACTCTACCGACAACAGTTTGTCGGAAAAAGCTTGAAAATCTCAGCTCACCCAGAAAGTTTCTCTGGGCACCCAACCGATCGAGATTTGCAGATCGGATCCGCGCAGCCGACCACGTCACGTCCCGGCACCACTGCTCGATCGGCGCCTCGACCCTGCGCTCCAGCGCCTCGACCCAGTCGCTCCAACCGGCCTCCGATCGATCCCCCCCCTGATCTAGTCGTCCTCGACGACAAACGACGCAGTCGTCCCCGATCGTCGTCATGACACCCTAGCCCAACGACGCAGGCGACCCTTTCATCCCCGTCGACGACCTGCATCGATTCCTGCCATTCACGTCGACGATCCAACCTCGACGCCGCGCCCAAGACCTAGCAACAAGAAAATCTGCTTTGGGCACCCATCGTCGATCCCGATCCAGCCCTGCACGCAGCTCCGCGCCGCCGATGCAGGAGCCTTGCGCGTCGGAACAGCCACCCGATCCAGTGTGTAGAGGGACACTGCTCAGTGCTTCGTCCCTGATCCAGCCGTCCTCGCCTCCGCGCCGACGAATCTGGCGCTGCCCTCCCCGCGACGCCGTCCGCTCCGATCTGCCACAAACCCAGATTTTGGGGCCTAATCCGACCCGGCTTCTTTGGGCCGGGTCTCGACCCGACCCGGTATGTTGGGCCTGACCCGGATCTGCCTGATCCAACCCACGAAAAAAAAAACAGTTTTTTTTTTTGAAAATATAATTTAAAGGTAAATTTAAAATTACGGCATTGTTATTTTTATTTACCGTATTTACTGTTTTAAGAATTTAATGGTAAATATTAAATTTTTTTAATTTATATAGTAAATGTGAAATATATATGATTGAAGTGACTAATCATATGAATATTGTTTGTTTTTATGTGACTTATCAATTTAATGATGCGGCATGCGACGACAAATTTGGAGTCGGAGATCGAGCAATCGATTCATATGCAGTTTATTTGGCAAACTAACAAGTAAGATCTAATTAACGTTATCATTTTCATTAAATCGTTAATGATATAATGCTCAAACTTATCTTATTATATTATGACATATATTTATGAAAATTTGAGCATCATTATATGTCTATTTTATTATGTTAAATAATTGTTTTTATTTAACATGTTATTTAAAGCATTGCTATGATAATGCAAATCTCATGAGCAATACAATATAAAAATGGACAAACCAATTATTGTGATAAAGCATATTCACGAAGTAAGAAAAATATGACCATTACAAATTTTGGTCTTGAGATCCAATTTTAAAAAATTTTCATCATGGATATCTTCTTGATTATATAAAAAGCAATGATAATGAAATTTCATTAGCTTTACATGCAATGAATATGGAAACATCAAAAAATTTTATTGTGATAACGAAATTTCACAAAGCATTTGATTTCCATAAAGTATATTGGTTTATTTTAGTTGTCGTGAATGTCATAGACCGCGAAACTAATATATTTTATTCTTCCTATATTTTACAGATGGTTTAACCATCACAGTTCGACTTTGACACATTGGGCTCTGAAGAACTTGAGTTCCAAATTCCCCTATTGAGCCAACAAAGGCTTGAACATGGTATATTTATACGAACTGCTTTATGTAAATAGCTAAATATATAATTTCAATATCTTGAATGACAACGTAAGGTCTGAAAAGAAATTCCCTGGAACAAATTATGCAAAGTAATGCAACAACCCTAAAACAAAGGGCAATGACGATGTAAGGTCTGAGAAAACAAAGGGTAATGACGATGTAAAGTCTGAAAAAAAAAATTATTATTTCTTAGAACAAATTGTGCAAAATAATGCAACAACCCTAAAACAAAGGGCAATTACCATGGACGTAAAGATTTCTATAATCATCCACAAGCAAGTGGAGATAATGTAACATTTAAAAGATGACATAGGGGACATGTCATGTGCAGCGAAGCACTCTGTCATTGTTGTAATTCAATGAACTATTGATACGTACATTATACGCTAGCAAAGAATTAGCTACGACTTTTAATAAAAATGAAGAATCATATAAATACGCGGATTTTGGAAAAGTATCTTCAATATCCAACAAGAACATCGAAAATGAATTTACAACTGAAGACATAACATATGGGAAGAATATGTCAAATGACACATCTCATTGCAGCTATTAAAAGAGCAAAAAGGATCTGGCTCAATCCAAGATAGACTTTGATTAGTCTACTTTTAAACTTACAAGATATCCTTATAAAGGCCATTATGCCTAAATACGACTTTTGGTCCTAAATTAGACTTTTGGTCTTAAAATTTCTCTCTCTAAATTGGACAAGACTAAATGTAATCGTTGGCATGTTAATTTTTTGAATCTTCTCTAAAGGAATTGAGATTATTCAAATTTTATTCATAATACACATAATTCAATTTTCTACATCTAACTTTGCAAAGTATTGCATAAAGTAAAGCAACATATCATAATATAGGCATGAAACAAAGAACCGTGTGTAAAGAAACGCACAATGTAATCCCTAAAATAATAGTACTGAAGAACAGTAACACTATATCAATAATATATGATAATGATTAGTATATCAAAGAAAGTGATAATGATCAGTATATATTTTCCTTTGGGATTCATAATACACCTGCCTAATTGGGATTACAATACCTTTTCATTACAATCCCCATCGATTTACTCTAAAGAACTTGAGTTACGTTTCGATGTATATATTGAGCATATGTCAAATTGACAATTTATGCGATAAAAGAAAATTGAATTTTGTTTTCCACATTATAAAGAAATTTACGCCACGATTTTTCATGTGAAAAAGATACAAGTGAGAATTCATTTGAGCTCCTTTGCATTACCTCTAAATGACTGCGAATGTAAACGAGTATTAGAGAAGATTATATGTCAACTTAGTAGGTTCTAAGTAACCGCTAATTAAATCCAACGTCATAAGAAAATGATCTTTTGGAATTCTGACATAGATTGGCTTTGATATGGTGATCCATACATTAAAGAAACTACTATGGACACCCATATTTTTGGATAAATAGAAGCAAACACCAGAAGAATATGGTTCACACACGAATCTGAGGACGATCAATGAACATTTTATCCTCAAATATTATTTCGATACAATCCATGTAGGGATGAAGACGTGTGTTCAATCCCTATATTCCACCGCTCCCCTACGGTGACATTATGATATATTTGATGCACAAGTACATGCACTTATATCATATTATGCTTCTTATCTATTGTGATTCTATGAATCGAAGCACATCACTCAAAGCCTATTAGTGAAATTATGATTGAGATCATCATATGCAAAGGACACATGAGTTTCTCATTATGTTGTTATATTGAATCAAAAGAGGATTCAGTGGATCGATTCAACCAACTTGCGGACACCATAGATATTTTATGGTGTTGGTTGTTGTGTCGACACGCTGGTCACGTGTCATGACACCATCCACAATTAAAAATTTCTGCTGCTTATGCTAGAAAGTCAAAGCACCTAGGCCGGGTTAATTTCCGTAGGTGTGATGATTTTATGGCTTATTATACGGGATTTGTAATGGACATCATATTCCTATATAAAAACTCAATTGGTCTCACGGAAAATAACTACAGTAATAGTCTTAATATTGGTAAAGCACACCAATACTTCCGTTTTGGGTTATGCAATTTTGCATGCAGCGTTATTTATTCATCTTTGACCATCATCATTGAACAAATTTATACCACAGCTAGTGACTATGTGTGAGAATTTTACAGGATTTCAAACGAACTTGTAATCCTTGAGCTCTTTTGGATTGACACGGATCTACAATCCTTGAGCTCCATTAAATGTTTTATGTGCCAAAATTGCGCCGCCACAGCGCACAATGATGGGTTACTTGAGATGAATAAATATCTATGCTGGATATGAACTTCCAGCTATAGTCCGCTATGTCGAAACCTTGACAGGCGATCTCCTCACCGCTAGATTTGCGGTGTGTCACTTTGATGAGACAGTCTTCCCGTCGTTAGGGGGAGATAAGAACAAGCATGTTCAAGTGGAACGACAGGAATTGTCGTGGTTTGTCCCCACTATGTCTCATCTCGATCCCCAAAATCACACAAAGTAAAGTGTGCAGATGTCTTATACATTAAAGTGACGAGATCATATAAACCTGCTGCAAATATACCTGCAAGGATTGTGTTTTATCAAAAGGACATGGTATCACCCAAGAGGAATTGGGTATTGCACTGCCACCATGGATGGTGGCATGGTGACGCCATAAGTGACATAAATGGTGTCACAGGCCGTGGCTCTCCAAGGAAGAGGGGGAGGCCACCTTAGGTTCGATACATACTTGTGTAAAGGAAGAAAACAAGTTTGGCACAACCTGATCTATTGATCAGTGATACTCAAATCCGTCTCATGAGAATATTTATGGATTGTGGTTATCATTGGGGGACGCCTCAAATGTTAGAACCAATCCATAAAGTATAGAGATCTCTACAAACACATTACACTAGTGTACATGAGGACGTGGAATAATGAGTCTACTATCGAACCATACTTCGTTGAAAAATGTCAACTTAGTAAACTGGCCTAATGGAAAAAAGCGATCCAGTATAAACAAAGAGATAGGTCTTTTGGGCAGGTGACGCCGACACCGCAAATATAAACCCTATCAAATATATCTTTGTTAGAATGCGTTATGAGAATAAGAGTATGCAAACTCACCTTATGGTGCAAGGTCTCTCAAAAACGCACTGGAATCGACTACGAGGAGATATTCTCTCGTAATGGACTACGATGAGACAAACTCTCGTAATGGATGTCATTGCACTCCACTACCTTGTCAGTTTGGTTGTTTCCGAAAAACTGAACATGCAGCTTACGAAAAGTGATCAAAACATATATCTCTATGGGGATCTAAATTAAGAGATATACATGAGGATCCTAAACGGACTTGATCCACCCAAATCAAGTGACTCTAGATCACATGAGTACGTTTGCAAAAGAAATTGAAACGTTCACTAAAATGACTACTTGATTGGAAAGGGATTGATGAATTATGCCCTTGCGTTTTCATTATGGATATATATGAACTCTAAATGAAATAAGAGAAACTCAGTGTATTGTAAATCCTAAGTTGAGAATGAAAAAGATTTTGGGAATACACAGTCTTGAAATGGAACTCAAGGACTGTAATGATGGTGATCATCCATCAATCGGCTTAGGCACTCTAAAGAATAAAGTGAGGCCTACAGATATTCTCATGATCAGTCGAAGTCTTTACTCTAACAATAGATCCGTTTTTCATCTAAAGGAAGATGACGAAGAAGTATTGGGAAATGAAATTCCTATACAAGTGCAATGACGCATGATTGTACTTAAACATAATATGTAAGACTCGACCTCTCATTCGATGTAAATTTGTAAAGCTATGTCTAGCTATGCGCCTACGCAACGCAAATCATTCTTTCATTAAAGATATGAAAGATTTGGGCTCATTCAATCTCTACATAGAATGTGACATGATAAAGAAATTATCCACGTCATAGCCAACTATGCGTAAAGAAAAACGCATTAAAGGTGAGATAAGAAAATCTGTTATTACAGATCAATTTCAAATCTCTTGATGGTTCACTCATACTCTAGACGAAGTTATGGCTATTTTGTTATATGAATGTCATACCACGAGTGAACCTGATGTTCAATATGAACCAATGTGTTCGGTTCATGAACAACCTTATCCTCAAGATCAAAGTAAATCAAGTTGGATCTGAGGAAGATATGGCAAGATTTAGTTACTAAATCATTGCTCAAAGTCATATTTGGAAAAACATGTGAAAACACATAACTGTGCTGATGTTACTAAAGCTCCCTTGATCAAATGAAAGAATCAGGGAGAATCCCATGATTAATGTAAAAATCAGGGGGAGTTGCAGACATCAGGGGGAGTCTAGCACATACATGTTGTTTTCAAATGTAATAGGTGCGTTGCGCTCTTTTTGTCCTTCGACCAAAGTTTTATTTTCTCCCATTGGGTTTTTGTTACTTGGCAAGGTTTTTAATGAGGCAACACCACATGCACCATTTTATCTGTGTTGAAGGAAAAACATAGGAATGCGAAAGCTTTCAAAGCTTCCTTGATTAATGTAAGGATCAGGGGGAGATGTAGACTTCAGTGGGAGTATAATACACACATGTAATCCTCAAAGGTTAAAGGTGTGTTGTGCTCTTTTTCCCTTCGTCCAAGTTTTATTTTGTCCCACTGGGTTTTGTTACTTGGCAAGGTTTTTAATGAGGCAACGATCTATGCACCATTCCGTCTTTGACTCGGCACAAGGGGGAGTGTTAAAGGAAATTACCTTTTGTGTGCCTTCGTCAAAGTAATGACGATAGTAAATTAGGAAATCAGTTATCAATAAGTTGTAACGTTTCAATCAGTGATTATGATCATCAATGTAATTGTTATTACCATTGTAATCGTCACCCTATATAAAGGGATTCTCTAATGAAATGAGTAGACCAATTCTGATTATTCTACAACACTTATAAAAAACTTACCAAACACATAATCAACTCATAATGATAATTATAAGTGATTATTTACTCTAAAACTCAATACCAAACTAAGTCTAAGAAAATTCCTATATATATATATATATATATTAGAAAATGTTCATTTAGTGCTAATTTGGCCCCCTCATTACCCATTCCAATGATCATCTTATTTTCTTCCCCTATTAAACATAAGGTAACCACTCATATTGCCCATTTGAACAAATCTTTTCAACCCTAGTATATTTTTAACAGTTTGTCTTCCTTTTTTGCCCCTATACCCTATCTAATAGATTTGTTGGATTATAACGTGCAGAGAGGTTTTATCAGAGAAGGAGAGAGCCCGATTTTTCCAGAAAAGGAGAGAGAGAGATATATATTTTTGTAAAGAAGGAGAGAGAGGGAGAGAGAAAACGAGTTTCGCAATGAATTTGAATCGGAGAATAGGGTTGATGGTGTTTTCTGCGAATCGGAGAATTCGAATGTGAGATCTTATTAATTCGATTTGGCATCGATTACGAAATCTGGAAATTTGAAATCGGAAATCGGAGGATTGAATCATAGGTTACTTAGACTCGAAGATTTGAATAACAGGTGTGATTATCTGTTTCTCCTTTATTGTTGATTTGATGATGTTGTTGAATTTAGGGTTTATATCAACCTTTATGACGTTCAATACTTAATTACTGGGGGTCAGTAAGTATCATACAATCTGCATTCATCAGATTTCCAATCGATTAGTGAACACCAGTAACTACTGAATCCAACTAAGCATGTTACTGACCCTTAGTAATTAGATTACTGACTCCCAGTAATCGTTTTACTAACCCCTAGTAATTAGATTACTGACCCCCAGTAATCACGTTACTGACCCCCAGTAATCAAGTAACAGTTCCAGAAAACATGTTAGCTGATTTAATGGGGACCAGTAACATGATTTTTTCAGTTTGTTAGTACTGCTTGTATGTGTTACTGAGTTTCAGTAATGTTGTTTTTGTTGTTGGTTAGTATTGCTTGTATTTGTTATTGATGGACAATAATTTCGATTATTTTTGTTCATTCTATTCAATGCAGGAACATGGCTCATTTTTTGCTTGCTCAGTTTATATGTGCTGGAGAGGGTTTTCATCATTCACTCAATGAGTACATGACTTTTTCTGATTTGTGTGCTACTATTCGTCGACGATTTAGGTTCTGTGCTAGTGATGAATTTCGTCTTCAGTATTATTCTCCTTCTTGTCCTGTGATTTATTTGGATAGCGAGGAAGATTTGAAGATGCTGTTTTGTTGTGCTAGGATATATAAGATGGAACATGTTGATGTTTTTGTTGTGAAGGATTTTGGAAGTGTTTGTGGTTCAGGATTGTTGTCATTGGAGGACAGTGGGTCTGCCGTAATTGCCGAAAATGATTTTTTGGGTGAGCCATTCAGAGATGGGCCAAAGAAGTCTTATTTGTCTGATGAGTGGAGCTCTCTAATTACTAATGAAGGCCAAAAATTTAGAAATATTGATGATTTTCGTGATAATTTGTGAAAATATGCAGTGGGATGTGGCTTTTGCGTTATATTAGCTAGGAATGATTCTATCTATGTTCATGCAGTATGTGAAAATCACGGTACCGAGAAGTGCGAATGGTTTGTGCATGGTGTTGTTTCATCTATCAATGGTTGTTTTTACATTAAAGGGTTAAATAACGTGCACAACTGTAAAGGGGTTCTTAGAACCCAAAAGCACAGGCAGCTTGGATCTAAGATTGTTATGAAATTGATTGAAAGTGATGTTAGCTATAATATTGGTTTGAAGCCTGCTGATATCATCAACAAGCTTAAGTCGGCCTATGGTTTTGATATCAGTTACAAAGTTGCTTTGATTGTAAAAAAAAAAAAAAAAGCTATGGAGAAGCTTTATGGATTTGATGCTGATTCTTTTAACATGCTTAGTTGGTACAGAGATGTGGTTTTGGACACTAATCATGAGTCTTCTTTTGTTCTTGAAGTTGATGAGGGCAGTAATAAGTTTCAAAGGGTTTTTGTTGCTTACGGTGGGCAAGTTGACGGGTTCCAGTACTGCCTCCCTGTTTTATATGTTAATGATACATTTGGTAAGAGTATATACAAGGGGCAAATCCTATCAGCCATTGGAAGAAATGGGAATAAAGATATTGCTTATGCGCTTACTGACCCCTAGTAATATGATTATTGACCCCCTGTAATCCTATTACTGACCCCTCATAATCCTGTTGCTGACCCCCAGTAACCCTATTACTGACCCCCAGTAAATAACCTGATTATTTGTTGTTTGACAGGTTTTTTTCCATTGGCCCTATGTATTTGTGACTCAGAGACCGAATCCAATTGGTTATTCTTTTTCAAACACTTGAGAAATTTGTTGGAAGCTCAAGGAAGAGTTATTACTTTCATTAGTGACCGAGGTAATGGACTCTTGAAAGCTTTTGATATTGTGTATCCTGGAAATCCTCATCTCTATTGTTTCAAGCATTTAACCTTTAATCTGACCCGTAGATATGCTGGTAAGGGTCATAGTGTGGTGATTGATAAAGTTGTTGGTAAGTTTTCTGCGGTTGCTTATTCTTCAACGGAGAAGCAGTTTTACCGTAATTTGGCAGAACTTAGAGAGGAGGGTGGTGCAGAGATTATTGATAGTTTCATTAGAGATATCCCCTTGGAACATTGGTGTAGAGCATTTTTTAAGGGCTGCCGTTATGGAATAATGGCCAATGGCATAGCTGAATCGTTCAATAAGTGGATTGTTGTAGAGCGTTTGATGCCTCCTTATGCTATGCTAGATCAAACCCGCTTGAGAGAGATGAGTCAGACTTTATTCGCTTCACTTTAGGCCTCCCAGGAGGCAATGTTGATGCTTCTTTTTCAGATTATAATGATGAGCTGATATTACCTCCTGCTTATAAGAGGCCAGCTGGGAGGCCTAAAGTGAAGCGAATAAAGTCTGCTGGAGAGAGCAATAAGAAGATGATACAGTGCGGTCGTTGTCACAAAATGGGTCATCATAATAAGATCAGCTGCACAGAACCTCTTCCGGGGTAGTTGTTTTTTGTTGTTCAATGCTGTTCGGGCAGAAGATTGTGTTTAGTAAGCCTATTACTGACCTCCAGTAATCATTTTACGGACCCCTAGTAAACATATTACTGACCCCTAGTAATCTTATTACTGACCCCTAGTAATCTTATTACTGACCCCCAGTAAGGTAATTACTGACCCCCAGTAATGCAATTACTGACCCCCATTAATGCAATTACTGACCCCTAGTAATCGGGTTATTGAACAGTGTTTTATTATCTAAACCTTTTTTTAGATTTAACATGGTTCAGTAACCCGATTACTGGGGGTCAGTAATTACATTACTGGGGGTCAATAATCACCTTCCTGGGGGTCAGTAATATGTTTACTAGGGGTCCGTAAAATGATTATTAGGGGTGGCTTACTGTGGGCTAGTAATATGTTTACTGGGTTAGTAATAGGATTACTCTATACAATTTTTTCGTCAACTGCACCTTGTATGATTTGCTTGAAGACAATCATGTTTTTAATGATTTGCACTTGATTTTTTCAAATGTAACTAAGTAGCATCATACAACACAGATCATACAATATTCCAGTAAGATGTTTACTGACTTACTCCAACTAATGAGGTTTATTTAGATTTCTATTCTGGTTGAATTTGTTTGTATTTGTGTCTCTATCAAAGGAATTTCCCTTCTTTTAAAACATTTTGAATTCTTTGGTCATTAGAGCATACTCAGTGGAACTAAGATTAGAATCATCCTTCTCATTCTTCTTAATAGCTTTGAAAGTAATAGTTTTAGATTTTTTTTTTCTTCATTAAGTTCTTGTTCAAAGGTTTTAAGATTACCTACAAGTTCACCTAGAGCATAGGTGTCAAGATCATGATATTCTTGAATTGCAGTTTTCTTATCTCGACATTTTATGTGAAGAGCTCTCAGAAACTTTCTTCACTAATTCATGACCCCTATTTGAAAAAATTGTATAAAGTAAGCCTATTACTGACCTGCAGTAATAGTATTACTGACTTCATTACTGGGGGTCAGTAATTTCATTATTGGGGGTCAGTAATACTATTACTGCCACTCAGTATGTAAGTTTTGCTGACTTCCTGTAATCATAACAATTCACAATTCCAAAGGGATTCAAAATCAAAATAAATGAGGTCTTAATATCCTACAACTTGTACTAATCTATTAAATTGAAACTATTCGATATTCTCTTGGATGTTTCTCCAGCATTCTTTTCCTCATGTTGTTTCCACCAGCCTTTGTCGGTTTCCTGCCCATTGCTAATTCCTCCATCATATGTAGCATGAACGGTTCGCAGTCATTTCTGCACAAAAGTAACTTTTTTCAATTCAAATACCACAGACGAGTAATTACTGGCTAACTGTAATTTAAAAGCTACTTACGATAGTTTATCTTGCTGTGGGCATCTGAAGTCTGGAATTAACTTGTATGTTTGTTCTGTAATTTGATTGTCAAGAATCCATCTTCTTGTTTTCTTCTCCTCTTCAGTCATGACTACCTTCTCCTCAACTAGGGCACCTCTGTCCATGCGCACGACTTTTTCTCTATATTCTTCCGGGTCCTGACTATTAGGGAACTGATTTGTAAGGTTCACATCTTTGATGAAGCACCTTATTACTTTGGCCTGTAGGTTGGTTTTTATTAAAACAAGTTATTGTGGTTCAGTAAACCCATACAAGCTCTTGAAAAAATTAATAAGTGTGTCATTAAAATACTCACCACTGTTTCTGCATCCTGAGTAGTATAATCATCAGCGTAGTCGGCCTTTTTTGGTGTCAAGGGGTTCATGTACCTAAAACATTTCTTCTCGTTGTCTATGATCATCAACGAGAAGTGATGGTGCTTGTGGTGATGGATAGGTATGAAGACTTTCTGCTTGAAGAATGCTGACCACAATGGTTCTATAAATTGGGTTTCCACCTCCAATCTATAGCCTTCGAACTCACCTTCTTTTCCTCTTTCTCTGTATTCTCTTTCCTTATCGGCATTAGCCAATACAAAATACTGTATATTTCACCAACAAGATTAGTAAAGGGAAAAATTAATATGGGCGTTGTGCAGCATATTTAACTTAAAATGCTTACCGCTGCCTCGAACCCTAGAAATTCTACCAGAATAGAATTATGATTCGCTTTCAGACTTTGTTTCACAAGATGGATATACACCTTCATTGGCTGTAACATATAAATATGGATGTTACTGGGGGTCAGTAAGATAAATAAGTGTGTTACTGGGGGTCAGTAAGATGTCTCACTTCATTGACGACGTCATGCTCTTCAATAATTCTCTTCAAATCCTCCTTAGTTATTGCAACCATGCAATCCTTAGAATTCCAGTAGTTATGGCTGTTTAATAGAAAAAAAAAATTAATTTTCGATCTCGGTAAGAAAAAAATATATATATCAGATTACCTATTTTTTTTGTCTTTGTTTTCATTGAACCAAGACTCATAGTACCGTGCGACATTCTCATCAAGAGTTTTCCAGGTTGCCTTGTCGCATTTCAAATTTTCGAGAACTATATTGTTCTTGGAGTTCTGCATTTTTGACGCTTTTTTTGACTGGGTACTCATAGTCTGCTTCTGGCCTTTTTTCTGCCTTCCTCTTATTCACCTTCATGTTCCTCTCTATTGAAAGTGGGTCAGCAGTTTTCTTCTCTGTTTTTTTTCTTTTTTCTTCTTTGTCAACTTGTAAAAATAATGTAATTGATTTATCTATTTCTTCCTGAGTTTGTTCAATGAAAATGTGCACCTTCTCACTGGTAATGCTTGTTTGCAGGTTAAGTTAATGTCAATAAAACATACAAACCAACATCAAAACACAATATTACTGACCATCAGTAACAATATTACTGGGGGTCAGTAAAACATAAGTTTTGTTTTTTTTTTCCCTCACCTTCGTGTTCTTCTCCTCTGTCTGCATCTCTGACCTTTCCATATTACTCCTCACAGCTGCATCCACAACATTTGCCACAGTTTCTAAATCTATTGAACCTAATGAACCGTAATCTTATGTGTTCTCCATCCCCTCATCCGGTTCTTGTAAATGTTCAGCTTCATCCTCTACTCCTCTTCCTTCGTCACAACCTTCTCCCATTTCATTATGCTGATCCGGATCCGAATACTCTTCCTCCTTTTCATCGTAAACCACGATTTGCAAATCTGGACGAGGACTGTCGGTGGTGGTGCTCTTTTCATTTTGGAGCTTCATTCTTAATTCGTGGATGGTCTTCTCCAAATTCTTCTTATCTTCTTCTAGTCGCCTGATTTGCATGTTGCCTTTTTTGACCATCCGTAATAAATCAGCATTCTGGTTCAAGAGCTCTTCATTTGCATTTGCTAGGCTCTTAAGCTGCTCGTTCAAATCTGTTTCTGCTGCCTGCCCTTCCAAGTCTTTCAGTAGTGTTCTCAATTTAGCATTCAGCACAGCGTTTCGCTCTTCTTCCTCTTGACTTGCATGAGGAACATGCAACCTCAGTAATTAGATACAACTTTCAAATTATAAATCAATTAAACATGCTTCTGAACACCAGTAATCATCTTACTGACACCCAATAATCACGTTACTGACCTTCAGTAATGAAATTACTGACCCCCCAGTAATGCAATTACTGAACCCCAGTAATGAAATTACTGACCCCCAGTAACCAAATTACTGACCCTCAGTAACCAACATGCTGACTTCCTACTGACTTCATGTAAGCATTTTCTCACATCCCAAACAATTCAAGCAGGATATAATACTACCTACTAAACCATAGTAATCTTAACATCTTACCCATTCATTGAAGCTTGGAGTAGTATATTCCTCCTCTTTGGTATTGTCCTCATTGAGGTTCTCATCTATATAGCAGGTCCTCACTGAATATGGTCCACGCTTGAGCAGTTCCTGACAGAATCACAAAAAAAAAAAATGTTAACACATGCATTTTGTTTAGGTAAACTGTGTATGCACTAAAGCTAATGGTTATTACCTCAGTCATTTTTGGGTTTGATAACCACTCTTACTCATTCAACACTTGCATGGTTGACCATCGAATGAATGTGGGTTTCTCGTACATTTTCTCACTAATGTACGGACGCGCTCTTGTGTTTTCAAGGAACCAATATATGATCAGAAGTGTGCACCCATTATACATTTGAGGCCTGTCCTGAGTGTACTTTGCAATTCCATCAAGTAGGAAGTCGATCACCATTTTGGACCAGTTGTATCTATCGATATTCTCCAAGTTTTCACATATTGTAATGAGCTCCCAATCAAGATGTGTCCCTGTTTTGCTGAAGAAGAATACTGCAAACTGGTACATTATTATGATTGATGCAATCTTCTTAGGATTCTTCTTCTTCTTCTTGAGCTCATCCCTCAGCGCCGACTCTATTTGTGTCCGTTTTATGGTGTCATTAGGTTTCTCTCGCGTGAAAGTTGCAGATGTCTGATCTTTATCCTTGCACACGTCTTTGAAATCCAACCTCTCCTTTGTGATGTGAAACAGTCCATGCACTTCCTCAGCTTTTATCGGCTTCTCTTTTTGTCCGAATTTGAGTACATTGTTTTTCGTGTCGAAGTGCTTCAGTATGATCTCCAAATCTGATTCTTTATTTCGGACTTGAAAGTCGTCAATCTTACAATTTTTGAAAGCTGCAATCATATCCTAGAAGCATGCCTGTTGGAGCAGATCCCAAGATTCTTGTGGTACTTTTTCCTTGTAATCTCTCATCAAAACATAGAATTGGTGCGGTGCACATTTTTGTTGCTTGCATTGCACTCTTGGTAACTAAGGTGCTATATGCTCCTTCAAAGATGTTGCTTCTGGTTTGCTCTTTACTGTTTTCACTTGTCTAATCTGTAAAGGAACAAAAACAAAAGGATTATCATTCATATTCAAATATTACTGACCCACAATAATCAAATTACTGAACCTTAGTAATCGATTACTGATCCTCAGTAATCAAATTACTGATCCTCAGTAATCACATTACTGACCCCCAATATTCACATTACTGACCCTTAGTAATCACATTACTTACCATCAGTAATCGATTACTGACCCTTAGTAATCACATTACTGACCCTTAGTAATGACATTACTGAGACTCAATAATTAATCTACTGTTTACCAAGATCTATTAAACAACCAAATAACTTCAAGTGAGAGACAAGTTTCTCTGCTGCTTCATTCTTCTTATTACTCTCTCTTTTTTTCTGTCATTCTTCTTGTTCTTGGTATTCTTTTCTCCCATCTTTTTATTTCCATTGCGCGTTCTGAGTTTATGGAGAACTGCTTTGTCGTTTCATCATCGTCCTCATCATCATCACCACTATCACCCCTATTACTATCAGCCCTGTCATCCTTATCAGCATCCGTTCTATCATCATCAGCACCATTACTCCTATCATCATCATCACCATCATCTCTGCCATCATCAGCACAATCACCTCTATCATCTTCAAAATTATCATCTGGTTGATCAACTGCCTTTCTGCATATATCATACACAATTATGTAAGCAAATTATCATCTGGACATTATCGATACCAAAATACCTACTAGCACCAACTAATCGTATTATTGACCCCCAGTAACCATGATTACTGACCCCCAGTAAACACACGATTACTGACCCCCAGTAAACACGATTACTGACCCCCCCAGTAAACACATGATTACTGATTCATTACTGGGACTCAGTAAGCTCAATAAACTAATTACTGACCCCCAGTAAGCAAAATTTAAGTCTTCAATTCACTTCTTACTGACCCCCTGTAGCAGTTCAGTTTCACTTCAATGAGACACATAAGAACAAAATAATCCCCAAACAAACATGCAATCCAAATTTCATCTTAGGAACCATATAATCATCAATCAACCCCTAACCCCAATCTATTCAGTAAACCCTATAATCATCAATCAACCCCTAAACCTAAATATTTGGTTGTATAATCATCAATCTTTCCCTAAACCCAAAGCGTATTCAAGTCAGAATCTAACATAACTAATCCGAATTTTACCTTTTTCGTAGCGCCATAACTCTACTCCAGTCGGTTCAAAACGACAGTAAACGAGGGAGAGAGAGAAGTAGGGCGATCGGCCGAGCGAGAGAAGTAGAGAGAGCGCGAATTTGATTTTGAGCAATAGAGGGGGAAGAGAGAGAGAGAGCAAACAAGGGAGATAGAGGGGGGAGAGAGAACGAACTGCCGAGCCAGAGAGAGAGAGAGGTTATCGAATGGTTAGGGTAAACTGTGTTTCAATATGACTGAAATATAAAAGTTAGGGCAGTTACGACATTTTACCTAGATTCATTGATCTGGGTTATAAACATTGGAATGGACAATTTTTGACCTATTTTTGTGCAAATGGTCATTTTCCCTATATATATATATATATATATATATATATATAGTAAATGATAAACTGTAAAGATGATTTGAAATTATCATATATGTTTACCCGCCACTGCAGTAAGGATCTCTCAGTCCATTAGAGAAAATTATGTTACTGGCGAACCTGAAGAGTGTCAGTTTATATCCTCCATACCGTTTTATCAAAATTAATTAGATGGCATCAATTAGCCTTTGTGTAATATATGATGACATGAAAAGAAAAGAGGGGAAATTATTCATACGTGGCCTCCATAATATGTAGTGATCTAATTAGGGTGAGAAGGGACGCCATACTGTGCCTTGCAGTTGTCAATGTATCTTTGTAGGTCGAAAGAATAAGGTTGAAACATGGTGTTGTTGCCTATTGCAAAAACCGGCATCACCATTTCACTACAAGCCTATATAACTGTTTGGGCCTAAATTGACATTTTGTCCAAGATTGTGGATCGAGGCCCAAGAGGTTATTTATTAAAAAATAATCTGATGTATATTAAATCTGTCATTCTTGGAAAAGAATTGGGGTTCCTTTAGGAATCAGAGAAGGAGATGGTTTAAGGTAATTGAATCCTAATTGATCTCAGAATCTATTATGCTTGACGCGCAAGAATTAGGGTTCTGCGTTCTCTATATAAAGAATTCTTATACGAATTGTAAAGGGTTAACAACCATCTTACAAACAGACAAGCTTTTGCGCATCGCAAATCTTGCAAAGCCTCTCCGGAGCATCTTACGCGTACTGCCTCCACAAACTGCAAACAACCACCATCCAACCCTGCTGCAACCTTACGCCCGCCACTGGTCGCTGTATACTTGCGCGGTTGTCGAAGTGTGCCTTGCATTTGTGTCGAGTGCGTCGCTAAGACTTATCGTGTCAGTCGCTACGCCTGTAGCAAATCGAGTCGTTACTCCGGTAACAAAAACTAAGCCAATCTGCAATAGGTTGGAGGAGAACCATTCCCCGCGGTCTTGAATTATTGCTCTGCTTTGCATATCAGGATCGAAGTAAGAATTACTCAATCTGCAATAGGTTGAGAAGAAAAAATCCTAATAGATTCTTGTTAGGTCTTGTTCGAGCCTCTTACGACGGCCTAGTCGCTTGGTCAAGATGTCAGGTATTGGGAGCAGACAGATACACTCACCAGAGGTCGTCCGCATCGAAGTTGTACCAACTCAAAGGTACTGGCACGCTCGCGCACATCACAAGAGGACTGGAATTGACGTCCGCCACCCCCATGTGTTGACTGTTCGTCGCGTGCAAAATCTGCCACGAACATTTTGGCACGCCCAGTGGGACTACAGTGTCAAAGATTGCGAGATCTAATCCATATCGATGAATCATGCCTTCTTGCAATAAATCAGAACACAGGTTGTGCACCCCGCACAACTCATATGAGTGTAGAGGTTTAACAGAGGCAGAAGCTTACCTCAGATTTGGAGGCGTATTGGCTACCGTTGAAAATCTTACAGAAGCTACCAACAATAACAACCAGGGGATTCCTGGACATCCAAAAGGTGTTGGGGACGAGAGTAATCCCACCAACATCTTGGATAAGGAGGCGGCTGACGACTCAGGAATTCTAGAGATCTCTGAGGAGAATAACAGTGCGGTCCTTATTGTTACATCTCCTGAAGATGTAATGGACTCTTTGAACATGATGTTGGCTAAGGGCATATGCACCCCATAGCCACCATCACACCACCAATCCATCAATTAAATTGCCTCCATCAATTACTATTCAGTGCAAATTGCATTTTTGTGCTAGTTTTTATGCAGCGGTGCAGCTCCGTCAATCTGGAAATTACTATTCATCGATTTAATATTTTACTTATTAGATTTCATAAATTAATTTCAACCAGTCGCAGAACGACACGTGGCATTGCCAGATGTTGTTACCACCGAAATAATGTTATAGGATTTCTGATAGGATTTTTGACCAATCAAAATGGGACACGTGTCATTACCACATATCTTTGTCGGCCAAATAACGAGGTTCGACTATAAGTTCTTCGGGAGCACAACGCCAATTTTGGACGTAATCTGCATGGACTCTTTTCCAAAAATTGTCTTTGGTTTGATATCGGCCGGTGATGGGGCAAGTTGATTGCCGTACCCAAGAAACACACAATTGTAACACTTCAGAAGGAAGCCAAGTAGCCATTTTTTTCAAAAATCACTCAAAAAATATATTGTGAAGATGGAAGAAGATGAGAGAGGATGGGAGGAGATATTGGGTGGAGATTGTGAAACAAATGAATGAGTATTTATAGGGTAAAAAATTTGAGATTTTTTTAAAATAAAAAAAAATAAAATTGTCGAAAGAGTCGTTGGCTCAATATAGCCGTTGGTGATGTGGCAGCCCGTGATTAGGTCTGCCACAAAATATGACTGATTTTTTTTTCAGATTAAAAAAAAAAGAAAAAAAAAAAGAGGGTGCTAGTGGGTGCCCACGTGCGTGGTCCCCACCAATTGCCTCCATCACAACAGCATGCAATGTTTGCTGGTGCAATTACATAATTGCAATTTTGTGTGTGGACCCCACATATCTAAACTGCCTCCCTCTCCTCCGCTGCACGCCACACCACCTGCAATCTGCAAAATAATTTGCAGAATTGCAAGATTGCAGCCTCCGCTGCATATGCTCTAAGTCAGCATCAACAGATGACACCCTTCAGAGGATTGAAGGTGGTTTGAAAGAGCTGAGGACAGAACATATTGGACATTCGTCCAACATTAATTGGTTGGCGGGTCAGCAGGAGAAAACTGCCGGCGAGATTGCTACTTATACTAAGAACTTCAATGAGCAAGTGAGGACACAGCAGGAGCAGTTGACCAAAACCTCGGCTGCTATTGAACAGTTGCCAATATTGTTCAAACAGAAGATAGACTCTGCGGTACAGGGAACAACGGAACCAGTTCAGCCTATGGTAATGGGAAGAGGAAAAGAAACCCTTTCTTCCAATATGTTAAAGCCACCTATTCAACCTCAGGGACCTAATATTTCTGGATCTTCAAGACGGAAAAGAGGAGGTGGAAGGCTTAATAATCTTCCATCTGATGACGAAGACGAGGAGCCAAGAAACGGAGAAGTCCAAGCTCTCACTCTAGATATTGTCGATAAACTGTTCGAAGAAAGATGAGGGCTATGCATGGCTTGCCAGATGCCAACAGGACTTATGTTAATCCACTTCCCAGAGAGCTGAATGCACTTCCATGGCCGCAGAACTTTAAGCATATCCGATTTACCCAATTCTCTGGGGATTCTTCGGAAGACGCTGAGACCCATATTACTCGCTTTAACAACGAGTGTGGTCCCTATGCCGAGGATTCCTTACTCAAGCTGCGAGTATTTGACACTTTATTGACTGGGTCAGTATTAGCATGGTATAAGGATTTAGCGCCAGGATCAGTTCCAGACTGGAGGACCATGGAAATCCTCTTTAGAACCATGTTTGGGGTTGTTGAGGCTAAGGTCACTGTAAAGGTACTGGCTGAAGTGGAACAACAACCTGGAGAATCAGCCATGGCTTATCTAAAGCGCTTTAAGTTGCAGTTAACCAAATGCAAAGATAAGCTTTCAGAGGATACTGTAGTGGACTTGGCTATTGCAGGACTAGATGAGGAAGTTCAGGCTGGCTTTCAGCAGGTGTACGTTACTAATATGGCTGATCTGACCAGTAGGTTGGCCGACCAACAACATTGGATTGATCAGATGAAGGAAAGAAGAGAAAGGAAGAAAGGCATCCTGTTATCTTACTATCCAGGCACCTTCAAGCCTAAGCTGGGTGTCTCTTTTGGATCAAAGACGGTTGCAACTGTACAAGCAGAATCACCTCCAATCTTAACTTGGGTTGAGGAGGATGAGGAAGAGGGAGTAGCGGTTGTAGAAGTGGTTGGTCGCCAGCAACTACAATCAAAGAATGTAAGACTGTCCAAGGAGCCAATCAAGATTGTGACTTCCGTACCAACTAAGTCCGCATTTGAGTCATATACTTATAATGCACACAAGGCTCCAGAGATCTTGCTTGAGATATTTAAACAAGGGCGACTTCAACATGAAGAAGGTTTTGTTCCCAAGCCAGACTACATGGCGGGTAAGAAATACTGCAGCTTTCATAACATGAATAACCACTATACCAAAGACTGCGTCAAGCTCAAGGATCAGATCCAAACATGGATTAATGATGGTGTCATGAAGGTGGAAACCGCCAAGGAACCTACTTGGACAGAATCTAAGCCATTCCCTAATGTGAACATGATAGAATTTATTCCCAGTCCATGTCAAGTATTGCAGCCCGGCAAGCAGGTTTCTAAGTTCGCAAATTATACATATGATGCACATAAGGCCCTAGAGATATGAGAATTCTTGGTTCAGGAGGGGATGGTTAGTCCTGATAACACTCGCCTGCCACAGAGGGAAACAGTGCGTGGCAGACCCTATTGTACTTTTCATCATTCTGATGACCATTATACTTTCAGGTGTGTTGCGTTAATGGATCAGATTCAAGAATGGTTGAATGATGGAACTTTGAAGTTTGCTAAAGAAGCGATGACTTCTATCCCTGAGTTTTGGGTAAATGCCATCGACGAGAATAAGTCAGAAGCAAAATAGCAAACTAACAATAATATTCTTCGTCCGCCAGAACAAGAAGAGATGGTGCTAGTGCCGCGTTCTAAGTTATGTCTTAATTGCAAAATAAGTTGTCACCTGCCTATACCATATGAAGAGCTGCAGAGTGCACTTAAGGAGGCAGAACAGAAAGTCTTAGAAAAGGTCAAGCGAACTCATCCAGCTCTTGAACGATACAGGTCTGAAGATTACAAGCGAGCGAAATACCATCATAATGGACAGGAGACTTATGCCAGCAAAGTGAGGTCTTGGCCAGATCCAGGACCTTCGGGGATTAAGTTTGTACCAGTTTCTGGTCCTTCCAGATTAGTGGATCCAGATGTTACAATTAAACCTTATGTTCCAGCAGCGTCAAGGTCAGAGCTCAAGACTGACAGGTGGTATCGACAGCAGAATGGTAAAGCTGTGGAGTTACTTCCTAATCAGACTAGGAACATGCAGAAGCGGTATGTCAAAGCAAAGAGAACTCTGGATGCTTTGGACAAGGGGGAGTTAACCCCAGAGGAGCTTTCTGTTCCGGTTGCACACATACGGGAGACTTACAAGCGGTACAAGACCAAAACATATGTTGATACTCGCCGAGCACGAAATAGAGACTTTTCATCGCCTCGTAGAAAAAGTGTTCACGAGAGGCTTTCAGAGTCAAATCAAGCAGTGGGTGCACCTAAGAATTCAGCAAGGAGGAGATTAATCTACTCCCCAGAAAGAGAGTCAATTAGATCTGTCGCATCAAACCGATCAGATCCTACACCAAAAAAGAGCATCCCAGAGGCTGGAGGAAAGAGGGACTCCACTATCATGAAGTGGAAACCTAAAAAGGCGAGTGTCACTACAGCTACAGGTCCAACAGGGGTTCCTGAAGGGCAAGCAGTTGCTAAGGAATCCAAGCTAGCAAAGGCAGAGCTAGCCAAACCTGTTATGATCTTGGCTCGGTCAAAGTCCTCGGGTATTCCTCCCGGCATGTCCTTGCCTCAATATGTGACATAAAAGCTAGGTACGGACCCACCTCCGAGGAAAGCGGAAAGTGAGTCCAAATTCCAATCTTCGGACCCGGTGGCGGACGAAGATATACCGAGGGCGGAAGATGAAATGCTGGAAGATGATGAAGAGTTTTTGGACGAGGATGAAGCCATCTTAGGCTGTAACATGGTTTCATTGGACCCAGAGGTGTTGGAGTACTACATGACCTTTATCTTATCTTCTACTTATGCCTTACCAGCACCTGTGCCTACTTCTCAATTCATCCAAGAGGAAGGGAGGGACATGCCAGTATACCATATACAAGAATCTAAAGATGAGGCAGTGACGGGCATGGAAGGACAAAGGTCTCAATCCACCCACAAACCTCCAGAGGGGTTGGCTAACCTTCTAAAACTAAGCATGGTATTTTCAAAGCCTACATTCACCATGTCTCAACACCTCAAACATCTTTATGTATCAGCAGAGGTAGCAAGTCTCAAAGTTAACAAAATTCTCATCGACACAGGAGCCGCGGTGAGCATTATCACACTTAGTACTATGGAAAAGCTTAAGATTCCTAAGGAAAAGATTATAGGTACCACTATGAAGGTTAGAGGCTTTGCTGGTGTGGTAACCCCAACCAGTGGTATCTTAATGCTCAAAATAAAACTTAGGCCTTCCGATGCTTTTCAGGGACTTATTGTCACAGAAACCAATGCCCCGTATAGTATGATTCTGGGGAGAGATTGGATCCACAAGACACTTTCTGTTCCATCATCATTGCATCAAGAGATGATCATGTGGGATCGAGTGACCGACATTCCGGTCCTGATCAAGGCGGATGAACGCCTCTATTCAATAGCGGTTTGCTCGCTTGGGGTTGACTACTATTATAGCTCTATTAGACCTCTCAGGATTGAGGGTATTGACGACAAAGGACATCCAATTGGGGTGAACTCCACTGATCTCGCTCGGTGGGGATTGACACAGGCCAAATTAGATTATTCCAGGCCAGTCTCCATCGACTTCTTACCAAATAAAGCCAATGAGTGACAACTTCACAGTTGAGGAAACAGAAGCTTTTACTTCTCTGATGCAGCGTTTGGCTATTTTCAGAGAGGAGCAATTGGCTTGGAAAGCGGTCACTCTAGTTGAGTGTATCGATGAAGACGAGACAACAACTATAGAAGAGGTGGAGGCTATACAACCAGCCCCCGCAGCATTAGATGACACTCCACCTAAGGTACGTGATCGAGTGGAAAAAATTAATCTAGGCACTGCTGAATAACCTATGGAAGTCGGGATCAGCCAGTACTTGGAACCAGAATTGAAGCAGCAACTAATTGAGTTGTTACAAGAGTTTAAAGACTGCTTTGCGGAAAAATATCAAGATATGCCTGGACTATCAAAGGAATTGGTCTGCCATCGTTTAAGGAGGGATTCAGACCAGTCAGGCAGGAGCAAAGGCGGATGAATGCTGAAACTGTAATAGCGATTAAGAAGGAGGTTCAGAGCATGATTGATGCAGGAATTATCAGGCCAGCACAATATTCACAATGGCTGGCGAACGTTGTTCCTGTCAAGAAAAAGAATGGTAAAATCAGAGTCTGTGTTGATTATAGAGATCTCAATGTTGCATCACCAAAGGATATTTACCCTATGCCTATTGCAGACATGCTAGTTGATGCAGTGGCAGGGTACGAGATGTTGTCTTTCATGGATGGGACGGCTGACTATCATCAAATTCCAATTTATGAGCCCGACATCCCTAAGACTGCTTTTCGCTGTCCTGGTTTTACAGAGGCTTTTGAATATCTCAGTATGCCATTCGGCCTAACCAATGCAGGGGCCACATATCAACGTGCTATGAATCTAATATTCCATGATATCATAGGGGGTATTTTGGAAGTTTACATTGATGACGTGGTGGTAAAATCAAAGCAGAAGAAAGACCACATTACTCACCTTCGAGATGTATTCACCAGAATGAGAAGGCACCAACTCAGAATGAATCCAGCAAAATGTGTGTTTGGGGTTCGTGCAGGAGATTTCCTGGGATTTGTGGTGCATGAACGGGGCATTGAGGTGTCTGGAGATAAGGCAAAAGCCGTTTTGGAGGCTCCAGCACCTAGAAACAAGAAGGAGCTTCAGAGTTTGTTAGGCAAGATCAATTTCCTCAGAAGGTTCATATCCAACTCAGCTGGAAAGATTGCTCCTTTTTCCTCTCGTTTGAAACTCAAGGACGGGGAAAACTTCAAATGGGGACCTGAACATCAAGCTGCATTTGATAAGATTAAGGAATATCTGGCGAGCCCGCCAGTATTACGACCTCCACGACCAGGGATCCCACTTAAATTATATATTTCTGCTTCTAGCAGCTCTATTGTAGGATTGTTAGCTCAGGATGAAACAACTAGTGAAGGAAAGAAAGTCGAATATGCAGTTTATTACCTTAGCAAGACTTTGTTAGACGCAGAAACTAGGTACTCACCAATTGAAAGGTTATGCTTAGTGCTATACTTTGCCGGTATCAAACTTCGTCATCACATGCTTTCCTTCACCACTATTGTGATAGCTCAGACTGACTTGGTAAAGTATATGTTTACTATACCTATCATAAGAGGTAGGGTTGGCCAGTGGATTTTGGCCCTATCTGAATTTTCTTTACAATATGCTCTTTTAAAGGCAATGACTGGACAAACGATTGTTGATTTCTTGCTACATCATCCTCTTGAAAAAGAGATTCCAAAACAAAGTTGGTCCGTAGACATGATCAGGACTCAACCTTGGATACTATCCTTTGATGGCAGTAGTACTGACACCTTGGCAGGTGCAGGCATTTGTATCCAAGGTCCTACTGGGACCAAGCTCTCATATTCTTTTCAATTAGAATGGACTTGCACCAACAACCAAGCAGAATATGAGGCGCTAATCATTGGTTTGGAATTACTGTTAGATATGGATGCTAGGGAAATTGAAGTTTATGGTGATTCTTTATTAGTCATCAACCAGCTCACTAGAGTATATAAATGTCTTTCTTTCCATCTGATACATTATTGGGAATGAGCATCAGAATTACTTGAACAATTTGTTGATGTGGTACTTGACTATGTCCCTCGCGAGAAGAACTTTACAGCTAATGAATTGGCACAATTGGCAACAGGCATTAGCTTGGCTCATGGAGTTAAGGAAAGAATCTTAAAGGTGGAACGAAGAACTCTGCCATCCTTTGCCGTTAGACGAGAACAACGAGATGAGTGGTTGGTTGCTACAGTTGAGCCAATTGATACAGATTGGCGGCAACCGATCATCCGATATTTACAAAACCCATCTGCACCATCAGAAAGATGGATCAGATACTTTGCCACTAATTATTTACTTAGGGGCGATGAGTTACTTCGTAGAGGTGAAGATGGTATTGACCTTAGGTGTGTCTATGGAACAGAAGCCAAAAGGCTCATGCGAGAGGTACACCTTGGCGTTTGTGGTTCGCACCAGAGTGAACCAAAGATGAGGTGGTTTATTCGTCGATACGGATATTATTGGCCATTTATTCTTAAAGACTGTATCAGTTTTGCACAGGGTTGCATTGATTGTCAAGTTCATGGGCCAGTACAAAGAATTCCCAATATACCCATGCAACCTATTATCAAGCCCTGGCCCGCCAGAGGCTGGCACTGGATTTTGTTGGAGAAATCCACCCCAATTCATCCCTCCAACATAAATACTTGTTAATTGCGACAGATTTCTTCACTAAATGGGTTGAGGCAGTGCCTGTCTGGAATTGTGACGCCGCTACAGTTATCCGATTGTATTTCAGAATATTATTTGTCGATATGACATTCCTGAATGTATAGTGGCGGACAGGGGGGCAGCTTTTATGACGGAAAAGACTCAAGAATTTCTACAGGGATATGGTATTCAGTTTATCCATTCTTTCCCATATTATGCTCAATCTAATGGCCAGGCGGAAGCCAGTAACAAGGTGATTATCTCCATTCTCAAGCGGATGTTTGAAGACAACCCAAGGACATGGCATACTGAATTAGATAACACTATGTGGGCTTACTGAACATCCAAAAGAACTCCTACATGGACTACACCATATGCTCTGATGTATGGCCATGATGCAGTCTTGCCCTTGGAGATTAATGTGCAATCCCTTCGAGTTAGAGAGCAGCATCAGTTGATTGGTGATGACTATGTTCAAGCTATGTTTCAGGAATATGAAGACCTTGATGCAAGGCGACTAGAAGCTCTAGAGAATATAATCATGGAAAAGAAGAAGGTTGCAAGAGCTTATGATAAAAGGACCAAGGGCAAGTCTTATGGTGAAGGCGATTTAGTTTGGAAAGTTGTACTTCCCTTTGGCGAGCGCGACACATGTCGTGGTAAGTGGTCTCCCAAATGGGAGGATCCCTGTCATTAACCGGATTATCGAAAATGACGCTTATCAACTCAGAGACAATGATGGTGAAGTCCACAAAAATCCCATTAATGGTAGACATCTCAAGAAATATTTACCAAGTGTCTGGGAATACGAGGACCCACTAGCTATGGTTAAGGCTGGGGGGCAATCGTTTTAGTTTTCTTGAGAGGAACCTGGGGAGCAACATTGCTCGCCTGGGGGGCAACATCACTTAGTTTTGTTGGCTTTGCTTCACATTTTCATACTCGCCTCAGCCAAAGTAAACTGGGGGGCAACATAGGGCAATATCAGAAGACTTGTGTTTGCCATCCGCTAGAGTTGGCTCTCTAAATTTTTATTTTTCTCAGTGAAACTGAAAGAGGTTCAATGAGATTTACTTAATCTCGATTCAACCCTTGGACCAATACCTGTAGTCGAATTTAAATTTATAAAGGAAGACAATATATGTGTTTTTCTGAAATTTCAATTTATTCAATGACTTTGAGGTCAAAGCTTTTACAAAGTATGAAGGTTACAATATAAAGAGCTATTAACTAGCTCTGAAACCATGTCTATACTAAAGCACTTTGATTGATCAAAAGGAAGGTTTGAATTTCTATTTTGAACTCTATTTCAAAATTCCTCCGACAAAAGGTGGGCTTGAGGCAGATTCATCTCTTCGGCTTGTTGATAAGGGGATTCCTTCCTTTGATCTCTCTTCTTGTCATCCTCCTTGCCTTCTGAACTCAACAAATACAACATTCTTCATCCGCCAATTTTCCTAATTGACCTACATGAATGGGGTGTTTTCTGGGGGTTCAGAAGAACAATGGGCAAGTATCCTCCATCCGCCAGATCGAAACAATCTAGATGTTACCATCTTTCCTGCCAGATCTAGTATGGATGGAGATGTTGGCCGAAAGTCATTCCCAGTTCTCTCCCTAAAGCCGAGGAGCAATTGAAGGAAAGGGACTACGAGGCAAACATATGACACTTAAGTCGGTATCCAGTATTATACCAAAAGAGAACGTGAAGAATATGGCCAGATTGTGACCACCTATTCAAAAATCACATCATCTAGAGGCATAATACCAGATTATGCGACTTAAGATTTTACTAATACTAGATTATATGACTTAGAGGTATTCATAAGAACATCTGGTTGTAATCTGGGGGAAAAGATTGTGGAAGCCATAAGGGCTTTGTGGCGAAACTGGAGAGAAGAGTAAACAACATGGTGAAAACTGAGTAGATGATCAATCTCTGTGAAGGGGTTCCTTTATATAGCAGAATGTGTGTGAAATCTAACGGCTGGGATTGATTCAGGTTTATCACGCGAACTGCTAAAATTTATTGTGCAGTTATCACATTCAGCTGTTTTGCGTTGAGGACGGTAAAGGGGTTTGAATATCGAATCCTTGGAATTGATACTAGCAGTTACTGAACATTAAATCGAAGCGTTGATTTGGTGGTTGGCGGGCAGGTTTGAAAAACTGTGCCAGATTAGTATGAATGGAGATGTGGGTTGAATTTGGCTCATTGGACCATAGCAAAATAAGATAAAATAATTATTACTTAAGCCCAACCTACTTAGGGGGCATTGTCTTAAGTTCGTATAAGTTCATCCCTAATCTCCCTATCTTGGTCTTCAAATGATCGATGTAGTCCATGTGTTCTTCCTCTTCAGATTGTTTTCATTGAGTTTCTTCTTGAAGAACAGTTAGGAGTGCCATTTTCTCACTCGCGGATTGGAGACGTTCTTTTTGCCTGGCCCTGATAATAGCTATCTTCTGATCAAGCGCCTCTTTTTCCTTCTCCAGGCGAGCAATTTCGTTTTCGTCATCGCCACTGGCAGCAGATACAAGGGCAGAAAATTTGTTCACAGTACTGCTAAGAGCTGCAGTTGCGTCCTGAGTCTCAACCTGCCGATTTAGAAGTGCATCCAAACTATCTTGAAGGAATCTTAGAAGTTCTGGGAGGGTCGCCAGGATGTTCTTCACTTCTGTTTGAACCCTGGCGGGCAGGCGGTAAACTTGGTTTTGTAACGTCTGGATAGAAGAATAGATTTTGGCCGCCACCTGTACATCCGCAGGGTCCACTCTTCCCAACTGCTGCATAAAGCTTCAGGCTTCTCTCACTTCAGGGAAATCTCTTTTGGGAGTTGGAAGTTTTAGAAGTGGGTCTTCCCCTAGTGGAGGAATGGACAAGCTCATCTTTAGAGGTTGAGGAGTTGAAACCTTGACAGGAGATACCCCAATCTGCATGTTCTGGCTGGGCAAAATTGCAACTAGAGTTTGTTCGCCAGAAACCTCATCATTCCTAGTTGCATTATGAACTTCATTTACCTATATAAACATAATTGTAGTGAGGATTGATACAGATATCATTAAAAAGTATAAGAGACAAAGTACAAGAGACAAAGGATTTTAAGAGATATCTCTGTCACAGGAGAGGCATCTGTCAGAAGCTTGATCATGAAGTTCTGGGGATTTGTCCAAGGAGAAACTGGAAAGCATGTTTGAACTCTCTCCAGCATCTGTATAGCTTCTAGTAGAGGTGGGGGGAGCTGCATTTTCATCTTCTAAGATAACTACCTCATGACTCAGAGGTATTTCCTCTTCATCAATAGCCATTTGCGGTACTGGATCATCTTCTGGTTGTATGGGAGTAGTTTCAGGATTTTGTCCAGCATCCGCCATAGCTTCAGAGGCTTGTATGGCAGCAACTTCTCCAATCACTTGCTCTGCAGGGAGAGTTGGAGTGATTAGAGGGACAATCTCGGCAATGTACGGAGTAATCGCCATAGGATTGTTCAGAATACTAGAAGTACCTGTATCAACATGAAGAAAGGTTAGAGGTGGTACTTCAATAGCAACATTCTCGCAACCCCATTGGTACTCATTTCCAAACCGTTCACAAACTTGTTGGACTCCAGCGAAATCATGGACATCTTCATCTCCCAACTCAAAATCACTAAGGGGAGATGAATTGTGAGGTGACACAGAAGACTCACCTGAAGGTACTTCAATCACAGCAGCAGCAGAGGTTGAAGTTGTTTTGCTTCTTTTCCTGATTAATCCATGTGGGAAAGATTTTATCAACTGCATCAGATTTGACATGCTAATTTATTAATAAATCAGTGGTGCAGTAACAATAAAATAAATATAGATAACCTACTGGCTCATGATCCTCAGGGTCTGATTCTTCAGTAACGATTGAAGTTCTTCCTCTCTTCTGGGCAGTTCTGCTGGTGGAGGTTTGAGGGACCTTTTTCTTTCCTTTACTTTTCTTTGATTTGTCAGGGGTTTGTAGTAAGGGAAATCAGTCAGTGGTTTTCACTTGAAAATTAATATATAAATCAGTGAAGAACAAAGAAATACCTGCTCAGGGTCTATTTCAGGATAGAGAGAACCTCCATCAAGCACTTTGACGTCTTCTGCAGTAAGGTACTGACGTTGATTATTGAAGAGAGCTCTGAAGTAGTGGAGAGATTGTTTTCGAAAGAATTCTCCTCTAAGTTGGGCCCACCAGGTATGATACTCTTCAGTAGCTTCTCCAGAGATTTCTAGTTCAGGGCATTGTTCCAAATTTGGAAAGTTGGCGGGTCGCAAGGCAGATACAAGATTAGCATCTTCATCAGCAGGGGTGTTTTTACTTGGCCGCCAGGCTGAAAACATGTTCAGACTCTGGATTGGGGGATAGGACAGAAGATGAGTCAAGCCCAATTGTCTAGCAAACAGCTGGGAGGCATATACCTCGACATCTTGCTCGCCTTTATCAGAAGAGAAGAGGGGAAGGTCCGCTATAGAGATGCACTGAAGAAACGATCTTCGTCCTTCCTCACATTGGTTGGCTGAGGGAAGGAAACCATCCTTCAAGGCCTTTGGGTGTTTCTTGTAGAGAAGCATCTGAGGTTCTGAGTAGAAGCCTTGAGCATCAGTATTGAAAATTACATCGAAACACACCGCATAGCCTTGACCATATTTAGGTTTGCATCCAGCATAGGCGAGCCCCGATACTTTTTCTTCTCTAATCTGGTTGAGCTCAGGGGATGCTAGTCCGGGAAAGTACATATGTGACCAAATTTCCAGAATCCACAGAGGTCCAGAAACTTTGCAGTTTAAAGGTGTGGCAGACAGGGTATAAAGGCACCGATACATATGTGCTAATACTATTTGGGCAAGGCCAATCTCCTTGCGTGCATACAGAATTTCAGCCATTCTGCTATAGGTTCTGGTCATTTTGTTAGCGGTTGAACAAAACACGAACTTGTTGAGCCAGAAATCTAGGAAGGCTATTCCACCTATGTCATCCTTGTAAGCTCGGAATTTTGTTATCCATCTTTGCCAACTCCGAGTGGAGGGCTCTGGAAGGGTGATTGAGAGTACATCCGCCTCAGGATAATCATCCATATTGAAGGATTTTCTGCCTAAGGGAAATCCTAAACCAGCATACATGTCTAACAAAGTAATACTGGCTTGCCCAAACTTCAAATCAAAGGCATTGGCAGAGGGATTCCAAAGACAGATTAAGGGCATAAGAGCACACATGTTTCCTCCTTTGGAGTTGAGTGCAAAGCTGATATTGAGGGCTTCATCGATCCCTACTGCTCACCACCTACTTTCGTCAAGCAATCGCCTTTCTTGATACCACTGTATCATTGTCTATTGGGATTCCGTAATGATTGGAGGTCTACCAGTCTCCACATTTAACGCCTTTTTTGCGTAATGCCACAGGAAGAGGTCGTGACTCATCTATGAATGAAAAGACAGTATCTTGATGAAGTTCTTGTTGTCGTGGTCCTAACCCGACACGGCCATAGTCGTCGGGCGGCGAGATAGAGGTCTGGTAAGAACTTCCGACTTCAATAATGGTGGAGGTTATTCTTTCTTTTCCTCTAAGGGCGGAAGCGTATTGAATCTCGAAGGCCATGATCTGTTAGGTTTGAGAAGATGAGAGAATGGAGGTTGAGATGTGATTCTTAATCTGGGTTTTATAGAATCCGAAAGGGATTCTCTGAATTTGAAGCGGCTGGATTGATAGTGTTTGAGGGTTTCAGAACAGTTCTCTGAGCTCAATTTGGTAAAGTTGCGATGTTAGAGGGAACGATATAACTTTTCAGAGTTTTAGATGGATTCGGATTGGGCTTCCTAGCCTTTATCAATTTCATTGGGTTCTCAATTTCAAAGGCTGGGGGGCAATGTTTGGGCCTAAATTGACATTTTGTCCGAGATTGTGGATCGAGGCCCAAGAGGTTATTTATTAAAGAATAATCTGATGTATATTAAATCTGTCCTTCTTGGAAAAGAATTGGGGTTCCTTTAGGAATCAGAGAAGGAGGTGGTTTAAGGTAATTGAATCCTAATTGATCTCAGAATCTATTATGGTTGACGCGCAAGAATTAGGGTTATGCATTCTCTATATAAAGAATTCTTATACGACTTGTAAAGGGTTCACAACCATCTTACAAACACACAAACTTTTGCCCATCGCAAATCTTGCAAAGCCTCTCCGGAGCATCTTACGCGTACTGCCTCCACAAACTGCAAACAACCACCATCCAACCCTGCTGCAACCTTACGTCCGCCACCGGTCACTGTATACTTGCGCGGTTGTCGAAGTGTGCTTTGCATTCGTGTCGAGCGAGTCGCTAAGACTTATCGTGTCAGTCGCTACGCCTGTAGCAAATCGAGTCGTTATTCCGGTAACAAAACCTAAACCAATCTGCAATAGGTTGGAGGAGAACCATTCCCCGCGGTCTTGAATTATTGCTCTGCTTTGCATCTCAGGATCGAAGTAAGAATTACTCAATCTGCAATAGGTTGAGAAGAAAAAATCCTAATAGATTCTTGTTAGGTCTTGTTCGAGCCTCTTACGCCAGCCTAGTCAACGCCCGCGTAACAGTCGCTTGGTCAAGAGGTCAGGTATTAGGAGCAGACAGATACACTCGCCATAGGTCGTCCGCATCGAAGTTGTACCAACTTAAACGTACTGGCACGCTCGCGCACATCACAAGAGGACTGGAATTGACGTCCGCCACCCCCACGTGTTGACTGTTCGCCGGGTGCTAAATCCGCCACGAACAATAACCTCTTATACAAATGCATTAGTTCCTCCCTGTTTACCATTTAAATTATTGACAACTCTATAGTTCTCTGTTGATGATAATAATTACCTGCCAACTCCATCCCACAGAAGTTTCATCATCGTTAGCACTGCTGGGTAGTGCATTAGTACTACTACTGGGTGCGTCATTAAGGTAGCATGATCTGTTTCTTTCAAGTGCTACAAGTCCTGCAAAGATTTTCGCAAGAGTGTCATTCGATGAAGAAGCAGCTCCATCAATACTGCTGCAAATCACATTAACTGGATTTGTTGATGGATCATCGAACTGAGAAGCCCTCATGTAGATTGACTGCAAGTAGTATTTGAGATAGTACGCCGCGCTCAAGGGACTATAACGAGGAAAAACAGATGGGCAGCGGTGACAAGAGATCAGAAGAGTCTGATCAAGTGCTTAATGAAGTAGTCTTAACTAGTTATTTGTGTATATACTATATAGTATATACATGCTGATATTAGAATACGTGGAAACAATTAATCTTAAACTAATCCCAAAATGAAAACCAAACTTGAAACTCACCTGCAAGTGTGGAATATTGTGCTAAGCTTTGAAAGATCATCAGGCATAGAAGCAATTGCATCAATTTCAGACCAAGACTGTTTTATGGTTTGGTAGCAAGTCTCACTAGCTTCCTGCATATGCATACCGGTGAATATAATTAAACCATATCCACCTTAATTTGTGTATGTGTGTTTTTTCCTTTCTTTCATTTCTTACTAATATAGAACTAAGTTCAAATAAGAGGATCAAAATGTTGTACTCGAAATTCGTTCGTGGCAATGGAGAAGTATCCATTTTCCGGAGGCACAATGTCATCAAAGTAAAGAATTGGAGCAGATGAAGCTAAAGCTCCAAGAGCTATATGGGGGTATTTTAGCCGAAACCATGAAGCAAGCACTGCATGCCAATCAAAAACGTATAAGTTAATTATGAATAAGTTTAGTACGGGACTATCATGTTATTAGTTTGTTATAAGTACGTAGTCACTCACTTCCACCATATGATCCACCAATAACAATAACCGGAGAATGCTCAGCATTCAGTTGTGTCTTTACATGTACGTACGAGGATCTCAGCATAATCGGCTAGAGCTTGGGCTGAGTTGAAGTAGCCAAAAGTGCTTGCATTTTGAAATGCTTCTGTTCTAGAGCCAAATGGGATTGATTCCCCATAGTACCGGTGCTGATGAAAGAAAAAAAAAAAAAGTTCGATCTCACATTAGAAATTAAGCATGTAATAATATGTGAATTAATTGTTTGCCAAGAAAAATTTCCAACATTAAGTTGTTTCGTACATACCTCTATATATATGAGGAGAGCTTGAAACTGATTGGCGTTTTCAGGCAGAAATCCAGTATAAGATATAACACTATCCGGTATCCAATGGTACTTCTGCGCAAAGGTAAGCAAATATTGGGGCACTAATATTGGAACCACCCCAGTACACTTGGAATTAATCACATATTTTTGTTGAAAAGTAGACAAGCTATCAGGCCTGAAGTTGAAATGATCAAGTGTTTGGTTGTAATAGAATGTTTCGTATTCACTTGGATCACATCCAGACAAAGCTTTGGATCGGAGTGATCGAAACATCCCCGATCTAATTGGACTGAACCTTGGAATGTTTAGAGAAACCGAGGCTATGGCAAAGTAGTAGAAGGCATTGAAGAACTGGACCTATAAGAGGGTTCATGGCAAAGTTTTGTGTAGCAGAGTTACTGCTTTGCTTAGACGTTTTGAGACTTCAGTTGTGTGCTTTTCTTTATCGAACTCAAATCCAAGCACAGGTGCACAACCTTAATTAAATATACTTGGTTCTATATCAGGTTTTGATTCTGAACATTGGATGAATATCTAACAGGCGGACTTTACAAATGTTTGAGTTCATTCTTCCTTCACAAATGTAATAAGCAGAATGAGAAGTCCAGACCCTTTCATAGGAAGCCGGCTGTGCATAAATTAAAGGGTAAATTTCTCTTATGATACTTGACGTACAGCCAATTAGACACTTTGGTACTCAACGTTTCAAATAGGACGGTTTGGTACCTGAAATTAAGTTTTATGTGACACTTTGGTACTTATGTTGACTTATTTGTTAAATGTAAGGGGTAAAATTGACATTTAAGTTTAATCTATAAAAATAAAATAAAAACTTGTATTTTTTTAATATTTTAGGTTAAAAACATGCATTTTTTTTAGGGCTGATGATAAAAAAGTCAGTTTTACTCTACCTAATGATAAAAAGGTTGGTAACTGTTTGATAATGATAATTAAATCACCTAACTAAAACTCTTAAAGCGTTGCCCACAAAATTATAAATAATTACAATTTGTGCCACTATTGTATGACAGGTCGGTTTCGTTTCTCCCAGACTACCTAATTTCATTCAATCCCTCCAGCCCTTCCGCTGTCTCCTCCGTGCTCCACTAGATCCGTCAACCCTAAACCCTAAATTCGTCAAGGTCTCCGATCTCCGCTCCCTAATCCCCGATGACTCCGACCAATCACACCCCTCCGACACCACCAAACTCGTCGTCCTCTGCGGTCGCGTCCAAGCAAAGGTCGGCGTCGACGTCCTCAAGTCCAGCGATATTTCTTTGCAGGAGTCGGAGTTGGTTTTATTTCTGCTTTGATATCCTTTTGTTACATTACTTTTATATTATCTTTGTCAATCTACTTTGTATAAGCTACTGTGGGTAGATTGTATTTGGGAAACCTTAATATTGAGAACCTTTTTAAGTATGCAGGGTTGGATATTGACAAGTGAGTACTACTCTTATACTACTCTCTGCCAACTGTGGTGAATTACTACATGCTGTGGGAATAACATTGTTGTTTGTAATCTTTCAGTCTCCAGAACTTGGAGTGCTGTCTTTTTGTCTTTTTCCCATATTTCTCGTTATAGCCTTGCATTTTTAAGGCTTCTGCTAGAGCCAAAGTTGCATCATTTGCCCAGATTCCAGCTGCACTAAACTCCCTAATAGCTTCCATATTCCTGATGAAACTTTTAGTCATTAAATTGTAAATGCATGTTTGTTTGGGAAATTTAATCTGGGATATGTGATTTGGTTATGCACACCAGGTGTTTGATGAAGTGTTTGAGTGAATTTAGGTGTTTCTTCTCGATGAGATCGCAGTGGACCGTAAGGTGCATTGTATTTGGATGAATGTGTATTATGCCTTGACTGTTTTAGCAGATGTCATGGGAGCAATTGGCCCAAGAACTAGGATTTTGTTTGCGGTTACAATCATGTATCAGTATTGTGACATATGAAAAGAGTGCAGTAGTGAACTTGGCCTTTCCGGCCACAAAGCTCCATAGATACATGTAACTAGTACTGCCCCAGATAATACAATGCCCAAGTGATAGAATTAGATCAAATTTGTAATTTGGAATAGTCTAACATTCAAAACCTAATGAATATGTTTATCATTCAATATATGTGATTCTGTAATTTAGTAACTGTGTATGTAACTATCATTAGTATCAAGTAACTATAAATGTAACTAGCCTGGTAACTGTGCAAGTAAATTTTTTAGGTATTATGTAACTAACATTGTAACTAGTGTGATAACTGTGCATGTAACTATCATTGGTATCAAGTAACTATAAATGTACAAAGCAATGTAACTAGCCTGGTAACTGTGCAAGTAACTATCATGGGTATCAAGTAACTATCAATGTAATTAGCCTGGTAGCTGTGCAAGTAACTATTTTTGGTATCAAGTAACTATAAATGTAACTAGTAATCTAACTAGCCTGGTAACTGTGCATGTAACTATCCTGGGTATCAACTAACTATAAGTGTAACTAGCAATGTAACTAGCCTGGTAACTGTGCAAGTAATTATCCTTGGTATCAAATAACTATAAATGTAATTAGTAATCTAACTAGTGTTGTAACTGTGCATGTAACTATCCTTGGTATCAAGTAACTATAAGTGTAACTAGCAATGTAACTAGCCTGGTAACTGTGAAAATAACTATCCTTGGTATCAAGTAACTATAAATGTAACTAGCATTGTAACTAGCCTGGTAACTGTGCATGTAACTATTTTTGGTATCAAGTAACTATAAATGTAACTAGCATTGTAACTATGTATGTAACAGGCAATGTAACTTTCACAGTAATTGGCTTTGTTTTGTAGCTACATATGTAACTGACTAGATTTTTTCTTTGGCAAACAGATTAGATTGCGGCGCATTTGTAATGTACTACATGAGTAGGCTTGCCGATGAGAGAGATTTTGAAGATAAGCCAGATATTACGAAGTTTCGATCCGAAGTGATCAAGAAGTTACTGAATCATTAGCAAAGTTGGATATCGATACAAGATAGGAAAAGAAAAGTGTCGTTTAAGTAGAGATTGTTCATTGATTTTCAGATGCTTTTAGGGAACTATATTATATTCAGAGTTATTTAAAATTGTTGAATTGTAACAATTCAAGTAACTGTGCATGTAACTATGTTTGGTATCAAGTAACTATATATGTAACTAGCATTGTAACTAGAGTGGTAATTGTGCATGTAACTATCCTAGGTATCAAGTAACTATAAATGTAACTAGCAGTGTAACTAGTGTTGTAACTGTGCGTGTAACTATCATGGGTATCAAGTAACTATAAATGTAACTAGCAGTGTAACTAGTGTGGTAATTGTGCAAGTAAATATCATTCGTATTAAGTAACTATAAATGTAACTAGCACTGAAAATGTAACCAGCAATGTAAGTAGAGTGGTAATTGTGCAAGTAACTATAAATGTAACTAACAGTGTAACTAGTGTTGTAACTAGCAGTGTAACTAGTGTTGTAACTGTGCGTGTAACTATCCTGGGTATCAAGTAACTATAAATGTAACTAGTAGTGTAACTTGTGTGGTAATTGTGCAAATAACTATCCTTGGTATTAAGTAACTATAAATATAACTAGCACTGAAAATGTAACCAGCAATGTAAGTAGAGTGGTAACTGTGCAAGTAACTATAAATGTAACTAGCAGTGTAACTAGTGTTGTAATTGTGCATGTAACTATCCTTGGTATCAAGTAACTATAAATGTAACTAGCAGTGTAAATGTAACCAGCAATGTAACTAGTGTGGTAATTGTGCAAGTAACTATCTTTTGTATCAAGTAACTATAAATGTAACTAGCAATGTAAATGTAACCAGCAATGTAAGTAGAGTGGTAACTGTGCAAGTAACTATTAATGTAACTAGCAGTGTATCTAGTGTTGTAACTGTGCATGTAACTATCCTTGGTATTAAGTAACTATAAATGTAACTAGCAATGTAAATGTGTCGGGCATTAAGTAACCAGATAGCATTGTAACTAACTTGATATCAAGTAACTGTTGATGTAACTAGCACTGTAAAGTAACTGGTCATGTAACTGATTTTTGTAACCTCAACTAGCTAACTGGTCATAGAACTAGTAAAATAGTTTGTCATGCAACTGATTATGTGCATTTTCGTTTCACTACAAGTTATTTAAAATTGTTGACTTGCAACAATTCAAGTAACTATGCATGTAACTATCATTGGTATCAAGTAACTATAAATGTAACTAGTAGTGTAACTAGTGTTGTAACTGTGCATGTAACTATCCTGGGTATCAAGTAACTATAAATGTAACTAGAGTGCTAACTGTGCAAGTAACTATCCTTGGTATCAAGTAACTATAAATGTTACTAGCACTGAAAATGTAACTAGCCTGGTAACTGTGCATGTAACTAGCCTGGTATCAAGTAACTATTGATGTAACTAGCACTGTAAAGTAACTGATCATGTAACTGCCCATGTAACTGATTTTTGTAACATCAACTAACTGGTCATGGAACTAGTAATATAGTTGGTCATGTAATTGACTTTGTAATTACACAAGTAACTGGTCTTGCAATTGATTATGTGCATTGTCGCTTCTGTAACTACTGGCGTAACTACAACAAAACAGGAATAATAACTGTCAATACATGAGAAAAAAACCAATGAGAAATCCATTCACCACACGAATAGTACAAGATTGCTAGATTTTATATATTTCATATATTCCCTTTAAACTTTGCAGCGTGCCGCTGCACCGCAACGGTAGCGTTCCGCTGCACAATGCATATATAGAAGAAAATTTCTTATGGAAATGTAACTGAAGATGTAACTGAAAATGAATAGTGGAGCTGTCAGGGTATCTGTTAGAAAAAATTTGTAACTATTAATGTAACTATCAGTGTAACTAGAAATATAATTGTCAGGGTATCTGTCAAATAATCTTTCACTTTCTTATAGTCGAATATAATCCAAGTCAGAAACCAAATACTTATAATGTAACTATCAGTGTAACTAGAAATGTAGAGGTAACTGTCAAAAGAAATTTGTAACTATCAAAGTAACCCTTGAAAGACTAGGGACGAAATGATGTAAAACAATCGCTATAGCTATATCGGATTTTTACAACTCGTTCTGTTGTTACTGCCATATTTTCCACACCTGCTGCACTTTATATGTTTTCTCAGTACTTCATCCTTACTTCTGAACTTTTGTTTTTTTGGTCTTCCGAGTCCTCTCCTTGTCAATGGTGGCTGTACTAATATACTAGACTTCGGAAGCTCCAACGGCTTGGAAATAGAAGAAACATGATTGATTGTGTAAGAATAGGTTTGACGGTATTTCTCCACCTTGAAGTAAAAAAGAAGAGAATAATTAGCTCCAACTTAACTACAACAAAACATGAATAATAATGTAACTAGTAATATACCTATGAAAAGTAACTGTGTAACTAGTGATGTACATGTTGCTGACTATAAACACCTAATTTCATATAACTAGTAATGTACCTATAAAATGTAACTGCTTCTGTAACTACTGGTGTAACTACAACCAAACATGAATAATAATGTAACTAGTAATGTACCTATAAAAAGTAACTGTGTAACTAGTGATGTACCTGTTGCTGACTATAAACACCTAATTTCATGTAACTAGTAATGTACCTATAAAGTAATTTTGCATGTGACTGTATATGTAACTACTGGTGTAACTACAAAAAAATAAGATGACCAAGGATGAAAAAAGCACCTGGTAAAACGGAGTGACATATGAATACAACGAGGCACCAACATTTTGCATAACAATAAGACCATGTGAACAAGGAAAACCATGAGAACTCCATTTACCACACAAACAATATGAGGTTGCCAAATTCACTATAACTCTATATTTCTGACAATGAACTTCATAGAGATTAGTATCTGATCTGCTAACTTTCCAATGTCTTCCTTCGGTCAAGTTTTCCTTTAGCTTCTTTTCCATCTTCGGACACAAAAAAGAAAACCATTACTTTGCTTCTTCTTTCCGAGCAGAAATCATCTCCATGTTCTTCACACAAATACCTTTATTCATCTCAATAATAGGAAGACATTTCAAGGGCAACACCTAGTTGTTAAAACACTCCGCCAGATTGGTTGTCATTTCACCAAACCTGTAACTGCTTCTGTAACTACAAGCAAATAATAATAATAATGTAACTAGTAATGTGCCTATAAAAAGTAAATGTGTAACTAGTGATGTACATGTTGCTGACTATAAACACCTAATTTCATGTAACTAGTAATGTACCTATAAAATGTAACTGTTTTTGTAACTACTGGTGTAACTACAAGCAAACATGAATAATAATGTAACTAGTAATGTACCTATAAAAACTAACTGTGTAACAAGTGATGTACTTGTTGCTGAATATAAACACCTAATTTCATGTAACTAGTAATGTATATATAAAATGTAACTGTTTTTGTACCTACTGGTGTAACTACAAGCAAACATGGATAATAATGTAACTAGTAATGTACCTATAAAAACTAACTGTGTAACAAGTGATGTACATGTTGCTGACTATAAATACCTAATTTCATATAACTAGTCATGTACCTATAAAGTAATTTTGCATGTGATTGTATATGTAACTACTAGTGTAACTACAAAAAAAAAAAACAGAAATAATACTGACAAGATGAACAAGGATGAAAAAAGCACCTGGTAAAACGGAGTGAAGAAAACTAAGTATGTAACTATGTAACTAATTTCATTATAGGCTAGGAATAATTCTCCAATTTGTTCCAAGTGAAGAAAACTACATTTCAGTTATGCTCAAATGGCAAATTTCAGTTTCAATTCCATATGTTTGTCTGGCACACTCAAAATCAATTTACAAATAAATACCTCATACAATCTAAAACTTCATCACTGTACAAATTACTCACTAACAACGATTCAAATCACATATTAATCAAATTTCAGAACACATATGCTATGCAAATAGTCCCGAAGCAAACAAACACCAATTCAAATCGATTAAATGGAATCAAAGAAATCAAAAGAATTATGCTGGGAATTAAGAAATTACCATGGGTATTAGAACTTGACGACGACGAAGTCGTGCTTGCTAATAGTGCCAGGGAAGTTGGAGTTGTTTAAAGCGAGGACGAACGCTTGGAATCAGGCTCATCGACGTGGGTCTTTGTGAAGTAGATAGCGATGAACAAGGAGAAGCTGAGCAAAACGCAGAGGACGCCTTCACTAGAGCTTTGTGGTGGGTTTCATTTGGTCTATGAGAGGACATCATTGCCGGAGCTCGGTGGAGGCTACAATTGATCAACTTAAGAGAGAGACTGCTGAGTAGAAGAAAAGGGTAGAATCGTCACTACAAAAATGTGAAACCTAACCTTTTTATCATTTTCATTGAAAACAAGTGACAATTTTATCATTTTGATATAAAAAGAGGTGACCATTTTATCATGTTCAAAAAAGGCCGACTTTATTATCATATCCTACTATGAATGGCACTTTTTTATTATTTGCCCTTTTTTTTAATGTCATTTAGTTATGTTGGAAACATAATTAAGTTAAGAAATTCAGTCGTGGTAAGAGCATCTTTAGCAGACTCTCTATTTTGACTTTTTAGCTATTTTAGGGAGTGTGATTCGTTTTTTTTTAATCAAAATTAGGAGCTCCACCAGATTAATAAGTGGCTAGCCAGTTTAACTCTTAGCTATCTCGCTCCTAAATATAGAGAGCGAGATGAGGCTCTCTATAATTTAATACATTCTTTTTAGATGATTTTATGTAATATATAACTGCATTTAAGGTAAAAAAAAATTAAATTTAATTAGTAATATAAGTTCAAAGTAGTTAAAATAAAGAGAACTGATACATACATTTTTTTCTTCTTTTTTTTCTTTCTAAGAGGATCTAAGGATTTTACACCTACCCCCTATCGTGGCTCGAACTCAGGACCTAATAACCTAATTCCTAGGTAATAGTGCTCTTTACCACTTGAGTTATCTCATTTCGTCAGAACTGAAACAAACATATTTTTAAACTAGCTAGCCAAAATGACATTTTAGCTATTTTGGTTAAAATTTGACAAAAAAAATGGTTAGCATTGCTAAAGTTACTCTAATGAAAACACTCACAAGACTACTCCGTGGAGTTATATCTAATCAATCAAATGTATTATTGTGGGTGTTTAAATCACAAATACTAGATTTACTAAATAAAATTTCAATTATTTTACCTTCAACATACCTCAAAAGTTTAATTCATATTTTTTTATTTTGACGAAAAATTAAATCATATGTATTTTCTCTCAAAAAAAAAGAAAAAAAATGAATATCAAGATAATAACCAATAGCCTTAAATGTATGATACTCATGTTTTTAATTATTTTTTTATATAAATGAATTTACCCTAATTAAACCAACAATCTTGTTTTTGACGATAGTTTGTATAGGGTGTGATTCTCCTTTTTTTAAAAAAAATAATTGTTCTATGTGTAAGGTTTTGGTGAGAGTGAGATCGACCATGTAGTTTATCACTTAAATAATTACCAATAGATACAATTCTCAGCCTATAATTACAAATAGTAAGATTGTCTTTTAAAATTACTATTAGCAGGTTTTTATCAATTACTAACAGAATTCGTTAATCCATAAATTACGAAATTACTATTTTTTACGACACTACTATAGGTCAGTAGCATTGCGCATTTCTAATGGTCACTAGAATTACACATTTTTTAGGATCAGTAGTATTCCACCAACTTAATTCTACTGACCCTCAAAATCGCGTAATGGTACTGACCCTCAACAATGTCGTAAAAAAAATAAAAGGGTAATTTCGTAATTACCATTTAACGGATCTGTTAGTTAAATGGATGGAAAGGTGTTAGTGGTAATTTTTAAAAACATACTTGCTATTGATAATTATGAGTTCAAAAGTATAGTTATTGGTAAAAAAACTCTTTATCACTCACTTTATCTTGTATTATTTTAGTTCAAACGAATGAAGTTTATTTTTTGGACTTTAACAAATTGTATAAAAAAGACTCTTCTTAAAAGCACCCACGACATATATAAAATCGTGAGAATTGAGAGCCGGATCCTTTGGAAAGATTTTTAGAGATTTTTTTTTTTTTTTTCTTTTTCTTTCTAAAAATCGTTTAACTCATATACTAGTTGTTGTACCTTCTTAGTTAGAATACTATCAGCTTGCTGACCCTTCTACTCTAAAATAAACAAGCAAATATGAGTTCACTAGTATTGGAGCCACCCAGATTAATATTTCGAATCGATCACATATTGGTGCCTAAACTTGAAATGTGTTTGATAGTTATAGAAATATTTTTCTTTTTCAGTTGGATATAATGCAGGCAGGTGTTGCGAATTTGCCATTGTTCCTGATGTAATCGGATTCAACGTTGGTATGTCTAAAGAAAGACTCAAAGAGGTTCGGACAAAAAAGGAGAACTGGCAGAAGACAAGGAAGTGAGAGCTATAACTGAGTTCATTGCACGGAGTGAGAGCTACAACTGAGTTCATGGCACGGTTTCGTAGTGACGAGAGACTTGGAGGAGGCAAACCCGCTTTCTGTTCTTCAAATTTGGTACCAATTACTAGACTTGAATAAAGTAATTGACTGACATTTTATACGATCACTGAATAAGCAAGAAATAAAATCAAACCATCAAAAACTGGTGCATACAGTAATAAACATAACAACCTCTCATGTACGTAGTTTCATATCCTGTATCCATAATTTACGTGGGGGAAGAATGAACATTACCTACAACAGCGTAACAAATTTGATAAATAAAATAAATGGATTAGCCGGTGTTCACTCAAAAAAAGCTCCAGGAGAGAGCAATGAGATGGGAAAATTACACCACGAGTAATTGAGTGAATGCTTCGCAGTTTCAGAGAAGAAAAAGGCCGGTAAATAGCATAGCCAGAGTTGAAAGAAGGAAGCACGTAGCAGTCTTGGGCTGCTCATTTGGCGGTGGTGGTGATACTGTAGATCCACCGCCTGGTCCGGGAGCTAAGGCTGTTTCTGCGGATGGCAATGGCGGCTCAATCACATCACTCTCTGTCAGGACTGGATTTGGAGCCTCCGCAGGTGGCAAGTAACCTGTAGAAACAACTTGTAACAGACTGCCTGGCTGAACAGGGCTCATGTAGGCAGGTGTTTCTTTATAACTTAAACACCGGTTTCCTGCAACAATTATGCACCAAAACAGCAGTCAGTTACTGGCACAGTTGAATGGCCCTAATGTATTCATTATTCAGACCCAAAGGAGGGAACTGTATAACAAATGCACACTTACTTTTGTATCGAGCAGCTGTTTTGGGGAAGTCTGTGATAACACCATGAACACCGGCCCCAATCACATATGAATTGATCTCCACGGAAGAATCTGAGAAAAAGTCCCATGCTTGAGATACAAACTCATTGCTGAAGAGTTCAACATAAACAGGTAATTTAAATTTCTGAAGCTTCGTTACGACATTGGTTGCTCGAGAGACGAATGCCTTAATTTCTGGAAAGACAGAGGCCTTATTGATGACTACAGCATTGGCAAACTTATTGATGTCCTGAACAGTTTTCTCAAGGGCATCACCAATTTTCTCTTCAATCTTGTAAACAAGTTTATACTTGGTTTTCTCCTTAAATCTCATCAGAACAGAACTATTCGTGGACTGAATCATGACATCTTTGCCTGTCTCATTACCAAAACCAGCTGTGTTTAACTCGGTAATGACTGCATCTGTTACACTTAATCCCTCCTTCTCTATAAGATACGCCGCATACTGTAATTAAACAGTAGAAAATGTCATCATTAGTAATGTAGTAGAAATAAATTTTCAGTCAGGCTGTTACAAAACAACAGAAAACATGATTGACCACTGTGAGATGCAAAATTTTCAGTATCAGTCATTGGTTTAAAACATATGACTCCCATATCTGCAACCCAATTTAATAGGATCCCCAAGCTCATTTTTCATGTTGCAAGGAAAGACGTGTAGGAAGAAAAGAGAAGAAAATAACAAGGTAGTGGCAGACATTGTGAAAATTTATCCCAGGCTCACAAATCGGACATATAGTCCAAATAGCTTTCTAACAATGGAAGCATCAATCATAACCCAGGCAGTGAAACCTAGAAAAAATTACTCACCTCAATGCCGATTAAGACACCAGATAGAGAACTTGAATTCTTTGCCAAAGTCAAAAATTCAGACAGTTTCAAGTAAGTGCCAGCACTTTTGAACCTTGGGTTTCTGTATAAGGTGAAATCTTTCTGGGGGCTTATAAGAATAGCTACAGTCAAAATAATGAAAAGAATTAATATCACTAATTAGCCCAGAAAAGAGATCTTGTTTATTCTATGGGAGGTACACTGCTAGAATACGCAATCACTTGACCACATAACTTGTAAGAGCAACATAAAGGATAAATGTCATGACCATGTGTATACCTATAATATATATATATATATATATATATATATATATATATATCTATATATACATGCTTTCTTGGCTAAGGACCTCCGCACCAATCTTTATGGTGCAGATTTTATATTTTGACTAACTTTTCGATTGAATTTTTACATCTCCACCGTCTAGTCTTTAGGTACTCATATATAGATCATGTATGCAAAATTTCAGCCAATTTGATAATCGTTAAGTCATTCAAAAGTGTGATTTCCTATCATAAACATGAACGATTACATTTTGACAAAATACAGTCTGTCCATTTGTTTAGGGTTATGCTAATGGTTATCAAATTTGCTGAAAATTTGCTAAGATGATCTATGCATGAGTACCTAAAGACTAGAAGGTGGAGATGTAAAAATTCAATCGAAAAGTTAGTCAAAATATAAAATCCGAAGGATTAGTGCGGAGGTTCTTAGCCCAGAAGACCTGTATATATATATATAAATTTTGAACATGGTCACTCGAGTTGTCAAGTATTGTTTGAGCCCAAACAAGTATGTTCTTTCTCATAGAGCCATAACAGGTCAATGAACTGTTATGTTTGAAACAACAGTACGTACAGAGAAGATATACTAGAATACTAATTACCTGCGTAAACTATATAAAAGTACACAAATTAGTTCTAATTAATATATCTGTTTCTACTCCAAAGAAAAAAGGTGGCACACTATCTTATCTCCAGATAGGTTTGTATGCCTTATGAAGAGAGAAGATATAAAAGTAAGAGATTAAATTTCAACTTACGTTTTAGTGTTTTGATCTGATCCCATGTCAGGCTAAAGGTAAAGATTCCATTGCCAACCTTAATTTCTGGAACAACCATTGAGTAATTGTTAAAGCTTGACTGAGCAACTGTTGTGCTATCAATAAGATTTATAGAGCTCAAACAAAATGGTATCCCATCCTTGGACATTTGGACATTACAATCGAGTACATCTACACCATCTGCAATTGCATGCATATACGCCAAGTCAGTACAACCAGGGTAGTCTCCACTTGCTCCGTCTTTCGAGATAACCAAAGGTGTAGCTGCAAAGAAAGACGAAAGAAACTCATTATAAAAAATAAAAAAATGCAAGAATTGCACTCGTCAGCAAACCTATACAGACAAACAACCTTTTAGACCCAAAAGATCCAAATTTTAAACTTAAGCGCCAATAAACAATGACGTACCTGCTACTGAAGCATTCTTTTCTGGGTGAGCATAACAATCTGCAGTAATTAAGAGACACGACCACCATTAAACAGGAAATTAATGCTCATTCAGAACTTAACGCTCAAACTGATATAAGCAGCAAAGTTATGACACTTAAGTTTGGTCTGGAATTGCCCTGTGATGTTTAAAATGAAACCTTGTAGAAAAATCTTGTTCACACTGGAAGCTTTGTTGACTTTGTCAAACATATATATAACTGCTATGATGCATCAAAAATCCTAATTTTTTTCAAAGGAATTAATAGAAGAAGTAAGCAATCAAGCAATACTCAAATTTATAAAAATAATACACCATTTAGCCCAACAATATTGAAAGAAATACGTTACCTATGGCTGCTGATGGAGTTATGGGAAAGTCAGACAGCACACCATCAACACTGAAGTTGCCGTTGTCAAAGAATGACAGGTACTCAGAAATTGGATCATAACTGTAATTGAAGGGGAACGGCACGTCATTATACAACCCCGATGCAAATACTGTCAGCCCAGCTTTATGAGCATCCGAAACAACAGAAGTATGAGGTTCTAAATAATTGTCCGGGGTGACAGGCCATATGTAAGTTTTAGGAACTATAATTCCAGAGGCAAATGTCTTGATAAATGTGAGATTCTTCAATAGAGAACCATAAGTCTGGTTTGTTGAAGGCTCAAACTCAGCTTCATCAAGAAACTTAAAGATCAAATTTGTTGTGGATGGACTGACACGTGCTTTGATACTGTTCAGGAAATCCACCTCCGGTGATGAGATAAAATTGACAACCACTTTTTTTGATACAGAAAGCACATAGTTTCTCATACTCAAGTTGTGTTGCGAGAAGAACATGTTGTTCTGCAAAGGCATCAGAAAAAATGGGTAGCTTCAGACAACAGTTAACAATGATAGTTTTACAGATCTACAGATATATATTAAAGGAAAAAATGCACAAATTTTTAGACAAAAATCTATAGTCTACCAGTTACCTCAATATTCAACCATAAGCCTGGTGGTCTGAATTGCATAGCCACATCTTCTACGGTAAGAATTGGGTACATATTAGCATCAAAGCTGCTACTTCGAGAATATACTCCCTGGGTAACTGTTTGAGTAACAAGAAATCAGTCAGCAACTGAGACCATGCTACACTAAAACTTCCGCAATTAGACCAAGTACTTCATGTCTAGCAACAAAATAAGACTACTGAAATTATAGTTATTTAACAACTACGCAAACAGAAACTTTAAGAAAATGTCTCCATAAAGATGATTTGCTTCAGATGAAACAAGAGCCATCTTTTTTTTTTAGCTAACAGTGATGTGAGCGAACTTCATTCCAATGTGCTATTGTGGTAGAATCTTATCAAAGACCAAAGTTGCAGGGTTCTGAAATGACAAGAAACCTTGATACAGAGAAACGTAGCCAGCTAATTTTGCTTTAAATTTAAATAAAACTTTCACCAGCTTAGAGTATTGCTTGGATAAACAATTAGATTAAGAAACTGCACTAAAAAACAGTCTGTGTACTTAATTACTTAAACATAGGCAGTGCGTCATGACAGCAAGAGAAAAACACATTGGCTTGGCAGAATCCTCTGAATCAATTGAGAAACGAGGGAAAAGAAATGACTGAAAAAGAAGAAAGCACGTCTTCAAAAAAAAAATCTAACATGAAAACAAGCACTTCCTTTAGGTTCAATTATCCCTTTTTAACAAAAATAGAATTGAATTTCCTACTAAGTCAGTCCAAACAAAATGTCAATGTGAAAACAGTTTCAGTCAACTTCACTAACCGGAAACATTTGCAAGGTCCTTGAGAGTATAATCAATGGTAAACCACCCTTTCACGGTAACTCCGTCAACTGGGTAAGTCTTATCCTTCTTTGCGAAAATTTGATCGACATTTGAATTGTTATTCAGCAGCAAGTCCGGAAAGCAAATTCCAGCTGCATCCTTTGTTAGTTGGACATCACAATATAGCACCACATCTGGTACACTAGTGATCAACGCCAAATTGTAAGCTGCGGAACTGAAACCAGGAAAGAGCCCTGAAAATCCTCCGCGTGCTACGACAAAAGGCGGATCTCCTGCAAACCAACTTAACCAGGTTATCTACACTAAATATATGCTTAAAAATGTAAATTACAATGCAAAAAACTGAACTAAAACAGCAAAGACCAAATTTTGCGCGACAATTAATTCCAAATATATATTCCTCATTTCCATCCACTACATATTATGCAAACTTTCAAGAAAAGGCTCTTTCTGTAATTTTACAATCAAAACTGTTTTGAGAAAATTAAATTTTAGTAAAAACCAATCCTATACTAAAGCAATTAGCGTCAATTTCAGTCTCTCTAAACTAAAATTAGTCTGAAAAGCAACTTGTTTAGGTTTATCTCTCCTTTAATGAGTAATTAGCAAGCTCTAAGTAGTAGTGGATTTTAGTTAAAACTTAAAAGTAGTGAATTCCTTTAAATATGCTTTAACTAAATTAAACAACTCTTCCTTTCTATTCTTTCTCAGTTTCTTAATTCGGAAACTCAATCGAAAAAAAATCGTCAACAATAAATTCAACTAACCATTTCTTCACAATCAAGGAAAATCAAACTCAGCACAGAACCAAAAAAATCTAGAAATTAATTCAACAAAAATAACACACAAGTAAATACGAACTCACTGAGTCACTGAGTCAGTGAAGCTCAAAGAAAGAGCAAATGAGATCATAGATTGCCTACCGGTGAGTGTTTTCCACGGACTAGATCCCTGAGCAGAGACCAGAGCTACCGAGTAGAGAAGAGCAGCGAGTACGGCGAGCGGAGCGCGTGAGTTCCACATTGCCGGAGATCGCCGGGCGGTCAGGTGGTACTACTGTAGAGGATCGCAACGGCGTCGTTTGGAGTCGTATCGGGAAATGTGTGAGATTTTGGTGAGCAGAGGAGGGAGAGAGAGAGTAGAAGATAGTGCTAAATGAGCTCTGGGCTTTTGCAGGCTGGCTTTTTCAGTATTCCTATATTTATAATATGGAAAAAAAAATTAACTAAAAATAATAATTAGAGTGTTTGGTCTGTGGGTTTGTATTATTATAATCATGATTAAGCTTTAATTAAACCAAGTGTAAACTCTAAAATACGCGCTTCCACGTCTTATGATTGAGCCGAGCCGAGTGGTTTTTTTCGGGACTTGGTTTTGGATAAGCCGTAAGCGAGTAAGCGGTTCCATTTAGACGACGTAGGTTGCACGACGGGGAGAGTCAATGAAGTGGTGAACCGGCTCGAGGAAGCCCGAGTGGAGCTGAGCTGTGTAGGGTGCACCATGTGATTGGAAGACAGCTACACCACAACATGGGGATCACCAATCTTTGTGTGAGTGCTTGCGTGGCCAACCAATTATCGGCAACAACACACACGAACCCACCCTCAACGGTCATTAGAACGAACTTTGATGTTTGTTAAGGATGTTAATCGGAAAACTATCTAGGCTTTTCCAGAAAAGTCAAACTGACTTTATCATGTTACACTCGTCTTTCAACATCTTTCAAGCTGGATTCAGCTTGCAAACCACAATTGTCAAATTTTTGTACAAAACGAGTCTTTTGTTTGAAGCAATATTTAAGACATTGACCTAAGATGGCCGTCAACGTCATATATAGTTGTCCTTACAAACTCATCCTCTAATTCCATGCAGTAGTTAAGGAGAACAGCAATCAAACACAACTCATCAAATATCAAACCAAATCAAAATGAAAGAACCTTCCTAAACAGATCAAGTTAGTGCCATGATTCTGTAAATCTTTGACAACTTCAGCTTCATCATATATTACAAGGCAACCCGAAAGCAAGTGGGGATGAGAGGGACCAAATAAAGACCCACTTGAAGATAAAACAAGTGGGGATGAGAGGGACCAAATAAAGACCCTCTTAAAAAAGCTTTGCTTTTCATATAAATGAAAAGTGAAAAGAAACAAGAGAAACAGACATAGTTGGAAGATAACTGTTTTTTAATATATTTCTATATGTCACTATAAATCATAGTCCTTCTTAATACTATAACAAATTCATTTTAAGGGGAGTTTTAGTTAAAGATAGTGATTTTTCCCTTCTCCGTCTAAACTAGTTCTTCAAGTAATCAAACAACTCATGCTTGGTGAGCTGGCTACTTATTGGAATCACTCAAGTATCCTTCACAATATATATCAGATTTTTCATTACCCATCATACTCATTCACGGTTGTGTATAATCAATCCTTTCACCAATTTTTTTTCCTTTTTCAAAAAATGTGGGCTTTTATAGATTTTTAAATGGATTATTAATTTACGAGTTCATACTATGCATTATAGGTTGCAAACAGAGAAATACGAACAATGAATTCCTCACATCTAAATAAAAGGCACAACATATATAATTGGTTATCGAGGCCTTTTGAATTAAAATTTCAAACCACTTTGTTACCTTCTTAAGTGGAATTATGGGAACTTTCTCATAAAAGTGGCAGTACATTTTCAGGTAAAATTTCACAAAATAAGACCCTTTAAAGGAGGAAAGAGGCCACAACCAGGGGCGGACCCAGCCCATTGGTTACGTGGGCTTTAGCCCAAGTAGTTTTCTAGGAGGAAATTTTTTTTTTTTTTTTTTTTTTTTTAAGAAGACAGAAATCGGAGCCTAAGTCCCTCACTCTTCTGTGTCTTCTCACTCTTTTGTTTTCCCAAGAAAACAACACCATAACTCTTCTGTGTCTTCTCACTCTTACCTGTGGGAATGGTAGAATAGCAACAAAGTTGATTATGATAGAGAAAGATAACCACGATATCTTCTTGGTCATCGCCTTTCGGGTAATTTTTTTTGTCTAATAGACAACCATGATGCTAAATCAATAGGTGCTGAATTGGAGTCATACCATTTGGGGCCTTCATACATGCCATCAATTGTCAGGCAAATAATATGGAATATGAAAGTGAGGTCTGTAAATGATCTGAGGGCAAGTGTTACATTCCTCAACGTCATGTCCGTGCCGAGGCACTTGTGTTCCTGATCGATGACTGGAATGTAAAGGAACAAAGAATCAAACGACATTGCAAGACATGATAGTATGAATACCCCTTTCCACCTTGATGCCAAGAAAATCGATGGCAGCAGTAGCATCATTACTACGCCCGCTATGGACATTAGAGTGAATATAACAACCTTCAATCGTAAAAGTTGAAACTGTTGCCCATACTTTCCTAAATGGAGTTGGATCTTGCCTCACAATACCATTCACATTGCCCGCTGACGATGGAGTTGGTCAACTTTTGCATGAAAGAAGGAAAAAGAACGTGAGTTCGTGCTATTGTTTATCAAAATTTTCATCGCCCTGAACGCAATGTAATCAAACTTATGGTTGACGCCGTAGAGAATATAAAGCTCATATGCGAAGTGGAAAAAGTAGGAGTAGCTGGTACTATTTATGATGTCCCTGGGATTGTAGCCAGGGATCGTCAACAAACTTTAGCTATTCGTTGGATCCTTGAAGCAGCTTTCAAACGACGTATAAGCTACAGGATAAGCTTAGACAAATGTTCATTTGATGAGATACTGGATGCTTACCGAAAGAGGGGAATTTCATGTAAGAAAAGGGAGAATCTTCATAGACCGGCTTCCACCAATCGAAGTTTCGCCTAGTAATGAAAACTTCAGTATATAAGTAAAAACTGTCTCCTGACTACATTATTTTATAGACCACACTGAATTTTATTGACCAAGAATGGCATTAGATTATCAAGATGATTAAATGCTACATAGGGTAAGGGTATCACAACGAACTTTAAGTTCTATGCTAATATTATATATGCAGCTAACTCGGTTTAGAGATTAGGATCATGCTCTAGTTTTATGATTTCTTTGCGTCTCGTATGAGTTTGCTAATGCTTTGGATGATTCATTATGCTTTACTCCAAATCCCACTTGCTATGTTTGAAATTCATTTTCTTTAGGATAATATTGATAATAATGATGTAATTGCTGAGTTCGAAATGAGCGGACCTCGTAGGGTAAAGTTTAGCTAGTTATGTAATTTATGTAATTTATAGGGTTTTAGTTGTATGTCCCCCCTATATTATGTTTTGAATGGTAATATCAAACGCGTGAGAATGAGCCTCCCATTGGATTCCAAACTTTAAAAAAAAAATCAATTTTAATTGTTCTTAAATCTAGCCCTAGGTATATCTAAATCCTAGTTCCGCCCCTTGCCACGAGCATGCATGAAATCTTATACCAGACATAGATTATGCCCATGAAGTACACTAGACTCAAGCTTCGAGCTGCAAAATTCTTTTGGGTCAAGTTGACAAACATAAGCAACTGAAGCGAAGCGAAGCGATTATATCCCTAGGGTTGGATGAAACATAAGCAACTGTCCATGATACTGCAATTTATTCACATTATCATATATACTAATGTATTTTGTTCTTTGGCTAGAAGTTAATCCAAATTGTTTCCAAAGAGATTGATCCCCGAAGCACAAGTCAAAGACAAAAACAGTGATTTGGTTTGTTAATAATATATGCTTCTTATCTCTCTAATATAGAAACTCTAATGGCTGTCAGTAGTATCTTAACAATTAGCATGAAGATATATAATTAGAGTAGCTAGCACCAAGCCAATCTGGCATCACATGGAAACGAGATTTAATAATGAAATGCAGGCTTTGGTTGCAGAAATAATTGACCATCATGTTTCAACATTAATCAATATAATTTAGAGAAAAAAAAACTCCTGACTCGATCAATATTTTTTAATGATAATTTTCTCTAGAGATATTCATAACTCGTAAGGTTGTAACTGTAAAAAAAAAATAGTCCACCTGGTGGAGATTGTCTGAATTAAAGACTGTGCCGGAATATTATGTTATATATCGAGTTCGAGTAGATCTTACGACAATGTCTAGTTTTCAGTTTTTTTTTTTTATGAATTGTTGTGTGATAATCTATTGGTATGTACGTGGAACTCGATGTAAGATTAATTAACGAATTAATGAGATTAGGTAATTTGTAGGTCTTAATCTAAAACATATCAAACAGTGATTCAACAAGTATTCCAGTACTGTTACTCAATACATCTAAAAGTCTCTGAGTGATCAATATGCACTTCGATGTTGTTCCCTCTGTGTTTCATTTTGGCCTCTTGATCAATAAAACGTCTGAGAAGCTCAATCTTTGGTTCTTTTTATTATATATCAGATGTCAATTTTGATACATAATAATGAAAATGAGAGAGACATGGATTGGGGATGTGAATGTCTGTGTTTGGTAGCGAGAACACCTTTCTTCGTTTAGACGTAGGTTACATTTATCATGATTAAGACATAAGAGATGACTTGGGTAAAGTTGACTTGGGGAAAATGTCACTTCGTCCTACTCTATAATTTTAATGTATATTAGTGTCCTACATAAATACCTTTTCCCTTTCTTTCTTTGTATGCATTCATTCTTTTCTCTATGATGGATGGTGATCGGTGAAATATATATAATGGACGTACTATAATGTGTATTCTTCTTTGATTCTTCTTTGCATCTTTGGGTAAAAGTTAGTCGCCGGTAGCTTAACCCTAACAGAGCGAAACTTGGTGCGAGATGCCGATGGCGGATCGGCGAGGAAGGGACCAGCCCGAGAGGCTTCTTGGGACAGAGATCCATTTTTCTATCTCTGTGAGAGGGGTCGTCTACAGTATCTTGATGTATACCATACTCTTAATTTACAACTAACTAAACATAATTTACCATTTTTCTACACTAAATTTACAACATTGACAACAAATTTATAACTGTTGTAGGAGAAAAGGAATAAATGCAAAGCGTAGTCTTTATTGATTGATAATGAGACCTTTATATAGGCATTACATCAAGTATCCCGAATAATCAGGGATTCCCTATCTAATAAGGTAACTACTAATCTAGTCTAATTAGGTCAAGACACACATAGGACGTTACAAAATTATTCTTCCTTGAACACTCCCCCTTGTGTCGCGTACCTAATGTGATACGGTGCATAACATGTTGCCTCGCTAAAACCTTGCCAAGCAAAACAAAACCACTTGGGTAAAAAATAAAAAACTTGGTCGAAGGGAAAAAAGCACAACGCACCAACTACAATTGAAGATTATATGTGAGGTAGACTCCCCCTGATGTCTACAAGACAACTCCCCTTGATTGGTAACCCAATATCGGAGTTAAGATTAATGGCGTATACAAACGCTCCTCAAAAACTTCAAAAGTAGGCATGGTCAATGATCTAGTCATTGAATACGGCCACATTATTCTTGTATTAGACCAGCTGCACTTAGCTTTACTTGGTCTTAAGGAAGAAGGTTGTTTAACAACTCAAAACTAGAGTTCGCGTTGAAAATCAGATTCACGCGCAGTATGACCTTTGTGTACTTAAATAGTCATAACTCCTTCGATACAGTAGGTATGAATGAACCGTAAAAATTTCTGGAAACTAGACACCCATATATTTCCACTGATATAAAGTAAATAACATGGTTCATTCGGAGATGATCACAAAGCTCTGTTGAAAGTGACTGATCTGCAAACTACCGGACAGATTCGTCCTATTTTGCCAAAACAGCCATAACTCACTTAATATGATAGCTATAATCAAATGGTTGGTGTCTCTGGAAAGTAGACACATAGACCTTTCCAATGGTTTCAATTTCACTGTTTTCCAGTGAGTGGGCTGTCCTGTAGGTCTCGGGGAAGTCGACATACAGAACCAGATAGATTCTAGAATTGCCTATTGATGTGTCTTTCATGATGGGATCGAATGAGCCTAAACCTTTCTCTCTTGAAAGAAATTATCGCCATATACCATGAAATTGCGTGGGCGCGTCTAGCCATTATCTTAGCTTTATAAGTTTATAGCGAATGAGATGTCGAGTCGAGCATATTATGACAAGTACATGATTGCACACATGGTACTTAGATGGAGAGTTTCATCTCCCAAGACTTCTCGTCATATAGACGAAACGAGTCTTCTCAAGACATCGACTGATCATGGGATGCATATAGGCTTTGGTTTAACATCCTTTAGATTGCCATAAGCCGATAGATGAATAAATTCATCACTAACGGTTCTCACATTCGAGACCATGTACTCCCAAGATCTTTTCATTCTTAACATTGGATTAGTGATACCATAATCACAATTCATCCGTAGTTTACACGCAAATAGACATGCTTCTTCATATTTCATCTCCAATCAAGTAGTCGCTCGACCGCGTTGTACAATATCCAACAAGAAGATTTGAACCCATATAGAGAACATCCTAATCTGATAGCATACGCACTTCGAGCTTTTTGCTTACTTGCCTTTGGTGAAAACTGATCCGTTCATGATATTTATGTACATCTCTTTACTTAGTCCCAATAGAGATGATTCATAAGCTGCATGTTCAGTTTTTTGGAACTACCTAACTGACAAGGTAGTGGAGTGTGATATGACTCAATTACGAGAGCATATGTCATTGTAGTCGATTACAGCGCGTTTGTGAGAGACCTTGCGCCACAAGGTGAGTCTAGGCTCTTTTTCTCACTACTCTTTCCATCAAAGATTATCGATAGGGTTTACACTTGCGGTGTCGGCATCACCTGGCCAAGGACCTATCTCTTTGTATAAACTGGATCGCATATCTTTCCGTGTAGGCCAATTCACAACGTTAGTATTTGCTTCAACGAAGTGAGTGTGTTCGATATCTAACTCATATACCACGTCCTCATGTACACTAGTGTAATTCACATTTGTAGAGATCTCTATATGGATTGGCTTCTCATTGAGGCGTCCCTCAATGATGACCTTAATCCAGAAAATCCATGAGACGAATGAGTTGTCATTGATACAAGGATCAAGTTGTGTCATACTCGCATTCAGCGAGTGTATATCGAACTAAGTGTCATCTCTACACTTCTTGTGAGAGTCACGGCCTAGTGACACTATCTACCACTTTTGTGGAGTCACCATCTATGGATGACAATGTGTCCATTTATTCGGACATCAATCCTTACAGGCATGCTTGAAACAAGAGTACTATTCCGATCTTTTCCTTAAAAGACCAATAGTTTGCTCTTTGCAGCATGTATATCAAATCTTGTCACTTTGCTTTATGGGACTTTGGGAAACATGATGAGGCACATTGGGGACAAACCACAGAAATGCCAAGTCATTCTACTTGAACATACTTGTTCTTATCTCCCCTGAACGACGGGAAGACTGACTCATAAAAAAGTGACATAAACGAGATCGTCTGTTAAGGTTTTCGTATAGCGGACTATAGGTAGAAGCTTATGTCTTATTTAAAGACAAATACCCATCATTAAGTGCTTGTGGTGGCGCAATATGGCACATAAAGTATGTGGACGGTTAAGGGTATTGATCGTTAACACTTATACGTTAACAAGATGCATTCAGTTACAAAATGTAACATGCATCTGTGCTTCCTGAAACGTTTCACTAAGTTCCGGAACACAAAATGCCACCAAATTTTAACAGTAGGTAGGAAAGTGTGTTAGAATTCCAACGCCATCAGTCCACTACCAGATCTGAGGGAATAGCCGACGAAAAAAATTTCGTCGGCTATGCTAATTTTTCGTCGGCTATACCTTCTACCGACGAAATTTTCGTCGGCTATAAGTCGTTGGGAAAACCCCGTCGGTAATACAATAGCCGACGAAAAAAACCAATTCGTCGGCTATAGTAGAGTATGGCCGACGAATTTACCGACGAAAATATTTTTTGTCGGCCAAACCTGGGAGAAATTGCCGACGATTTTCGTCGGGTATTTTCGAGTATGGCCGACGAAATTCATTAAGTATAGCCGACGAATTCATAAATTTTCGTCGGCTATTTCTTTGAAATATATTACTATTTTAATAGGTATTAATTAGTTATAGCCGACGAAATAATGCACTTTTCGTCGGCTATAAGTTGTATAGCCGACGAAATTTGTAAAATTCGTCGGCTATAGAGATTATAGCCGACGAAATAATGCCAAAATCGTCGGCTATAACTGCATTTTGGGCAAAAAAAAAATACCGGATCGGAGGAGGAGAAGGAGGAGGAGGAGGAGGAGGCCGGAGGAGGAGGGGAAGGAGGAGGAGGAGGAGGAGGAGGGGAAGGAGGAGGAGAAGGAGGAGGAGGAGGGGAAGGAGGAGGAGGAGGAGGAGGGGAAGGAGGAGGAGGAGGAGGCCGGAGGAGGAGGGGAAGGAGGAGGAGGAGGAGGAGGGGGGGGGGAAGGAGGAGAGAAAAAAGGCGGGAGGAATCGATTTAAAAGATTTAGAAGGAGAATAGCCGACGATTTAAAAGATTTCGTCGGCTATACTTAGAGAATAGCCGACGATTTAATATATTTCGTCGGCTATACTTTGGAAAATCAACAGCTGTCGGATCTGAGCCATCCAACGGCGGACAATAAAAAGGCGCGGATCAAGAGTTTAGCCGACGAAATACAATGTTTCGTCGGCTATTCTATGAAAAAATACTAAACTGCCGTTTTGAGGCCCTAAACGAACTCGAAAGCTCGAAAAAGCCCACACGTCGTAGCGAAACTACGAGTTTGATTCCTGGCGTCGTTCCCTTTCCGGAATGGTATCACAATCATCATTCGGACGCCGGACGCCAAATCTACAGTAAACCGGGTTTTGACTTATTTCATTATTTCAGCACATGGATTTTATCGGAATCTTGTCATTTTTCAACCGTAGACGTATTTCATTATTTCGGTCATATCTTATTTGACGACATATTTGCATTTGAAGAGTGTACGTATAGTAACTATTTGAAACTATACATTCACTTAAACACTTAGTAAACAAGTTAAGGAACATTAGTGCCTATGTTCCGATTTTGAATCTAAAAGTTTGGAAAATCTATTCCAACCGTCAGATATCACCGTTTAGATTAAATACATGTATGAAAAAAAATCCAACTACATCTGACAACGTTAAAGGCTCGATCGGGACGGTCAACCGGGTGAGTCAACCCTTTAAACGCTTAGAAATGGTAATTGGCCTGTCTAAATGACGTTTTTTGGCCTGACCTTCAACAGATAATAGTTTAAAATCGATGAGACGCAACTAATCGTATAAAAATTTTCCTCAAAATATTTACCGACCGTCAGGCTACCCATAGGAAAACGGAAGTAAAAAACAGTTAACCGCAACATTCGGCACACAGATTTTGTCGGAATCTTTTCATTTTTCAACCGTAGACGTATTTCATTATTTCGGTTATATCTTATTTCACGACACATTTGCATTTGAAGGACGAAGCAATGGTTTGTCGATAGTGATAGAAAATGGAAGCTGTTTTTTTTTTTTTTTTTTTTTTAATCATAGCCGACGAAATCAAACCTAGTACTCGTCGGCCATACTTCCAAAAATTTTCATCGGCTAAAGTTTCAGAGAAAGGCCGACGAAAATTCAAATCGTCGGTCAAAATATGAATATAGCCGACGATTTTTTTTTTTACCAACGAAAAAAAAAATCGTCGGCCATTCTAGGGGAATAGCCGACGATTTTTTTTTTTAGCGACGAAAAAAAAATTTGTCGGCCATTCTTGGGAATAGCCGACGAAAATTTTATTTCGTCGGCCGTTTTTTTTTTTATTTCGTCGGGAAAAGCATTTTTTATGGTAGTGGTCTCATTGCCGGAAACGGTCGGAAACATACCGAACCGGTCAGAAACATCGCCGGAGGCCAGTGAGCGTTTGTGTCGAGCGGTTCAGCACCTTTCAGGTGTCCAATGACTCTAAAATTTTATGAACAGGTATCCATGGATGTTAAAAATCGGTGAACCAAATTTCACCTAAAAAACCGGCCTAAAAGTAGGTGAACCGGTCCATCCAATGACGAGTCTGCAAGCTGGAAAACCGAAATTTTTAGGTTTTCTTCAACTTTTCAATCATTGTCTAGGTGCTTCATAACATCTAAGTGTTATGGCTTGAGTTTAACCATTAGGTATATCACCATAGTATCATTGTATCTCAAATTGAACCATGATAGGGCATTAAGGCCATCATCTTATGTATAATTATCTTTAGCGTAGGAGGGCGTTACTTCTAAACTTTGCTAAAGATTAGGCTTCCATATCATGAGCATAGCTAATGAAAGATCATGAGTGGGGGATCATATGCAGTATTAAATGCATAGATGGTGCTTCCATTGACTTGGAGGAAGACTTGGGTGACGTTAATGTCATCTTTAAGCCTTGAGCATTGCTCATGACTCTAGCAAATATTCTTTTGGTCATCATTGATCCCAATAGCTTTTTTGCTCAAAAGAAACGATGTCCATGACTTACTTGCATATGGATCATCAAAACATGTCCAAAATTTCAGACGATGTATAGAAGAATCTACATGAGTCGCCGATTCATAGAATCCAAATAATTGTATACGTGAAATACATTCACAATATTGACTCATAAGTTGTGCGCATGATATTGACCGAGGCCGGGGCGGGGCTAGGTGGGCGCGTGCGTGCCAAAGTTCTAGAGGCCGAGGCGTGCCTCATTGTTTGGTTGTGGCGGCGTTGTTGTCCAAGCAGCGTGCAAGCCAAGGCCGAAACTGAGGCTAGGCAATGCGGGCTTTGGTGTGCGCAAGAGTGCCGAAGCCGAGGCCAGGCAATGCGCATACATCCGCATATGTACGCAAGCATATTTATTTGTTTCTTGACCAACATAGGCTCGTTTATCTTTGTGATTTTCAGAGTTAACATCACCAATTAGATTGGTGAACTCAAATCAACATGCCATGTAAATGTGTAATACGATTCATTACATTCACATATAGCTTTTTAGGGAATCGAACCATGTATGAATCAAAATGCCAACGGTTACATCGAGGTCTGGACCATAAAGAGTGTATTGACTAAGTAGCATTAGTCACACATGTGAGGTCTATGTCTTCACAAAATAAACGGATTTGTAGTCACTTTGACTATGAAATCGAAAAATCTGTAATCATGAGGATACTCTCATCTTCTTCCATATATCTCTTGTATACATTGACCATATAATTGCATTATTTGCAATTAGTAAACTGATGTAGAACCATATCAATGACATGATTTTTTTTTTTTCAATGGCCCTTTTATTTTTTATTTTTTTCTGGCATGGGCGCATTTTGCGGTCAATGTTTCTTTTTCTCAAAAGAACAAGAGGGAATGTATTGAATTTAGGTCGAGACCAAGATTATGGTAACTCAATTCAATATCTTTTGTGACAATTTCCGTCACATATCGATGTTACAGCGACAATTTCCGTTGCACATCATGAGTTTGTCCCTTTGTGACTCCCTTAGGATCGTCACAAGCATCGACAATATTCTGTCGGAATCGTGATAAAATAGTCACGAAGAGTTGTGGTTCACAGTGACATCACAGCCACAAGCACAACTTTAGACGGTAACATCACAGTTACCCCTTAAATACTATGATACGCTGGGTTGAGTGGGGCCCCTTTGTATCGTCCTGAAAAACACACAAGTTCGAACATATGTACACAAGTTCAAATAATTGAAATTGTGAAAAACGGGAACTTTTATTAAATCGTACTTGCTAGTTCGCCAAATGAACTTCGTAGAAATATAAATTGCACTTGAGGACTCGGTTCTGATCCTTGTGCAAATTTGAGATGCTCTTCCATGTACGTGTAACGAAATAATCCTCGCAATTCCATCGCGATACATCGTGCAATAAGTTTTATGGAAAAGAAAAACATATGGTTAGTCATATGCACCATATACAGGCAGTAAAACTAATTAGAGAATTATTGCAGTAACTGTTTTAACCCGTAGGGTAAAAAAATTTTAACTGAAGTAAGTACAATTATCGTTTTGCCCCTCTTCCGCTGAATCGGGTCGGATCGGAACCAATGGACCGGGTCAACTTATTTCCGGGTCGAATTGTCGAATCCGGGTTGAACTCGTGGGTCTGCATCACAGCAACCCCAGGTCGCTGCCGAATTAGATGGCGGCGCTGCCTTGGGGCGTCGTCGGAGGAAGCAGAGGCTTCGTCGAGGCAGCTGGAGAGGTGGTGGTGACAGAGGGCGCCACCGATTCGGATTAGATTCTGACGCGGAACGATTTGGGGATGATGGTGGGCTGATGCAGCGACAACCCCAGGTTAGGATCCCAAGCGCAAGACTGCTGGCGTCGGTAGCGCTGAGGATCGGCTCAAGGCCACGACAGCGGCGCTTGTTTGAGCGGAGATCGGAAAGGGAGGAAGAGGATTGGGTGCCCAGAGCAATTTTCTGGGTGGCCTGAGTTTTTTCCTATTTCTGCCGACAAATATTTCGTCGGCAGAACTGGGGTCTGACTCCTTCTTTCTTTTCCGACGAACAAATTGTCGTCAGAAGTATTTTTGACCTTTGTTGCCGACAAAGAGGTTGTCAGAGGAAGAAAACTTTTGATGGGGTCTTCTTTGTCGACATAGGAGTTGCCGGCAGAAATTTAATGGCTGGGGAATTTTTCTTTCTTCCGACGAAGCAATTGCCGGCAGAAGGTGAAGCTAGGGTTTCTGAAATTTTCAGGGCTATTAGATGAAGGCTAGAGGCACGTGCTGATAACGTGTTGTAGGAGAAAAGGAATAGATGCAAAGCGTAGTCTTTATTGATTGATAAGGAGGCCTTTATATAGGCATTACATCAAGTATCCTGAATAATCAGGGATTCCCTATCTAATAAGGTAACTACTAATCTAGTCTAATTAGGTCAAGACACACATAGGAAGTTACAAAATTATCCTTTCTTGAACAATAACATCTGTTTTATATATTTGCATATAATTAAACCAATTTACCACATTAATAATCATTTGTTCATAAAATTGTAAATTTGTCGTAGGTGAAGTAATTACAACTAACATAACTATAATTATACAAATAATCACTCTATTTACCACAATAACAACAAAATTTGTCGTCAAAATTGTAAATGAGGGTATCATATAAGAAAATTCCATGTGGGAGATTTTTCTCTCTCTCAAGAAACCGGTGGTAATTCTCAGGTTCTTAATATCGGCATGCAATTGATCTTGATGATATCGTGGATGGTCATGATGTTTGCATGCTGATGAACAAATTGGGTTGGGACAATAAACAGATGAACAAATAAAACTCATGTTTCACAGAGAGAGAGAGAGAGAGAGAGAGAGAGAGAGAGAGCACCTGCAAGGTTTGAACGGGTTGAAATCGATTCGTTTTCAAGCTTCATCAACTTTTCCTTATTTCGCTTCAATTTCTTATTCATAGTCTTCACAAAGAGTGACACTATGACGTACGTTAAGCCTATTCTAACCAAAACATAGAAGGCACACTTAACTGCAAAAGTCGGAGATGCTTAAGCAATTGAATAAGTCTACTTTAAAATTTTCAGAAAAACTAATCTAATTGGAAAACAAAAAAATGAATGTCAATTATCTGTTGGGGTGTTCTATTTGCACCTCTAAAAGTGCTGTGTATACCTCCACTACTTAGTATACCTCCATTTCACTTTTTAAATTCTAAGAAAACCTAAGTGTACCTCTTTTTCTTTACTATAATGCCCCTACACTTATTTCTATCTAAAGAAATTTTTCCCTGGGCAAATGCACCACGTGGCTCTTAGGACCAGCCAATGCGAGGATGACATGTGTCTCTATTTTCCATGTCAACATTAATAAAGAAACATAGTCGGAATTTGAAGAAACTAAAACATAAATTAGCCGAAATCTGAAGAAAGAAATACAAAGGCTGAAACCCGGCCTCCACCCTACTAATTTCTCTCATCATCTTTCATTGCAAGTCTAAGCTCAAAGTGTTAAAAAAAAAAAAAAAAAAAACATGTCAAACAAAAAAGTGATATAATTTCGTTGAGGACTGCTAGCTAGATTAATAGTTTTTCAATCTGGTTAGGTATGCAAATTATGATCGGTGACATTCATTCATCTAGATTTCCCAAATTCATTCAAAAGGTTTTGCCTTTGTGGGTCAAGGGGCAATGGTTGTTAGATTGAAATCCAGGCCATATAGAAGGAAGGATGATTACTTCAATTCCCAGTTCCTGATAGAGCACATCTTCGACTTTGTGTCCCGATTTGCTGTTAGATCATAATTCTCATACATTTGTATGCCCTAAAACATGAAAATTACTTGTTCTATGAGTTTAATATAATGTTGACTAATCCATTTTCATGTTTTGTAGAAAGTCTTGACAAGAGGAGAAAAAATGGAATTCCGGCAATTTTTCCATGCACCACCTCTTTTGGCGGTACAAATGGCGACACACCACCACTTAAGGCGGTTCCATGCATTTTCCGGTCATCTTTATGGAGGAGCAAAGGAGTAGTAGGACATGGTGCTATTACAACTAAATTCCAACCAAATTGGTTGCATTTCAACTCCACCACCTTTCTCCATTTCCCACACCATCATAACTCATCCCTATTGTCCAAAAGTCCAACCTTACATGCAAAAATTTGATATGTTTTGTAGGCAATCATCACCCTTTTTATCCATCATTACCTAGTCTATACATCACCATCTCATTCCATATACACAAAGCTTCACCACTCCCCCATCCTTCCATTCCACACACCATCATCAAGCAAGGAGAAGGAAGAGGAGTCTAGTGTCATTTGAGGATACACCACCACCACCTTCATCATCACCATGACAAGGCCTCTATGAGTTCATCCTCACCATCCTCAACTTGAGCTTTATTAGTCACTTCTCTACCATTACTTTTTATTTTGTTGTTCATGAACATGTTGAAGCTTATGTATTTGATCATGAGTGAATAGTTAGTTTGTTGGGGCTAGGGTTGAAAGCCTTAGCCAATCTTGTATGACATTGATGTAAATATTGTGTTTGATGCACTTTTCATTAGCACTTTAATATGCTAGATCAATAGTTGAACATTCATGCTTGAACTTAATCAATTTAGGTATGTTTGTTTGCCATGACATGAGAAATGATTAGAGCTTGATTAACCTTAGTTGTTTGAAGCATGATAGCATATCATATGTGCATATTAGGGTTGTGAACTACAATCATGTAGAGATAAGCATGGTTGGTTTGCATAATTTCTTCATCTCCAAGCTTTATGCACTTAGTAAAATGCATTAGATACATAACCGGATTGAAATGCATATTTGAGTAGTTGAGTATTACACCCGAGAGGGGTTGCTTGATACCATCAAAGGAGAATGTCCCTTATCATACCCGAGAGGGATGTGAGGAGAAAAAATGGCTAATTAAAATGACATCATTTACAGTAGAAGCACCATTGTTTACAAGAGAGGCTAGAGGAGAAAACCTTAAGTCCCAACTCCCATCTATTTCACCCCATCTAGTTTAGCATAGCTTAGTTTACATTTCAAGTAACCATTTAGTTTCTAGGCAACACAATTTCTAAACCAAAATCAAATCACTACACCATCTTGCATATATTCACCATGAACTTGTGTTCACTTTGTCCCTTTGTTTGTTACTTGTACATTTGCATATTCATCTAACATCCCTTAGGTTTCCCTAGCTACAGTGGGTTTTGACGAGTGCCATAACCAGGGTTACAATACGCGCGCAATCAAAACCCTACAAAAGAAGTTAGTAGCATATAGTAAGTAAGGATCGTTCAGTTCGGGGATTAAGGGTACCTGACATGTTAAAAGGTTAGAAAATACATATTCACATATACACATTGAAACAATAAAAGTGGGTTTGAAACAAGGATCGGCAGCTATTTCCCTAGACCTAAAGGGATCGGCAGAACTACTGCCCCTAAACCTAAAGACATGAAAATAAAACCTAAAACTATTATATACAAGTGATCATCATCTTTTACACAAAGAATTTAGCACATAAGACTCTTTAACAAGTAAAGTACGCATGTAAGAAAGTAAGGAACAAGTATAGACACATTTTAGACTTAATCAGTTTCGACCACAACTAGACCCTACGAGGTCATCTAACCGTTATATTACTTATGTTCTTAGAATTAACTACGAGTATAATCCTAAGATTATACTAACCGATTTTACTTGTTTAACATTTAAGCACATGAATCACAATCGAAGACATGTAAACAGGCAAAGTTGTCAATCATCTTATTTAAGCATACAAGTCTAAGGTTTTCACCCTAAGTGAGAACATGAATCAAGACAACTACGAGCATGACTTATTCATATTTCTCTAGTTCATTAAAAATAGCATTTAGAATACATCCTAGCTGTAACTAAATACCGATTTTTATGCTCAAACTTACTAACTGATTTAAATCATAAATATGCATCTAATACCACTTTCCTAATTATCTAACACACGAAATCAACAAGTTAAAATCAAAGAAACTATATTACAAACAACCAAGTTCATACAACGTTTCAATAAAAACCAAGAATCGGAATAACAAGCATTCAAACATAAAAAGATTACAAAACCGTGGGATGGTAGAATCACACATTAAGATCGAAACCTTGAAGTCGTGAAGCTTGAATGATGCACGGATGAAGGTAGAGAATAGGATGGATTTTATGGAAGGTGGTGGTATAGGTTTCGGCTAAGTAACTTTGAATGGTGCTTGAGAGACTTGATAGAGTTTTTGGTTAGTGCTTGTACTTGAGATGAGACCATTTTTCTGTATGAAATCTGTGCCTTTATATAGGAGAGAAAGCTGTGCAAAGTCGGCAGCAATAAGGTATACAAAACCTATCCCGAATTGGTTTAGGTTTCTTGCCGGCTACTCCTTGATTCTTCTTGAATCTTCTTTTGCCGATGTCCCTCATGGATTATGGCTGCAATGGACTCTTCATGGACTTGGCTCATTCCTTGATTGATATATGGTCCATAGATGCAGCTGCAAGCCTCCCTAGTCGGGCCAAGAAAACTTTTCCTAATCCAGCCGATTGCTTCTCCTTTTCCTAACCAGGCTAATGAACTTCTTCTTTCCATATTTTGCACTTCTTTTTGACTTGGCCTGACTCTTCGAATCTTCATTTAGCTCAGCAACTCTCATTTGATACATTTTAGACTCAACTTTAATGCACAAACACAGAACTTCTTCAAAGTGGGCAGTAGGTTGTTCTTCTCGGCAGGCAGTGACCTTATTGCATTTCAACTGATCGACATAACTTTCTCCTCAGGGCAGCTTTTGATGCGATTCTAAATTCTGTAGAAATTAGACTCATAGAGATTTCAGTGCATATATGGCTCACCCTCTAATTCCTAGTGAGTCGTTCTGGAGAAATTTTGGAAGTTGGATGATGTGCCCAGGAAATAACTGGAACTTCTGGATTTTGCGATAACTTTTTCTTTGCAATTCCTGGCATCTTTTCTTTGTCCGATTTCTATAACTCCTTCTAGTGCTCAATCTTCAACATGTCTACTACATATGAGAGAAGAAAAATTCATCAAAAGTATAGTCGAAGCTTTACAGAATCAACAAGACATTTAAAGACTCTATATTAAACACTTTGTCAAATTCCTGTAAATTTCTCTACACTTAGCACGTTTTCAATATAACTTCTACCAAAACTCATGACTCTATAATATGATTTGATTTTAAATAAATAAGAGCTAAGCAAAGTACAAATGAAGGGTAAAACACATTAAGAACGTCGCATTTTATGCTTCTATTAGGTTTTCCAATCCCTTGGGTACAATATCCCCTACTCATAATCCCCCTACACTATAACTTGACCCTTATACTTGAGGGTGACATTTTGTCTAACATTTACCACTCAATGACTTCCCCTTGTCCGAGAACGATGTCGCTCGCCACCACACCTCTTATCAGAACTACAATAGTTTCACCGATTCCAAGGATTTGAGTTAAGAGTTACCCGGTCTGGCATGAATTGATTTGTATAATCTTTCACGATTTGATTCTGTATTCTTGCATCTTCACTTTCTTCCATGAAATATTATTTTAGGGCTTACAACGCTATTTTAGGGTTTACCGTTAAAAAAAATGACGACAACTTGATGCTTCTATGAATTTCATAAGAGTGACTTTAATGGAAAATAAAATTAATTCGAAGAGTTCTCCACAGTATAATCTCACATCCAACCATGAGAGATTAGAAGAAGAATATATTTTGAGAGTGAAAATAAGAAAATAAAAGAAAAGAAAAGAATAGATGGTCATACGTGAGGGAGGTAGAAAAAACAGAAAATTAATTTTTTATTTATTTATCTATTTGTCTTTATCTGTCATTTCATATGAGTTGATAAAGTCAAAATAAAATAAAAAACTAGAGGAAGTCTACACAATACTTTTAGAGGTGCAAATAGAACACCCCTTATCTGTTAACTTTTTCGTTGACCGCTTGACCCTAAAAATCGAACCAATCAATAGAAATGAGCCCACCGTTGGTGCGAAGGAAAAGGTTTTAGGCTTAATAACAAGGGTTATAAATATGTTTTGATTAATCTTATGATCTATGCATGCTTAAATCCTATGTATCTTGAGCTAATAAGAGACATAAGGCTTATTAAAAAGAACGCAAAAAAAGAATCCGTGAAACAAATATATCATACATTTCTGACATACAAATATTTCTTTAAATCGCGTTTATGAGGTTCTCCTTTGTTCGATGGGAAATTCCTCCTATATAACAAAACAAAGGGATATGTCTATGATGCCGTGTTGCATAAGTATAGATTTCAACTAAAAGGGAGTGAGGCATGTGCTATGCACGGGGTGTTCGGTGTGATACTTTCTTCAAATTTGCCTGGGAAAGAGGTGCTGAATAGTATGCAGCACTGCATAGTATAATTTTCCCAGAACCCCAAAGTGGCTTTCTTTTTCAAAAATCCTCTTTAGGGATTTGTTTGTTATTACCCCACAGTGGTAAGGTGCCTAGTTGTCCAAAAGCACTCGTGTTTACTTAGTCGTCTCTTTGTTATTGTTACTTTGTAGGGGCAAGGATCAACTTATCTTTTAATTCTAATTGTACATGGGAAAATAGTACTCTAGGCCCATGCACATGTGGTTTTCATTATGAAGAACGATAGAGCGAGGAATCATAATTGAAGCACTGCATACCGTAGCTTTAACTAGGCATCGATATATTTTTGGAAATATACTCGATCGAGGATTAAAACAAAGGCCAAGTTGATGTTGTGTCTTGTGAGATCCTCGTTACGCAACAAGCTGAGACGAGCGCAAACAAACCTAGTGCTTTATTCAGGCGTAAGTATAAATACATCGTTACACGACCTCTGCCCGAAAACCTATTTTGAACATGAAAACCGCTCGCGAGCCCTTTTCTATATGTTCCATAATTAATCTTATCACCATTAACTTCATTCCCTCACGACATAACACCCGAAAACTCTTATCAGTCTGATGTGTGCGTGAATGAGTAGCTTAGCTTACACGTAAGAGCTTCTTATTAGTTTTGATTGATTTTCTAATTTTCTTTACTTAGTGATGTCTCCTGAGAATGCTTTTGCCTTAGCATTGAGACTATATTCAAGTGTGTCTAATGATTTTCTTGAATTAGCTATAGCTTATAAATATAGTATAGTTTTTTTTTTTTTAATGTTTTTTCAATTTTTTTTTTTTTTTTGCATCAATAGTTTGTTCACCTTCTTATATTAGTTGTAAACTTGTAATTGATACGAAAGTTTATTTGAAGCCTTAAACTACATGAGCTTTTATTATAAAAAGGGGAATATATAGAATGCTAAGCTTATAGCGGGGTAGTTCCTTGATGCTTCTTCATCTTCTGGAAAAAAAAAAAATCCCTTTTCCCTATAAATGGTTTACATAATTACCTAAAACTATTATTTTGTGGTGATATTTACCAATAGCAAAACCCTAAAATTTTTATACCATCAGCACAAAACAAACAGTAACAGCTGTTACTAATTACACATAACATACCCATTATACCCTTATGACCAACACTCTCTCTCTCTCTCTCTCGATCTCTCTCTCGACGGACTTCACTTCTTCTCTCTCCCATCTCACCTCCACTCGAAGCTTAGCTCTGCATCAATGTCGCTGCTTCTTACTTCTTCTCTCTCTCCACATCTCACTTCTTCAGTCTTCACTTCTTCTCTCTAGACAGATTTCCTTCACTCTCTCCCCCTCTCTCCCTCTCCTCAACTCCCGCCGCCTCTCTGCCCAAACGGGTTGAACAGATCGGGTCGGGTAGAAACTCCGGGTCGAGCAAAAGTCAGCGGCGCTGGAGGTCCGATTTGGTGGCGAGGCAGCGGATTGGGTCGAGGATCCGCACTGCGGAATGGATCCGTGCAGATCGAGGGTGGTCCGATCTAGAGCATCGGGGGTGAAGCAGCGCAGCGTCGACTGGGTCAGCACAGGAGGGTGCTGGACGTCGAGGGCTCCAGGATGGCGTTAATGACACGGGGCTACGTCGCGGGAGGCTGATGTGGGTCCGGATCGGGGAGCATCGGGTTCGGCTGGAACGTCGTCGACTGGTCGGATCGGATCGGATCGAGGGTGGGATGCGGGAGCTCCGATCGGATTGGATGCTGCTGGTTAGAAGGGTTGACGCTGGTCAGGGAGCCGGGTGCTGGGTGCTGGGTTCGATCGCTTTGTTTTTGTGATTTTAGGGTTTCAGAAATTGGGAATTGTGTTTTTGTTGCAATTTAGGGTTAGGATCTTTGATTTCTGAGGCTCAGGGCGGCGGAGGACGGTGGAGTTTCTGAGGCTCAGTGATATTGGAAGGGCGGCGGAGGACGGAGAAGTTTATGAGGATCAGTAATATTAGAATCGCGGCGGAGAACGACGGAAATAAAGTTTCTGAGGGTCAGTAACATTGCAATCGCGGCGGAGGACGGCGGAGGTAAAGTTTCTGAGGGTCAGTAGCATTAGAATATTGTAGTTTCTGAGGCTCAGTGGTATTGGTTTCTGAGACTCAGTGGTATTGATTTCTGAGGGTAATTTTGTAATTTATGAGTTAACGGATTCTGTTAGTTTTGGATGGAAACTTGCTAGTGGTAATTTTAAAAATCAATTTTACTACTGGTAAATTTCATAACAAAATTATAATTTTGGGTAAAAACCTCTAAATGGTTTCTTGAGGTTTCAGCCTTGAAATATTGGATATGAATGTATATATATATGTGTCAAATGCTCAGTGTTTGAATTCCTCTTGTGTGCTTTTGCCTTAGCAATTAGCATTAAGAATTGGTTTGCTGGCATATGGTTATGTTTGGTTTTGTTTCCTAATCGTAGTTGGTTTTGATAAACTTTAGATACCTCCTTGATGTATGTAGTGTATATGTATACTATTATTAAAAGAAACATAGTTTGTTAGTCAAAATTGAAAAAAATATATTAGAATAACTCCGAAATATTAAAAAAATTTAAAAACTGATTAAATCACAAGAGCAATTGAGACAATTACAAAATTTATTTTTATGAAGAAAAATAAAAAAGAAAATTCCCACAATCCCCACAATCACAAGGGCAAAGCATGTGAATGAATGCTAGTATACAACTACTATAAGTCTATCATTCTCTGAGTTATGTGATTCTATCCATTGTCGATACCTATCGATTCTTCAAACAGATGCATGACCTTCAATAATGCAGTTTGGAAATCTTAGAGCTTAGGGGAATCGGGTAAGACTACTACCAACCATCGAAGTAAGATTACTGATTTACCGTACTTGACGAGTAAAACATATATCTTGCCAGATTATTCATTTTGCAATTTGAATAATCATAATAATTCCAGATTCGTGTTAGATTAATAGCTCGAATTCAGGGCCACGCTTCAGAGCAAAACGACATGAATTCCATGCTGTTTGTATCACCATATTTGCTCCCTGGCTTGATCCTATAAAAGAGTCCTCTCTACACGTGTCAGTTTGCAATGCAGTTTTCACACGTGTCAACCCCTCCTGCTAACACCAGCAAACCCTCACCCTCGTCTCTCTTTCTCTGCAACCAGTCGATATAAGGTAACACTTAAAAAACCTAGACGACGTAGTTGTGTGGATTAATGCCGGAGGTGGTTGCCGGATAAAGCAAAATTACGATAATGGCAGAGATATACGATATCGCAAAGAACTTAGCTCATGACCATGCTCAGGTGATACCAATCTCACTCTTTGTGGCGGTTCTCTGTGTTTGCTTAGTCATTGGACACTTGTTCGAGGAAAACCGATGGGTTAATGAATCCATTACCGCCATTTTCATCGTAAACCTTCTTCACTTCTGTCTCTAATTCCATTTTTAGATTCTGTCTTGTGAAGGTTTATTTTTCAGTGGGTTCATAACTTCATATAGCAATATTGGAAATGTTAGTGCTACATTTAGGAGGTAGAGACTCAACAGTGTTCTTAGAATGAGCTCCAAAATGCAACAATTTTAGTTGGAACCCCTCATTTGCTAGACTAGACTGCGCAATTTGTGAACATTATGTGATAGAGTACCATAGTCATGAAATGCTTACATGATGCTGAATAAGCCTCTGCTATACTCGATCATATTATATTTTCTATCATTATTTGGATTGAACTAGTCTTTAGCATAAAGTCATAAACCCTCTGGAATTTTTTTTCTAAGCTTCTTTCTGCCATTTTGATGATGAAACTATATAAGGCACTGAATTTGCATTTGGATAATTGGAAAATTCTACAAAATGGTGACTAACGAAGTTTCTCATATGCATTCTGCAATCAGGGATTCCTTACTGGAACAATAATATTGCTCGTGAGCAAGGGGGAAAGTTCTCGCATTTTGACATTTAGTGAAGAGTTGTTCTTTATATATCTCCTGCCGCCTATTATATTTAATGCCGGGTAATTTCTGCTTCCTTATTGCTTATGATCCCGGCCATATTTTCTTGTTGGCTTCATAGAACATATTCACTTACCGGGTTTGCTGACCATACCAGGTTTCAGATCAAGAAAAAACAGTTCTTTCAGAATTTCTTAACTATCATGTTGTTTGGGGTGATTGGCGTTTTCATTTCGACGTTAATCATAACAGCTGGTAATAGTATGCCGATATTTAGTATTTTATTGTCATTTCCTCATATTCATCCTTACTAATTTTAGGCTGAATAGTTATGGTTTGTGTAGTCTAAAATATTTCTGCATGATACTTTGATAGGTGCCTGGTTCTTATTTCCCAAGTTGGGCTTCCTTGGCCTAAATGCACGAGACTATCTCAGTGAGAACTCAGAATCTTGTTGACGAGTACATGACATGAACTTCTACTGATATGCCATGTATAATGATAAAATCTTTCTGATAAATCTTGTTGTTCGTGAATCTTTCTTTTTGAAACAGCTGTAGGAACAATATTTTCATCAACTGATACAATCTGTACACTGCAGGTTTGTCATGTTTTAGATGTTCTCTTTCATTTCATTTGGGCCCGCCGCTCCTATATATTGGATGTGCTGTGATATTGTATCAAAATGTAGGTTCTTCATCAAGACGAAACTCCTTTACTGTACAGCTTAGTCTTTGGGGAAGGAGTGGTGAATGATGCAACATCAGTTGTCTTATTCAATGCAGTTCAGAAGATTGATGTTAATAAACTAAATAGCAGGACCGGACTTCGTGTCATTGGAGATTTCCTTTACCTGTTCTCAACGAGCACTGCTCTTGGAATTGCAGTAAGTATATCATGAAGAGTGTGCAACATGGAACTACTATGCAACCAATGACTTGATCTTGCTAGGCATTACATACACATAATATTATGCAAAAGTTACTTGGTTCCAAAATCACACTCATTTGGTGATTGTATTCTTTTCGTGACCAATTTTCAGTTCGGACTTATGACAGCATATTCCCTCAAAACCTTAAGCTTTGGAAGGTTAGCCTGCTAATAGATTTTTCAGATATAAAAAGTATATGAGATGGACGTTTTGTGAATCCAAGTCTTTCAATTCAAATACAGGCATTCAAGCATCCGGGAGATTTCTTTAGTGGTTCTGATGGCATATCTGTCTTACATGGTGGCTGAGGTGAGGAACTGTCTTTGTATCTGTCTTGATGGTTCTAATGTTCAATCTGTATGACATAGATTATCCAATTAGTGTTGCATATATAGGTTATTATACTTCAAGGAAATATACATGGTTCTTGGTTAATAATCATTCACAATGTAGCTGGAAACCCTCCTTAACTTTACTTGACATGCAGCTGTTAGACCTCAGTGGAATTCTCACTGTTTTCTTCTGTGGGATTGTCATGTCACACTATGCTTGGCATAACATCACTGAAAGTTCAAGAATCACAACCAGGCATGTATGGACAGAGTTTGTTGAAATGTCAAATGATTATTAGTTCTTGTATCTTTAATTTGTATTATTACTAGCTACTTCATCTTACTGGTCATATCTTTCTCTCTTTTTAGGCATGTATTTGCAATGATGTCATTTATTGCAGAAACATTCATATTTCTTTATGTTGGAATGGATGCTCTTGACATTGAGAAGTGGAGGTTAACGAAGTTGAGGTAATGGTTCTCCAGATCGAATGCATTATATATAGAGAAGTTATTGAAGTAACTAATATCAATCTGCGTCTATCCCAGGCTCTTTCTTTTTCACTTGAATTTTGGATATTAGGACGGTTCTGTACAAGAACCAGGAGAACTAATTACTTATGTCTAAAACACAGCATTTAAGTGATGTTAAAGCATGGACTTTAAAACAGATTGATTGAGTTGATGTTGTAAAGTATAAGCAAGTATTGGTGTATTTTACAAATTAATGCCCAAGCTTTTTATTTTTTGCAGTTTTGGGGCTTCAATGGGCGTCTACAGTACGACACTCTTACTAATATTGCTTGGACGTGCTGCGTTTGTATTCCCTCTCGCTGCATTTTCCAATTACATGAATAGACGAGCCTCGAGAAGATGTTCACTTGCACTCAAACACCAGGTCAGTATTTTCCACTTATTCCAATAACCTTTTGATTTTATTTCAAATAATTCATGCTCATTTGCGTTTGACTTGATGTTTAATGCAGGTAATCATATGGTGGGCTGGGCTAATAAGAGGAGCTGTTTCCATTGCTTTGGCCTTCAAACAGGCATGTGTATCTCTTTCTTTACAGTTATGCTTTTAATTACTTTATAACTTAGATATCTATATGCATTACACTAATATGAATTTCTCGCAACTCTTGAAGTTCACAAACTCTGGTGTCACATTGGATCCAACCAATGCTATGATGATTACAAACACAATAATAGTTGTTCTCTTCAGCACAGTGGTATGCAAGTTGTTTTCCTACTGTGATTTTCTTGTCTGTTTATGTTAAGCATGAGTTCTCTACCTATCCCGGCGAATATTTTCATTTCAGGTCTTTGGCTTCCTGACAAAGCCTCTTATAAATTATCTGCTTCCCCATGCTGGAACTAACCCCATCAGTCGCAAAGAGTCAAAGGATGTCGGGGAGGACTTGAATCTACCCCTGCTCTCATTTGACGAATCTGCTGCTACCAATATAAGTCGCGCAAAGGATAACTTGTCCATGTTGATGGAGAGGCCAGTGTACACAATACATTCTTACTGGAGGAGGTTCGATGACGCCTATATGAGACCCCTATTTGGTGGGCCAATTAGTAACCTGTCTACATGTTAAAGGAGTAATTTCATCAATAACAAATCAGGGGGATGAGTTCAAACTTAAAAGTATTCCAAGAGAACAGTCCTTAATGATAGAAGCGGCAGATCAACTTTTTCTGAGGATGCACAGTTTTGCTTAATATTTACCATCATGCAAGCGTAATTTTCCTGCTTTGACACATTTTATGCTGAAGTGCTAGGTGTATCTGGTGTTAGCTGCTAATTTGTTGTGTAAACAAACTGGGGATGTATCTACCTGAGAGACTAACGGAACTGGATGTTACTTGCAATCAGCGAGTTGCTGTTCATAGAGTTTGGAAATTGGAACAAGATCCAGCATGGACCTTTATAACTTTTTCCTTAAACATTTGGCAACTATGTTATTGTCATTCCGATAGAGGGAATGGTGACACTAAACAATTACATTCAAGCAAAACATAAATAAAACAGGGATATCACAGGCATGTCCTTTTCTAGAGGATAACATACATGTTTTACACACGTAGAGAATACTCTCAAGATCTCATGTCTACACAGAACCACACATAAATAGGGAAATACGAGGACGACATAGTTGTTGAAGTCCCTGCAACCCAAGTGCTTCAAGCTACTGCAGCAAAACAAGAATAAGGAAAGTTAGAATTTAAAACTGCAATCAAAAGGCTGTGATATTAACATCCGTAATCTCCAACAGCATAATGACGTTATATATGGCATCTTACCGCATTCAGGTGGTGTTTTCATGCCACATTTCTTAGGCAAAGCCATTGCTCGTTTAGGGTCGATTCCGAAGGAAGGTAGGACAGCCTTGTAGTTGCACAGGCAGCGCAAGTCGGCTCTGTGCACAGCACCACAACATTTCTTTGATGGTGGTGTTGGCGACTTGCCGCTCACTGCCGGGAGGCAATAGTTGAGCTGGGCAGAGTCGACCTTGCATATCGAGGCAGCATGAGCTCCCTCCAGCAGTGCAATCACCAGAACTACTATCACCCATTGCCACAGAGCTCCACTAAGCCTTGCCATTCTTTCAATCTAATGCTTGATTAAGCTGATTAAGAACTACATTCCTCTCCAATCTGGGAGTCAATTTATAGCAGACAGATCCTGATTTTTAATTATTCTTTGGCAAAGCTTAGTTTGCCATGTGAGCCTAGTCGGTAGGAGATTAGTCACGGGACACAAGAAGCATAACAAAGAACAAAATGGCCATGATCAAATGATCAATTAACCCACCGTTTTGGTCATTTTGGATCTCACAAGCATACTCTCGGTTAGTTTTCTATTGCAATTTCTTGTTTTAATTAGTCACGGGAGAATAAATCTATACAACAAACCAAAATGATGAAAACAGACGTGAGAAAATTCAACGGTGCCTTACATGTACATACTGTGTCAACCCCCACATGAAACTTTGAAAGACATTCCAACAGTTTACCAATAAGCATTTTCATATACGTAGTCCAAAGCCAAAACTTGAAAGGAAGCAGGAGGGTGATAGTTAAATAATCACTTTCATTACTGAGAATTGAGTCATCTTACATTAGCTTTTATTTTCTACTGCTCCTATTTTACACGCTCTGTTAGAAACTCCATAAGCTTAGCAGCTCACCCTACCCTAACAGGCCAAATCATAACAATCATGGGGCCATTAAGAAAATAAGAACCACCATGAAGTCGAAGTACAATTTCATTGTCCATTACTTTACAAACAACAGCTAAGAACATGACGTACATACATGCTCACAGAGGGTACATGACATCAAGAACTGTATCAGTTTCTCCTGATGTTCGCACATAATTTACCACGTCATAGACCTACAACTGCAAAGCAATGGCCAACATTGTGTCAACTGTTATGGACTAATACGAAAAGTAGACTTGGCTAAAAAAAAAAGGCAAAATTTAACCAAATAGAATGATGGATCAAATAATCACGACAACTAATTTTCTACATCAGGTGTGCAATTGAGACATGTATGAAAGAACAATCACAGAAATAAGAGCAGTGTCAAACAAATTCTTACAGTCTCTCAATGTAATGAAACTCCAACATGTTATATAATATATGCAACTGTATGCAAAGGAAGAACATATTATGTTCAGAAGTTGGAGAGCACGTGAAATGTTCGATTTCCAGAACACAATATAATATCGGAACCTGTGTTTAGGTCTCATAAAAATATGTGGGCAGATATGTGAATGCCTACATGATCTGGTAAAAGAACATGACCAATTAAGAAAACTACATTGAACTTAACATCGACGAACAAGCTTGAGGAAACCAAAAAAAAAAAAAAAAACAGATAAATGAAAACTAAGTTCACAGACCTATCATGATCTCCTGAATATGTGATGACGTGCCAACACTTCAGGTATTCCCAATGCAGAGATGCTTTCACAACCAAAGAGATCTTGAAGCTTTGCATCACATAGAATAGCCATTGGATTCAGAGGATCCTAGAGATGTATATAAAGATGAGGAAAAAAGAAAGAGTAAATACCCATGATTGCAACCATTAATACTTTGTGAAGTTTTAAGGTTTCAAAACCTTACAGGATAAGAATAGGCTAACAAAAGATTCATATCTAAACCTGAAAATCAACTCTGGACAACATCTATGACAATTGTGGGCCGCAAAATTTCAACTCTCTAAATGCTCAAACAAAGTTCAGTGATGCTGAGGTAGAGACAATGTATTAAGGTCTTGTTACCATCAGGTACATCAAATATATGAAATCAGTCCATAAACCTAGCAGAAACATGACTGAAATGAGCTATTAAAAAATTATAGATTGCAATTTTTCTGTTAGAGACTAAGCTCATACAAGATGAAGAAATTGACATTACAGAACCACTAATGCTGACTAAGTAAAAACATGTTACAAAAATTGAGATATTGTTATCAACCTTAATTATACATACATCAAGAGTGTATAAAATCAGTAAACAGATACAGAATCACAGCTGAAAGATGACTGATTTAAGCTATTAAATAAAATGATTGTATTTTTGTTTTATCATTGGAGGGCAAAAGCAGGGGACTGAACCTACCTCCAAACGGTTGACCTTTATGTATTCCCATATTCGTTGCAAAACCTCAGTCTGGAGCATGTCCCTCACACCAACACCGAAAAAATTTGCAAGTGCATCAGATATTACCACAGAAGGACCTGACAGGGAACTCTTTGTTCCGGAGTCTGCGGCAACCTTGGGCTTCTTGGGAACTGGCTGTTCTGACAGCACCAAGACATCAAGTCCTTAGATAGGCATCCAATTATACAAGCATAACATATAACACAGAGACACATGTGCGGCAACACACATGAAGAAGGAACTGTTTCACCAAATACATACTTGAAGGTTCCAGTGCAATGATATGTTTGGCCAGCAACTTGTTCATCTTAAACATGTCAGTACAGTCTGTCTCAAAAACCAACCGCAGCTCATCATTGCAAATAATTTTCCTCTTGTTACCGGGGTCTTGGAGATTGTGTTTCCTTATGTAAGCCCATAGTTGCTTCACAATCTGAACTCAACATGTAAAGAACAAATTTAATCAAAATTCCTGGAAGATAACAAACAAATTCTGATACATAGCAATAAGGGGTGAGCTTGAACCTCAGTCCTTGGAAGAGTTGGATGGCCGACAATGACCTGGAGTTCAGGCGAAACACCACAAAGTTTGTTTAGACCCCCTGGACCTCCTTTTCTCTTAGGTTTAGGTTTAGAGCTGCACCATAATGACAAAAACCCCAAACATAAGATTACTAACATACACCAAACTACTAGCACAACAACATTGGCCAAAGCATCTTTCTCCGTCTTCAAGCCAAAACATAATTCACATAAACTTCTCCACAAGTTCAAGCTTTGGTTGTTCTATATGAATTGCAGAAGAGCCAGAGGAAGGAATAATTGACTTGGGTCACATAGAGGACAAAACATTCTGCTTTCTAATCAAGACCTGTTGTTCAACTTGCAACTAAATATCGGAAAAAGGTGGAGCTGACTTCACAGAAACATGAGACTAAGCCCACTACAAGATAGATACCTCAAACTAATTAATATTAATAATTCTAAAGAAAACTAATTGATATTGATGAAAGAAAGAAAAAAATGGAAGGAAAATACAAACTAAACATTTGACCAATGTAAGACCTGTAATATGCAACCTAAACATGTAGCCCTAAACATATTTCCCGCCCAAATAACAATGAACTTGGGAGCACATATAATTAAGTTTTCTAATTTTCTTAATTGCTCTCCAATTTCTCAGCATAATTAGGACAAAATTAGTAGAAGAAAGAGTGACGTACCCGTCCTTAGGCGGGTCGGATGCGGGTACGGGAGTGGAGCTGGGCTCGGGTTTGGGAGAAGAAAGCTGAGGAGGCTGGGAAGCAGCGAAGGTCTGGAAGGCGGAGGAGGGAGCCGGGTGGTAATTGGGGATTTGCTGGAGGGCAAAATGGTCTTTGGGAGATTTCTGAGGCGGAGGCTGTGGTGGTTGAGAGCGGAGGAGGTAGTGGATCTGGGAGCGGATGAAGTCTACCTTATGGGAGAGGTCGTGGCCGCCGAGCTTGGACTGGAGCTGCTGCAAGACGTCGTTTAGGGTCGCGAAGGTCGGCGCGTCGTCGGGTGAGGCGTGGATCAGGGACTGTAAAGCTTGAGATATCTCTTGCTCTGTTGCCATTTCAAACTCGAGACAGAGAGTTTGTTTCCGAAGATCGAGTTGAGTTGAGTTGAGTTGAGTTGAGAGAGAGAGCTTATCTATCTCTCTCTCTCTCTCTCTTCCGTCTTTGTCTTCGTGTGGTTCAAATGACGGAACGGTCCTTAGGTGAAAACACTTGAGCACAGATCGAGTGGGGCTCTCTATTTTCGTGTTGCGTTAGTTTTAGGACTGTCTTGTTCGTGTTGCGTGCTTCAATCGTATCGGCACAAAAAAAGAAGGGGGGAGCATTGTTCATGATACATAAACAATATGTAACAAAATAAAGACTCACACAAATCATTTCACCGATTAAGCATCAAAGTTCATTTGGACCAAAAATCTCAATCAATTGTTCCAAATTTGTTTGGTACACGCACTCACCATATAACACCAATTAACTTGGTCCTAACATATCCTTACCGTCATTAATTTATTTATCATGTTTAACACTTCTGTGCCTTTATTGTTTGGAGTGGTATATATTTCTTCTTATTATTTTATCGTCGATCAGTCTCAAGTGAATATTTGAAAGCCTGAAGGTCAGCATAGTACTTCCCCAGCCACCCTTTGATGATCTTGACTTCTTTTTTACGTTGATCGACCAACCAGGTTGGATCGGTAGTGTGGTTCGCACGAAGTATATCCAAGCAATGAGACCCTGCAAAGTAAATTTGCATTAACGTTAACTACATCTCTAGCTAGTTAATTGTCGATGTGCCTACGTTCAAATTCTCTCATCTTCTCATATCATCTTCGGACTAGCTTATTAGAGTTTAATAAACTTCATGCTTGATCGTAGTAATAATGTTAGTGAAAGACTTAGCTAGACGATATCATGCGCGTTGGTTAATTAGTTACTTTAATTTGTCAAACATAACAACATTGAAGTGTTACAAAACATTCCATATATATGGCTTTGAACTAGACGATATCATGATTCATCAGCTGTTAAACTATGTTAGTGAAAGACTAGCTCACGTACTGCTACCTAGCTGTTTACGTACCCAGTTAAACTAGGAAAGAATGTGCTCATTGATTTTCTTACCATGCTTTGTAGTAACGGCGAGGACAGTATCTGATATGTCGTGCAACACCCTTTGATGAAATTGCACAAAAGTACTATATATTAGACTTGTTCAAGTAATTATAAGAGTTGGTAAAAGACTAAAAGAGAAAACGCAATATATATATATATATATAGAACAATAATAATGAAAATATTTGAGGAATTTGCTTCTGCAGTCATTTTCATTTACATACCCGCCACCACTGTAAGGATCTCTTAGACCATTGGAGAAGATGATGTTGCTAGCAAACCTATGAAGAGCCAGTCTTATATCCTGATGCCATAATTTTGTTATCAATTGAAACCATCAAAAGTATACCTTGAGGGCATACATGTTCGATCTCCTATATATTGATAATTTTGTTATCAATGGAAACCATATATAAAACCATCAAAATTTGAAAATCAGTATATACATACATGTCCTCCATAGTAGGTAGTAGCCCAATGAGGGCGAGGAGGGACACCATATCCTGCCTTGCACCCAGCTATGTACTTTTTCAGATCGAAAGGATCAGGAGGTAACATTGTGTTGTTACCATTCCCTATGGGCATCACCATCTCACTACACGTCTGAGAACACATACCAAAACCAGTTGCTCGATCAGTAATGCATATCATAGTTCATAATGTACATTATCATATTGGGGTTTTGAAAGCTGGGAATTCAGAACAGAAGTTCTAAGGGTTTGGTACGTACATCTTGGGCTAGCTTCATGTGAATTCTATATATCTAGCTGTCTAGATCTGTTTTGATAATTTCTCTCAACAATAATCTTTGATTGTCTTGAAATGGCGGTTTTTTCGTTATTAGTTGATCGAGCAAAAGAGATGACAGGTATATGATAAACAAAGGGTATAGAATTACCTGCCATGCCCAACCCTGAATTGTTTCATACTCTTCCTCACTCACAGGCTGATAATCGTTGACATAGCACGACTTGTTTCCTTCATAAGCAACAAGACCTGCATATATTTTGGCAAGAGTGTCGTTGGTAGAAACACCATCGATAGCGCCACAGATTACAGTGACCGGATATGTTGGTGGAGCATTGTATTGAGCTGCCCCCATATACATGAACGCCAAAGTGTCCTCGAGCTCAGACGATGAACCCAAGGGACTAAATTGAATGAGAAAACCAAAAGAGTATTGACAGAATCACCAGGATTTGTTAGACTTAGTGCTAACCATTCATGAAAATTATAGGAAAACCAAATGAATAATGACAAAGTGATGAAATTTAGTTTATTCTACTCATGAATAACTGTGTAAATTTACGTAAAAGTAAGCAAGGATATGCACCTGCAAGTGTGGAACTTCTTGCTAAGGATTGACAGACCATTAGGCTTGGAAGCGATTTCCTCCATTTCAGACCACGACGTTTTAATGGTTTGGTAGCAACTCTCACTGGTTTCCTGCAAATTCATATGGCCGTTACATGCATGCAATTAGCAGTTTCTGTACTAGAAGTAGCAATTTCGTAATTATATCAAATAATAGAAATGGTTACTTGAAAATCCCTGCTGACAATAGAGTAGTATCCACTTTTTTGGGGAACAATGTCATCAAAGTAAAGAATTGGAGCTGAGGAGGCCAGAGCCCCAAGAGCTACATGGGGGTACTTTAGCCGAAACCATGAAGCAAGCACTGTCGAAACAAGCATTCATGCATTATCTTCATTAATAAGACTCATTTGATTATGAACAAAAAAAAAAAAAAACAGTATTGTAACAACTATATATAGCCGGAGTAATTGAGGAAGAGTACTTTGTGTGTGTGTATATATATGTGTGTGTGTGTGTGTGTGTGAATATGCAGTCACTCACTTCCACCATATGATCCACCAACAACAATGATTGGAGAATGTTCGGCATGTAGTTTCTTCTTTACATGTATGAGAATTTCTGCATAATCTGCTAGAGCTTGCGCTGAGTTGAAGTAACCAAGAGTGCTTGCATTTTTAAACGCAGTTTTCCTTGATCCGAATGGGACTGATTTACCATAGTATCGGTGCTGATGAGATGAATGAAAATATATAGTTTTAATCGAAACAAAAAATATAGTTCAAACTATTCGACAAGAAAAACATCAAATTCTTCCATATATATGTGTTACCTCTATATATATCTGGAGAGCTTGAAACTGTTTGGCGTTATCTGGTAAAAAACCAATGAAAGGTAAGCCTCTATCCACCGGTTCTTCTGCACCAAGGTAAGCAAATATTGGTGCACTGGTATTTGAGCCACCCCAATGCTTGAAATTGATCAAGTATCTTTGCTGAAATGTAGCGAAGCTATCATACCTAAAGTTGAAATGATCAAGTGTTTGTGTATAGTAGAATGTTTCTAACTCAAATGGGTCAAATGCAGGCAAAGCTTGAGCAATACGTGCTCCCCTAGTTGCACTCAACCTTGGAATGTTTAAAGAAGATGCTGTTGAGGCTACTAGAGAAATAAGCGCAAGCCATTGAAATAAGCATATAAGTGGTTTCATGGCAAGGTTTTTGTACGTACGTTGTAGAAAGCTTGAACGGTTTGAGACTTTGAGGTTTGTGTTCTCAAATGAGGTACTATAAGCAATCAAATATTATCTATAGACCATGGCAAAGTATTGGCTTTTTGTGGCCGGCGCATGGTGGTGGAGGTGATAACAAGAATTTTAACTACAACGATTTAGCTAGGTTTTCATGCATGTTGTTCTTTGACATTGTACGTAACTAAAAGGTCTCAGTCCAAGTGAATGGACATATGGACTTTTTTACTCTACATGCATGTTGTTTAATTACTGATGAATTGACATATTTGTTTACTTTCAAAACAAGTTTTTAATTGTTATCAACATGTAGCATTTATACAAAAGACAGCAGTGCCTGCCATTAGTTAAAAGCGAAACCCTAGAATCTGTATCTATTACAGAAGCGGCCCGAAGAAAAATAAAAGGATTATCTAGAAAATGTTTTTGCTTCCATTTTTCGCTACAGTTTTAAGCTGGCAACAGCTAGAGCAGGTCTTGAGCAACATAGCTTCGTCGTTAGCTTCCTTCATTCACTACTGTGGGTCACAACCGAATTGACGACTTTTTGTCGTCGATCGTTTTGAGGTCGTCGCTTCAGATTCGTAGCTTCGATTCCAAGCGACAAATAATTATTCAAAAATCGTCGTCTCGATATTTCAAGCGACGAAAACAAACTTCGTCGCTCAAAGAGAGCGACGACTTTTGACTCGTCGCTTACCATCTTTTGCGACCGATTTTGACTCGTCGCTTACCATCTGTGGCGACTAATTTTGACTCGTCGCTTACAATCTGCAGCGACCAATTTTGACTCGTCTCTGGGAATTCCATGCGACAAAGTTTGGTTGTCGCCTCTTGTTTTTAGCGACAAACTTTGATTTAAAAGTCGTCTCTTCATTTCATGTTTAATAAGAGAAAATATGGGATGATAAAAAGGAAGCGACGAACTTTAGTCGTCGCATTCAAATCTAAGTGACGAACAATGATCAATGTTCATCGCTTCATTGTTTGTTACAGAGAAGGAAAACAACATCTTGGTCTGGTTTCATTCACATCTAGAACCTGCATTTCATTCAAATCACATATCCAACATACATTTCATTCAAATCACATATCCAACATAACACAAACACTATAAATACATAGATTTCATTCAAAACTACAATTTGTTCAAATTACAAACTAACAAAATAGTCCTAATCAATATTATTGTTGGGGATACCTAATCTAGGTCATCATCGGGGATACATAATGAAGCACCTGAGGATATTTCGGCGACTGGAGCTGTTGCGGCGGCATTGTCACCCGGATTGCCTTGGGCCGCCATGAAAGCTTGGACGGTAGCCTCCATCTCTACCATACGCCGCTTCAGGTCTGCATTCTCGCCTTCCACAGCTGCTAGCTTGCTCCTCAAATCGTCATCTTTGCGGGACACGCGTTCACCACCTCTTGGTTTTGGCTGGCGTCTTAATGCACCCCTAGCCCTGCAGAAATGGTAAAAGAAAAACATTAGTCAAATTAAAATCTAAAAACTAAAACTTGTAAAAGATTTAGGTGCAAAAATAAAGTACCTCGTACCCTCGTCCTCGGCTTCCCACCCAGCTCCTTCTCGACTACAGCCATCTGCTCCTCGACGGGGACGGGAACGGGGCCCGTCAGCTGACTGCCGCCCGCTTCATCACTCGCTCGGCTAGCACACAGCTCCTCCATCATTAGGAGAATTAATCAATATTAAATTCTGATACTATATGAAAGTAGAACTTGATCAAGATGAAGATGGAGGAATTCAACTTGACTTGTAGGCACCAGAACATGGTTGACTTGTTTTTTTTTTTTTTCATCTTGCTGCACCACTAAAAGAAACGAAGTTTAAAGGAAAGATAGAGAGGTTAAGAACAAATGTTAATGGAAAAAGGACGGAGAGGCAGGAGATGCAGAAGAGTTGTCGGCTTTCTTTGTTAAATGTGGTTGTCTCTTTAGTACACAGATTGATGTTGTTTGAAGGGTAATACTGGAAATAAGAGATAAATTAAAAAAAAAAAATTTGTTCAAAGAGATAAAATTAATGTTGCTGGGTATACTAAGATATTTGCAAGGTACATTTATAAGCACCCATAACTTAATTTGCTTAACTGTTCATCATACTATTCAGTTATAATTATAAATCTGACGCACTGTATATGGATATGAATTGTGGCTTGGCAGAGGTCTATTTGGGCGTCTTCTATTTTATGCAAATCAAGTGTACGTATCTGTCTATCCAAATGAACTCTGTGGGCTCTCGAGTCACCCCTTCTAAAATGATAGCTCTTGTACAATTGGCATAAAGTCTCGGGTTTCATTATGAGTATAACTGATACCATCCTAACATTTTGAATTTGAGTTTTTTATATGTGTCTTACTTTGTTTTTCTATAATCCTAACTTTAATTGGAAGTTCTTAATCTCTGATTATATATTTTATTTTGTCCTTTTTCCTTATCAAATAAAATTTATGCGTTGAGATTACTACATGTCTCTTTTTGTCTCCCAGTTATACTTGATTTACAAATTACTAGCTAGTAGTCTCGTGTATAAGACACCATAATTTGTTGTGTTGATCATTGATTCCCCACTTGTGTAATATAAGGCTTTCAAAGGATGAGCTGGAGTATGTTTCAGTTTCCTTTTGTAGACAGTTTTTACTTTTTTTTTATAATAGAAGTGACATGGCTTTCTTAAGTATTGACATGAGTCATATATAGTTGTATTAGGAATTGTAGATATTGTGTAAGATTTAGTTGTAATTTGTTTCCTAATAGGTTTAAGGCATTCTTGTATAAATATACCCATTGTGGGAGAATGTGAATATAAGACACAATTATTCATTGCCTTGTTCTTCTTGACTTGGTATCAGAGCCGAGATCCTTTCGGACTCGGCTGGGCTTTCATCTGATTTCCGCTGCAGATAAAAATTCATTGTTCTTTCGGTTAGTGGTTCTTTGTTGAAATTAGTTGGTATTGGTTAATTGAGGAGCAAGTTTTCGGGTGTCTCTGTTGTGAAGATTGGTGACTCTGTTGGTGAAGATTGGTGAAGATTGGTGACTCTGTTGTGTTAATCTTGTTAGGGAGCAAGTTTCGGTTAAGGAGCAAACAATTTGATTGTGTTGATTAAGGAGTTTGGTGAAACAAGTTTCGGGTAGGCAGAGGATAATTGAAGATTGGCACGTTGTTTTGGATCCGGGTCGGTTATTAAGGAGATTTGGTTGATTAAGGAGCAGAGGTTGGTTGATTAAGGAAGTAAGAGTTGCTCTGTTACTAAGGAGCAGAGGTTTGATTATTAAGGAGTGGTACGTTGATTATTAAGGAGACCACTTGTTCGGGTAGGTTGGTTGATTAAGGAAGTAAGAGTTGCTCTGTTACTAAGGAGCAGAGGTTTGATTATTAAGGAGTGGTACGTTGATTATTAAGGAGACCACTTGTTCGGGTAGGTAGGCAGAGGAAACAAAAATGGTGAAGATTGGTGACGAAGAGATTATTGTTGACGGAGGAAAACCAAGTGCATCTGAAGTAAAAAATTGTGATCGGGAGATTGTTGTGATTCAGAATCAGGGGTATCACCAAAACCAACACTATAGCCAGGTGACTTGCTATTACTGCAAGGAGCTTGGTCATACCAAGTACCATTGCCCTAAGTTGCGACAGTTTGATAACAATTGGAGAGGAAGCAGCAGTATTAGAGGACGTGGAGGACGTAGTGATGGACAAAGAGGTAAAGCAGTAGTTCAGATGGTGCCGGAACCTGACTTCTATGGCGGCATTGAAGGACAAGATCCTTCCAAGGGTAATGTAACTGGAGGTAAAATTGGTATTGCATTACATGTTTCTAACTTTATGGGTGGAAATACTTGGATAATTGATTCCGGGGCTTCAGATCACATGACATATGATAAATCATTCTTCATGTCTTTATCCTCTCCTTCTATATCTCATGTGTCAAATGCCAATGGTGCATCTTTTCCTGTTTTAGGTATAGGGTCCATTCAGGTTACACCATCTATTATATTGCATAATGTTCTTTATGTGCCTTCGTTGTCCCATCACCTGTTATCTGTCTCTCAGTTAAATGCACAAAATAAGTGCTCTGTAACCTTCTTTCCAATGTATGTTGTTTTTCAGAGTCTGTATACCAGGGTGACAATTGGCAAGGGAGACCTGAGGGGGAGACTGTTTCACTTGGATTGCATGTACGCAGAGCCAACACAAGCACCGGAAAAGTCTTTGGCCCTGACATTGAATTCTGATCGGTTAGGAGAGTTATGGCTATGGCATCGACGGCTAGGTCACCCGTCTTTTGGTGTTATGAAGAAGTCCATGCCTTCATTATTCATGGGAATTAGTGCGACTAATCTTCATTGTGAGACTTGTGCTGTGGCAAAAAGTCATCGGTCGAGTTATCCTTTAAGTATTCATACTAGTAGTATGCCTTTTGAGTTAATTCATTTGGATTTATGGGGTCCTTCTAAACATTCTACTCTCTCGGGAATGCGATACTTTGTTTTGTTCATTGATGATTTTACTCGATTATCTTGGGTAGTGTTGCTTAAAACAAAAGACTCTGTTTTTTCAGCTTTTTCAGCATTCCATAATCTGGTTCGTACCCAATATGATGCTCATGTTAAACATTTTCGGTCCGATAATGGGGGTGAATTTGTCAATAGTTCGTTTCATGAGTATTTTCAACAGCATGGCATCATACATCAAACCTCTTGTCCCCAAACACCCGAGCAAAATGGGGTGTCTGAACGGAAAAATCGTCATCTTCTGGACATGGCTCGGTCTCTGCTATTGAGTGCTAACATGCCTAAGTACCTTTGGGGTGAAGCCGTGTTGTGTGCATCTCATCTTATTAATCGTCTTCCGTCTAGTCCTCTTCAAGGTCGTGTTCCGCTGGATGTCCTATCTAACTTTGTGTCTATCCCATCATCAAACACTCTTCCTGCCCGTGTTTTCGGTTGTGTTGCATATGTTCATCTGTATAAAAATCAGAGGTCCAAATTAGATGCAAGAGCTCTGAAGTGTGTGTTTGTCGGATATAGCTCAACTCAAAAAGGCTACAAGTGTTATCATCCTTCATCCCAGAGATTTTATGTAAGCATGGACGTTACATTTGATGAAAATTCTTGTTATTTCGTTCCGGAAGTTCCTCGTCAGGGGGAGAAGTCATGTTATTATGAAGATATGTTTAGTGGGCAAGATGGCCGATTTGTTTCAGTTTCAGCAACAGACCTGTCAGGGGCAAATTCGGCAAACCTGTCAGGGGCAAAATCGGCAAGCACCGAAAATCTGGCCAGTGGGCACGAACCGGAAATTGAACATGTTGACGAACCGGCCGATACTGACAGCACCGAACTGGCCGGAGCAGCACGCCAACAGGGAAAGGGGTCGTCGCCGGTGCTTGGAGGAGGCGATCCTCCGCCATCGCCGTCCGCATCCGAGCCATCGCCTGTGCTTGGAGGGACGCCACCGCCTAGGGTTTCTGCTGCAAATCCGCCGTCGCCTGGGAGCCACAGAGGGGACGCCGCCGTTCCATCGCCCCGTTGTCCGGCTGCCACCCTGCCATCGTCGTCTTCGTCCAGGGGAGGAGCTCGGGGAGGAGCTCGATTCAACGCAGCACAAATCGCCCGATCTCACCCGGATCTCAGATCGCCCGACCCGGCTTCAGTCCGACCCGACCCGGATCCATCTCAGTCTTCAATCCGACCCGACCCGGCTCAGGAACTGCAGTATAATTGCTCTGTTTTTGATACCCAACCGATTTCAGCACTTCCTTCATATACGAATCATGATCCAATTGTGAACAGTTCTCCAGAAATTTCTTCCCCTTCTCAGGTTTCGCCTGCCCAATCGTCTCTTGAGGTAATTTCTGGTTCTTGTCCTGTGTCCTCTAGTGTCCCAGTTAAACACCTCCCTAGTCGTTCTACTCGAGGTCAGCCTACAAAGCATTATGAACCCACTCTGGATGCAAAAGCTAAATATCCTATTGCTAATTATGTGTCCACCCATAGACTATCCAAATCGTATGTTGCCCTTGTGAATCAATTATCTTCTGTGTCTCTACCTAATAAAGTACAGGATGCGATGAAGGATGGAAAGTGGATGCAAGCGATGACAATCGAGATGCATGCTCTTGAGAAGAATTGTACATGGGAGTTAGTGCCGTTGCCACAGGGAAAGAAAACAGTAGGATGTCGATGGGTGTATACCGTGAAACATAACTCAGATGGCTCGGTGGATCGGTTCAAAGCAAGATTGGTGGCTAAAGGCTACACTCAGAAGTATGGGGTGGATTATGATGAGACGTTTGCGCCAGTGGCCAAGATTAACACAATTCGGGTACTTCTTTCGTTAGCTGCTAATCTTGATTGGCCGTTACAACAATTTGATGTTAAGAATGCATTCCTGCATGGTGACTTGAATGAGGAGGTTTATATGGATTTACCTCCTGGATATGGTGTCTCTACTGGAGAACGAGTTGTGTGTAAATTAAAAAAGTCTCTCTATGGTTTGAAGCAATCTCCTAGAGCTTGGTTTGGGAGATTTACTAAGTTCATGAGACGTATTGGGTATCGACAGAGTAATTCAGATCACACATTGTTTCTTAAACACCGAGGTGGTAAACTTACTGCTTTGATAATCTATGTTGATGATATGGTTGTGACAGGTGATGACTTTGAGGAAATTCAGAAGTTACAAAGACAGTTGTCTTCTGAGTTTGAGATGAAAGATTTGGGCAGTCTAAAGTATTTTTTGGGAATTGAAGTTGCTCGTGGGAAAGATTGTATTGTGTTGAGTCAGAGAAAATATGTTCTGGATTTACTTGCTGAAACAGGGATGGTTGACTGTAAGCCGGTTGATACTCCGATCGAGCAAAATCATCGGTTAGCTGAGTATTTGGATCAGGTTCCCACGAATAAAGCAAGATATCAAAGGTTAGTTGGTCGGTTGATTTATTTATCTCATACCAGACCTGATTTAGCCTATGCAGTTAGTGTGGTGAGTCAGTTTATGCACAATCCCAGTGAGACTCATATGAAAGCTGTATTTCGTATCTTGCAATATTTAAAGTCTGCTCCTGGAAAGGGATTAGTTTTTAAGAAAAATGGTCATCTGGATGTCTTTGGTTATACGGATGCAGACTGGGCAGGTAATATCACAGATCGCATGTCTACTTCGGGATACTTTACGTTTGTTGGTGGTAATTTGGTTACTTGGAAGAGTAAGAAACAGAAAGTGGTAGCTCGTTCCAGTGCAGAAGCAGAGTATAGAGGAATGGCTCGAGGTTTGTGTGAGATGTTGTGGTTGCGAAACTTGCTTAAAGACTTGAGGTTCAAGCCCAGGAAAGCTATGCCGCTCTATTGTGATAATAAAGCTGCCATTGAAATTGCTCATAATCCTGTTCAACATGATCGTACAAAACATGTTGAAGTAGATCGTCATTTCATTAAAGAGAAATTGGACATGGAAATTATTTATTTTCCTTTTGTTCATACAGAAGAGCAGTTGGCTGACATTCTTACTAAAGCTCTTTCTAGTAAAGTTTTTTATGACTAACTTGACAAGTTGGGCATTTGTGATTTGTATGCACCAACTTGAGAGGGAGTATTGACATGAGTCATATATAGTTGTATTAGGAATTGTAGATATTGTGTAAGATTTAGTTGTAATTTGTTTCCTAATAGGTTTAAGGCATTCTTGTATAAATATACCCATTGTGGGAGAATGTGAATATAAGACACAATTATTCATTGCCTTGTTCTTCTTGACTTTGAGTTTTTTATATGTGTCTTACTTTGTTTTTCTATAATCCTAACTTTAATTGGAAGTTCTTAATCTCTGATTATATATTTTATTTTGTCCTTTTTCCTTATCAAATAAAATTTATGCGTTGAGATTACTACATGTCTCTTTTTGTCTCCCAGTTATACTTGATTTACAAATTACTAGCTAGTAGTCTCGTGTATAAGACACCATAATTTGTTGTGTTGATCATTGATTCCCCACTTGTGTAATATAAGGCTTTCAAAGGATGAGCTGGAGTATGTTTCAGTTTCCTTTTGTAGACAGTTTTTACTTTTTTTTTTATAATAGAAGTGACATGGCTTTCTTTTCTTTGGCAGGACAAAGCAAAGAAAAGCTGGTATGAAAGAAATGCAGAGTTGGTTGAATTGGTTATCGACAGTGATGAGGATGAAGAAGATAGAATTAAGAATTATAAGCAAAAGAAAGCCAGCTCTTTGAATTTAATAAAACTACAGCAGGTTGGATAGTCTCTCCCTTAATGGAAGTGCATCTTAGGATTGGTAGATAAGCATTTGACTGATTTGAGACATTATGAGCTGATCGAACTTTATGTTGAAAACCAGGAACTGAAGATGTTGCTTTCACGTCCATTACAACCGAAGTCATTTTCACATCGTTATTTGACTGGGGTATTCAATTCACAATCTTCTTCAAATTTTTATCTTTCTAAAAGCCACAGTAGTACTGTTAATTGGAGGAAAACAATTTCAATAGGCATATCGCGCTTATAAGTTTTTAATAAATAATAAAAAAGAGTATGACTTGAAAGTTGGATAATTTGGAGAGGTAATTATTATACTGTGGAATAATGTTTCACCATTTATTTTGTTTAACTTTTCCTTTTATTTCATTTGATGGAATGTTTTATGCCCATAACAGTCATTACTAACATTAGTTTTTAACTGCATGACTCATTTCTGTTTTTGTCTTTTCAGTCCGGTATTACACCGCTGGTGCAACATCAATTTGAAGAATTGGCGAAGCAAAAACTAGGCGATAGCAGCAACCCAGGAAAAAGAAGTAAAATGGTAGTTATTGGTCAGAATTGTGTCGAACCACTCCAAGCACTTCGGAGTTCTGGGCATGAGGTAGTGTTAAGCTCTACCCCTACCTATGTTTTGAGTCTGAACTTTTTCTTGTCTGCAAGCAATTCCTAAAACAAGAAGATACTGATACTTTTATGATGTATAGTTAAACTTGCAAGCACCTTTATATACCATTTGTTCGTGGCGAATTTAGCACCCGGCGAACAGTCAACACGTGGGGTGGCGGGCGTCGATTTCAGCCCTGTTGTGATGTGTGCGAGCGTGCCAGTACTTTTGAGTTAGGTACAACTTCGATGCGGACGACCTCTGCCGAGCGTACTTCTGGTGAATGTATCTCTGGCGAGTGTATCTGTCTGCTCCCAATTTCTGACTTCTTGACCAAGCAACTGTTACGCGGGCGTTGACTAAGCCGGCGTAAGATGCTCGAACAAGACCTAACAAAAGTATATTAGGATTTTCTTTCAACCTATTGCAGATTGAGTAATCTTACTTCGATCCTGTGATGCAAAGCAGAGCAATAATTCAAGATCGCGGGGAATAGTTCTCCTCCAACCTATAGTAGATTGACTTATGTTTTGTTACCGAAGTAACGACTCGATTTGCTACTGGCGTAGCGACTGACACTGGGTGCTTCAGCGAACGCAGACACGAGGGGAGCGTGCGACTCTCGACACTAATGCAAGACACACTTCGACAACCGTGCAAGTATACAGCGACCGGTGGCGGGCGTAAAGTTGCAGCGAGGTTGGATGGTGGTTGTTTGCGGTTTGTGGAGGCAGTGCACGTAAGATGCTCCGGAGAGAGTTTGCAAGATTTGCGATGCGCAAAAACTTGTGTGTTTGTTTGATGGTTGTGAACCTTTTCTAAGTTGGACAAGAGTTCTTTCTATAGAGAATGTCAAACCTTAATACTTGCGCATCAAGCAGCATAACAGATTTGGAGATCAATCATGATTCAATTACCTTAAACCACCTCCTTCTCGGATTCACAGATTATTGTTTAATAAATAACTTCATGGGTCTCGATCCACAATTTCGGACAAATGTCAATTTAGGCCCAAACACCATTTCAACTCTTCAAATGTTTTAGATATGTTTCATAACAGGGAACGGTCTGTTTTTGGTGAAATATTGTAGAATGGTAATGCTATATAACTTGTCATTTTCTGACGATAATAATAGAATGGTGATGCTGCACAACTCATCGTATTCTCAAGTGATGTTAAAAAACCATGAAAACTGGAGAATCTTGCTTCTTTTCATTTCTTATTTGATATTTTCTCGTTTTTTCAAGTTCTCATGTTTCATACTTTCTCTTGCAGGTGCACATAGATGTGAAAGAGGCAGCACAAAAACGAAGGAATATGGAGAGCCTAAGGAGGAAAAGGAAAGAGGAGAAAAAACGTATGCCTTTCATTCCTTTGTTTCTAATTGATCTCCATCTGTCTTTGGGGTGGGCGTGTTATGCTTCCTATGAATTGTTTTGGAGCGATGCATGATTGTTGATATTGTTATCCCTGACAGGGTTGAGAGATGACCACAGAAATAAGAAGAAACAGCTAAAAGGAGGAGAATGAGTGGAATGGATAATTGGAATATGGATGCTTGTCCTACTTAAAGGATTGTACTAGGACTGAGAGGGTTTTGTCAGTCATGTTAGAACTCACACTTCAAAGCAACAATCAAATGATGTTTTATTTTCTCAAAATATTTGATTTTAGTTACTCAAAAGAAATTGAGTTCATAATTTTGTAGTTACTCAAAAAAAAAAAATTGCATTTTATACTTTTTCCTTGACTGCTTTGGCACATTCATTGTCATAAAGTTTTGGGTCCCAAAAGCATATGCTGTAAGCCAAAAATAGGTAATTGGAGCGAAGTTTGGGTTAAATAGGGTTTACAAAAATAGTTAGCTACCTATTTATGGGTTGGTTCTATTCAGATCTTAAATTTGATATTTGGAAATTTTTTTATCCGTAAAAAACACAGTACTTAACTATACTTTTATCTGAATTTGCAGGTTGACTAGATTTTTAACTCAAACTTCACTCCAATTACCTATTTTTTGAGTGAATTTTTTTTATACGATATTGCAGTCATAATGGTACTTGTGAAGGTAACAACAATACAGTAGAACCTCGATGAAATAATACTTGATTAATTAATAATTTTACTAAAATAATATATGAGTTTTACCAATAACTACACTTTTGAGCTTATAATTACCAATAGTAATTCTGTTTTTAAAATTACCACTAGTAGGTTTCTATCCATTTAACTAACAAAATCCGTTAATTAGTAAATACAAAATTACCCTTTTACTTTTTTTACGACATTATTGAGGGTCAATAGCATTACACGATTTTTTAGGGTCAATAGCACTATGATATTTTATGGTCATTAGCATTACATTGAATGTAGATATATAATTACATACTGGCGCTCAGTAGTATACTGACCCTCAATAGTACACTAATGTAAGTATAAAGCTAACTTGTTGTAAGGTAAATAAATAAAGTCTTACAGAAACACTATTGTATGCTAAAATAATGCTTATGAGGTACAAATATCTTATATGTCAATATGTGAGTAATTTTAAAGCTACTGAGGCTCAATATCGTTGGTAGAATACTACTGATCTTAAAAAATGTGTAATTCTACTGACCATCAGAAATGCGCAATGCTACTGACCTGCAGTAGTGTCATAAAAAAATGTAATTTCGTAACATATGGATTAACGGATTCTGTTAGTAATGGATGAAAACCTGCTAGTGGTAATTTTAAAAAACAATCTTGCTATTTATAATTATAGGGTGAGAATTGAATCTATTGGTAATTTTTTAATAATAATTTTACCGGTCCCAATTTGATCGGACTAACGTGCTAAATTAATATTTCGCTAAATTTATAACATGATAGAAATTAGAGAGTTAATAACATAGACCCCAATAAATATATAAATTAATAATCACTTATTATATATAAATAATTTTACATTTACGAGGACTTCATAAAAAAATGACTAAATTGTTACTTGTTTTCTTTTGAAAATGATGTCACCTTGAACAATATGATACGTGGAATAATATAGTACATCGAATAAAATAGTACATTTAATAATGTACACATAATAAATTGAATAATGTAATACATCAAACGTACAATTAATAATTTATACAAAATTAAGATTCAATTTGTTTCTAACAAAAGCACAATAAATGTAGTTCGACACAAGGATTTATAGTGGTTCACCATGCCTACGGCTGACATGGCTACGTCCACTTAGAATATACTATAGCCGGCTAATAAGCCCGGTGGGTGTTGTTACAAGTGTAGAATGGCAAAAGATCCAAGATCCTCATATCTAGAGGGGGGGGGGGGGGGGGGGGGGAGCCTTCTATTTATAAGCAATGAAGGCTCCCTCCTTTACAATGTTTCCGATGTGGGATGCGAACACACAAATACTACTCACGAAGCTACTTCCGGATCCCAGGAGCACGCCTTCCGGATGCGGCACCGGTGATCTTCCACAATGGAGATGCAGCCGAGGTGTCTGTCTACCCGATGCATGCCGGAACCAGGACCAATCGCGCCGGTTGGACGGTCCACGAGGTCGTTGGATGTGTTTGGCGGTGCACCATATATACTGTCAACAAGTCCCCCAAGTTCCCGAGTAAGAGACAATCTTACTTGGGGAGTTAAAATTATGTACCACCAAGGATAGGTGACAACCTAGTGACATCACCCCCTCTAGTCCCCCAACTCCTCAAGTAAGATGGACTCATTACCGGGCGTTCGAATACCGAGCCCCCAGGTTTCCCGGTGGAATGCCTTTGTTGTTGGTTGATATGTACCTCAGAAAAAAAATGAACAATTAATTAGAAATGAAGCTACTTACAACAAGCACAGAGTTGTTATACTATGATTGTGAACACGTTGACTGCCCGGTGATACGAATGCCATGCTTACGGACATTAATTGAACACATAGATGATCATGTATCGAATAAAGGCATGCATTGCTTGAAGATGTCATGCATAGTCTTTCGTTGGTGTTGGCTTTCCTGTTAGAATGCCTCAGCCTTAGTTGTTATTGGCTTACCCTTGGAATGCCTCAGCTGTTGTTATTGACTTACCATTTCCCAGAGGAAAACCCGGAGGATATAACTCGGCCAGTCACACACGAAAGACTATATGCTATACACCAATAAGCTAAAAATTACCGATGTAGTAGGTAATCATGCACATTCATTAGCCGGTACAAAAACAACCATGTGTGTAGCACGGTACAACATGCGTATACGGTTATATTGCAGCGGGAACTCTTTTTTTTTTACATGCTTGCCAAATAAATATAGAGGACAATACTTGCATAAAGGTGGAGCAAAAATAATTGTGAGAGTTAAAGACTTAGCTTTACTGGAAGTGATGCAGTTTAATTTGCTGCTCGGAGCAGTGCCACTGTCCGAACCTAGAGAGGGAAGCCATCGGTCGGACAGAAAGACGCCAGCGACCAGAGAGGGAGACGCCAGCTGACCCGTTTGACCGGGCTGGACCGGACTGGTTGACCCGCTGACCAGCCTAACTGGGCCGCTGACCAACCTAGCTGGGCTGCCTGCCGACTGGGCGGTTTACCTGCTTTTTTGTTTTGAACTGTTTGCCGATGGTATAACAGAAGGCAAATAGACTGATGGATTTCAACCCGCTGGTAGAGCAACAAAACTTTTCGTACAGTTTCCCAAAGACGGTGCCAATTGTTTTTGTCAGAATCCGGACACTCTAACAAAAGCAAAATAAAAGTAGTTCGACACAAAGTGGTTCACCATGCCTACGGCGGACATGGCTACGTCCACTTAGAATATACTATAGCCGGCTAATAAGCCCGGTGGTGTTACAAGTGTGGAATGCCTTCTATTTATAAGCAAGGAAGGCTCTCTCCTTTACAATGTTTCTGATGTGGGATGGGAACACACAAATACTACTCACAAAGCTACTTCCGGATCCCGAGAGGACGCCTTCTGGATGCGGCACCGGTGATCTTCCACAATGGAGATGCAGCCGAGGTGTCGGTCTACCCATTGCATGCCAGAACCAGGACCTATCGCGCTGGTTGGACGGTCCACGAGCATATATACTGTCAACACAACTGTTTTTGGAAAAGAAAAAAAAAAATTTATTATAGTTTGATACATTAATAAGGATTAATTTATTAATAAATTAATAACTCTCGATATATTACTAACTCACTAAATTAATAAATCTGACTGGTACCAAAGTTATTAATTTATTAAAATCCTACTGTATTTCCTTTGATAAATGGGTTCACGTGCCATTTTGCACCGAAGTAACCGTCAAAGAACTTAAAGAGGTGGCTACCGTGGCTTTAAGTAGCACTTCAAAAGAACTTGAAGAGTTAAGGTACTAGTCTACTAGTGTGACAAAAAAAAAAAAAAGTTCAAATACCATCAAAAAGATAGATTTTTTTTTTTTTTTTTTTCATAATTGTTTACTTTATGTATCTAGAGATGGGGATGGGACGAGACTAGGCTACTACTGCATCGCATCCCACTCTTTAAACTCGGAATTAGATGAGACATGTCTTATGACTTTTAATTTTCATCCCATTAGGATTGGATTCTGATCGAGACGGGATGAGCCCAATCCCGTGGTCCTAGACTTGAAATAAGAACTTGTAATTATCATCAACAAATCAACATTCATACTTGGTATCCTACCTCAATCCCTCATACTGGGTAATTGTCATTTCTGTCAAAATTTTCAGTTTTGGCTACTATAACCTAATTCTTTAATCTATACTATTATTAAGAGAAGAGACTTTGCTAACCAAAATCATTGTGAAAATACATGAATACCTTTACACCATATGTTAGTTTTAATTCGGGAAAATGACCATTTGATACAAATTTGGGATCCTATGTGCCCAAACCGATCCCCACTCTAAAATATTACCCAATTGAACACAAGGTAACCACATCAATTGCCCAATTGAACATATCTTCACTAAAACATAACAAATTATGACTATTTTTCCCTCAACTCTTATAATCACATGCGTAAGGGAATCCTATCACCAATCGTCGGCCAACAGACTCCGGTCACTTGCCGTCGGAAAATCGTCAGAATTCGTCATCGGCCGCCGGACTCCGATTACCGGATGCTGGATTTTTTTGTGTCACCAGAATCTTGCTTGAATTTTTTATGATGTCTTTGGTATCTCGTCGAACATTGCTGGAACCAAAATCAACCCTCACAGGAGGTTTAAGGGGCAGTAAACTGTATTATATGATTTACCGACCCACAGTAACACCCGATGATAAATTACTAACCCATAATGATCTAAATATATTGACCCCTAGTAACACCCGATAATAAATTACTGACTCTTAGTGACCCCAAATACTGACCCCTAGTGACCCAAATACTGACCCCTAGTAACTCCTAATATTATACTACTGACACCCTGTAACACTCGATAATAAATTACTGACCCCTAGTGATCCCAAATACTGACCCTGATACTAACCCCCAGTAACTCGTAATATGTTTTTTTCTTCCTACTATGCAAAACAATATTTTCAATATCCATTTTTTACATAACTAATCTTCAAATGAAAGAAGAAAAAAAGAAGAAGAAGAGAACTTTGAATACAGAATAATAAAAGTCTAAATACAAAATTAGTTTATGTTTCTGTCTGAATCCGTAGACTCACAGAGACCGGTGGATTTTGGTGTGATTCCTTCCTGCAAATCCTGCTAACTAAGGGAACACTGGGCGGGCTGGTCTATTCCGCTCCGATGCTTAAGTCAGTATAGATGGGAGTGCTGGCTGCGGGTCTGGGGGCCGGGGTAGCCTCTCTATGGCTACTGTCAAAAAGTCCCCCAAGTTCCCGGTCAAGTGCCATCTTGAATGGGGACTTAAATTTGTCTTGCTTTACAGGCCCACAGACCCGCTGGGATACGAACCCAATGGTGCCCTAGCCTCCAAAGTCCGCGTTTAAGATTGGGCTTGGCCGGGCGTTCGGATAAACCTGTTATGATGGTGCATAATGTGATGAGTGCATGGTTATGATGTTCATGGTGACATTTGCATACGGGTGCAAGATGTAGTGCATGTGATGATGATAATGTGGCGTTGAAATCCGCCGTGCCATGCCATGTCCCAGGAAAACCGGGTGAATATAGCGCACGGGTGGAACGAGTCCCCCAAGTGAGAAAGGTAGCCGCAAAGGTCAGCGGTCAGTGGGTGCCTTGAATGGAGTTGTCTTGATGAGGTAATATGGTACCAGCGGGAAACGTGCCCTGTGTTAGAGGAGTTCCTGGTGGGGTGTTGTAGGACTGCCTTTGTTCCTGTAGGCGTGAGCTCTGTGCAGGGTTGTTAGCCTGCGGGAAGAGTTATCATATATGAGAGAAGCAAGTCTCCCAGTGGGGTGAAGCGGCCCTGTATTGGTATTGGCCGATATCCCCGATCACTTCTCAGGCCGTGTGTTACAGGCATGAGGTATGTGCAGGGCTTTTAGCCTGCGGGAAGAATTGTCCTGTATGAGAGGAGCAAGTCTCTAGGGATTATAAAGCCTGGTGGTACCTGGAGCCCGTAGGTCATACAAGGCTGTCCGTAGGAATGTCTCGGTTCGTACAACCGATTATTCCGTAAGAGTGAGCGTTAAGCAAGTGTGGACCTGGCTAGTGGAATTCCGCAGCCAGTGGTTCAAACTGGGTGTACCGGTGAATAAGATAGCGTTTAGTTGGAGCAGGTACTACAGTTGGAATAGCGTACCCTGTACATAATAATCCTGTAGGATTTTTAGCATGCGGGAAGAAGTCTCCTGTGTTAGAGGAAGAGTTCTCCCGGTGGGATACCTAGCCGTGGTTTCTTGGCTGTAGTCAACCCCCCGGCGGCAAGATAAAACGCAGGGTTTTTAGCCTGCTAGAAGAATCGTCCTGTACGAGAGGATCAAATCTCCCAGTTTTAGCCGTTGCCGCTGGCCGTAAGGGTGGAATAAGTTCAACAGGTGGAATGCCTCGTACCAATGGAATAAATGTTAGAATGCCCCGTACTGTTGCAATATTTCAGCCTTAGGTTGGAATAGGCTTCGGGCGGGACAGTTCGACTTTATCCCCTGCTCTTTCAACTACCCTCTGCATACGAGGCAAGTGTCTGACATGCATTGAAGGGGGTATTCCATCAGTCCCATCAGTTATGATGGCCTGGGAAGTTACCAATACTGGGATACGTGCTGCTAGGGGACGGTCAGGGATGGATGGCCCGGATCCGCGGGCGTTTTACTTGCATGTATATAAACCCCTGCCGCTGAGTAGTTTTGGGGTGGGGGGGAATTCAAGTGGCACCCAGGGTGCTGGACCTGTATATAAACCCCTGCCGCTTCGTGCATTTTACTTTTGGGTGAGAACTGTTTCCCTATTTAGCGTGCTCAACACAATTGCTCGGTGTTTTTCAGTTGTTGAGAATCCGTCGTCGTGCATATCAATCGGTGAGTTCTACCCTTGTAATTCTGAAACTTCCTTTTGTCTTGTCCGTGGGTTGATCCGATTGGCACCTAGTTGTATCTTGGTTCGCCCGTTTGATGGGACCCGCTGGTACCGAATCTCAGCGAGATCTGGCAGTTTTGGGCTGATAAGCCCAGTGGTCGCTGTGGGGCTGTGCTGAGCACTATATGCTTCGTGCTGCCCCACGGCCGTTGTTTAGGTTGTACTGCTGAACGGCCATAGGCTAATAATTTTTTTTTCTTTCTCCTAGGTTACATGGATTATAGGAGCTCTAGTGAAACCTCTGCACTGGCCGCTAGGCGACCGTTGATGGACGACCAAGAGAGGATGGAGGACTGACTTGCCTCCTCGTCCTCGGAGCCAGATGCGGCGCCCGTTCGACTGGCGAGGCGTCATCGTCTGGGTCTTTAGGACCGTATAATGCTGCCTATGGAGTGTCCTTGGGCACAACCCACCCATCAGGCGGCCCGCGCTACACACTTCAGGACGAGAATAGAACCATAGTCTGTGATGAGCCTGAGCGCTCTTTAAGTTTTGGGGAGATTGCCGCTTTTGGGCAAGGTGGAGTATTCCCGGAGAGGTAGATCTCCGACCTCTGTATGCCGGGGAGTCGGCCTGTAACCCGGAGGAAGTCTGGGTTGCTATTCATGTGGACCAGTTTTGGCATGGGGTCTTTCTCCCGATGCCAAACTTTGTGCAGTATGTGCTAAGTGCCATTCAGATATCAGTGGCGCAGCTCCCCGGGAACCAGTGGAGGCAACTACTGAGTCTAGGCTGTCTCTATTGGCTGTGTGATATGAGTTTCTCAACGGTGCACGAGTTCCGGGCCCTACACAGGCTGACGTACTCGAAGAAGAGTTTTTCCGCCCGGAGCTATAAGGCGGTGATAACCAGCCTGCCCTCCTGGCTCAACAATAATTGGAGAAAGAAGGTGGTGATGGCCGGGGGGGGGGGGGGGGGGAATAGGCAGAAAAGGAGTATGACTTACCGCGTTCCCGGGGCCTTTCAACCGATCAGCGATCAGTCGTACGAGCTGTCTGACCTGGAGAGGGATAGAATCGCCAGGGTATTTGGGTGCTAGTCTGACCTGAAGCGGAGTTCCTACAACTTCATCCGGCGAGAGGTGTTGGAACTGTGTTGCCTGGGGGGGAATCCCGGTGGGTGGTGGGATGTAGATTGATTGTGCCTGTTCCCCTTGTGTAAGTTGGTATTTTATCTAACCCCTTTGGTTGGTGTTCTGTAGGTGTATCTTCCCGGACGACCATTAAACCCCACGAGACGCTGTCCATGGATAATCGGGATCTTGTCTCCAAACTGAAGGAGAAAGGAGACACCACAACGCGGGTCACGGTTAACTGGGAAACTAGTGAGTTAACCATACACGAGGAACCGGTGGCCATGGATATTGCGGACGAGGATTACGCCTTAAAACGCGTAAAGACTCCTACTGCGGGACGTCCGGTGGTGTGTGGATCGGGGAAGACTCCTGGGGGGCCGTCCAAGCCCCCGGGTGGTGCTGCAAAGATTCCCCGGCGACTGGGACCGGTGCCTATTGTCACCAGGTCCCCTTTATTTGCCACCCAATCTTCTTCCTTACAGGTTGATCTGGGTGAAAATACGAGGAGGGTTCCGATGCTACCGAGCTCCGAGCTTGTTACGTTTACCTGTCGGTTGGTTGGAGAGAGCTTGGCTAAGCGGCTAAAGCTAACAAGTGGTGGCACCACTACCACCTAGGGCAAGGTGCCCGTGGCCTCTAGCTCTTCCGCTGCGGGCACAGAAGCGTCGGTGGTGGAGAAGACTCTTACTACGGAGCTGGGACCGAAGGGCGGTTGTCCGGAAGAGCCGTTCGTCCGGAGCCTTCTTATGGATATGAGGGGCATGGAGCTGGATAAGACGGGGCTCCAGAAGGCCAGTCGGAGGACACCGGCGGAAAAGCAAGGAGATGACCATCCATGTAAGGGTAGTCTGCCACTGGTATTCGTCCAACATAATTTTGTGCTTCGTTGCTTTCTAACCGGTGCCTGTCAAACTATAGTTGCCGTATAACTTGTATCAATCAACTGCAAATGAAGAGTTGCCCAAGCTGAAGAAGCAGGTGGTGGCGTTGACAAGCGCCCGGGACCTCCTGGAGGCCGGTGGAGAAATCTAAGCTCCAACGGGAGAAGGCCCGGTTGGAGGAGAGGGCTAGGAAGCAGGTGGCCAAGATGGAGGCCCAAGTCGAGGCTCTTGAAGAGGAGAAGAAGGGCCTAGAAGAGGAGAGGGCCGAGCTGGAGACCAAGGTCAAGGAGCTCCAGCGGTAGGTGGCGACGGCCTCCGCTTCTGCGGGTGGGGCGGTCGATGAGAATGATTAGGAGCTGTACCAGTGGGCTGTGAAGAAGTATCAACAAAGTGATGAGCTTCTTGATATGCTGGAACGGGCCCGGGAGGCGGGGATAGCTGATGCCTTTGACGACTGGAAGGCTAAGGGCTATCTTGACGCCTCAAAAATACCGCCGCCAAAAACGGATGCGGAAGAGTACCAGGAGGGAGAAACTGATCCGACCGTTGATGATGCAGCAGGTGGAACGGCTGCTGAAGGAGCGGTTGCTGAAGAGGGGGAGCAGGCGAAAGTGCCTTAGCAGACTCCATAATCCATACTTTTTTTTGTTTTTTGTTTTTTTTTTCTCACCGGGTTACTTGCCGGTGGCATAGTCCCCTGTAAATATTGCCTTGAGTTTTAATGAAGGGACATTTTGCCTGAGCCTGTGTTATGCCTTTTTCAATTTGCTCGACTTGGCTACCAATGGTTTGCCCTTTGCATTTACTTGGAAACAAAGTTGGAATAGACGACTCCTGAAATTACACCGGTCGAACCGGTTGGAATGCCTAGCTAATTGTGTTGGAAACAATTAGCATTTTATTCTCGGGCTGATAAGTTGTTGGACCGCTGAGCTTCTCTACAGGTTTGAACTGGGAGAAGCGCCGGGTTTGAGCGGGCGATTTAAGATTTCGACCGGTCATACGCAGTCCCTACATGCCGGGTTCTCTTTGATACCGCTGCAAGTTGCCGCTTCGGACTAGTCCCTCTATTATTGGTTTCAAGGCAAGGCAGTCATTTGTGTGGTGTGTAGCTTCATCATGGTAGGAGTAGTATTTAGCGGTCTGCGCCCTGGTTAAATTCCCCTTTGGGTGCTTTCTCTTTAGCGGCGGAGGGAGGTTGTTCCCGTTCTCGTACAAGATATCCTCATAAGAAGAGGTTAAGGTGGAGAATACCTCTTGTCGTCCTACTCACATGATGGCCAGGGGGCGGGTTTGCTGGTAGAACGAGGGCTTTCCACCTCGTTGGGGGGTGTCAAAATTGTCCGGCGCCGGCGCTGCTGGTTCCCCTAACTCCTAGGCTTTCTGTCGGACGAAGCTCCTCGGTCGTGGCCCTGCTGCCAGGATCTGACTTCCTGCCGGGAAGGCACCGACTCCTCTTGCCTTCTCTTGTGCTGGCGACTCCCATAAGTTTTGTGGTTCGCCTGGACGTGCCTGATAGCCATCGCCATCAGTTCATCATAACCCTGGGAGAGCTCCACCCTCACAGCATACGAAAACTTTCCCAGCCGGAGACCCTGCTTGAAAGCCGATTCGGCAATCCCCTTGTTCACGTCCCTGACTCCGGTCGTGGCTGTTTGCCTACGGTTAACGAAAGCTCGCACCTCTTCGCTGTCTGCTTGCCTGCAGTTAAAGAGAACTGTCGAAGTCCGGGCCTCTTCGACCCTTAATATGAACCGGCCTACGAATCTATCGGCCAACTGCTCGAATGCCTCTATAGAGTTCACCGGTAACTCGAAAAACCAGCTGAGTGTCTCCTCGGATAGGGTCTCTTGGAATATGTTATAGCAGACGGCGTCAGAGTAACCCTTAACACCACGTTTGGGATCAGAAGCTGTCCAGGTGCTGGTATGGACAACCGGCCCTAGAGTATGTCAGTTTTAGTGATTTTTGGGTGCCTGATCTTTCGGATTCCAGAACCCTGGGTGAGAAGGGCCCGGCTCGCTCATTGAACCGCGCTCTCCGGCGGTCTCACAGCCTTCCTCTCATTGGCCACCATCTGGGCCTTCATCTCTGACACCGAGTCAAATAGTATTTGGAATGCCCGTGCGGTCGGGCGTAAGGTATCATACTCGAATGAACTGCTTGCCCGCCGAGGGGCCGGGACGATCTCCGGTGGTGCTGTGTCAGTCGGGAGCTCCTCTCCCGCCACGCCGGTGTCCCTCTCTTCCCTGATGACTGTCCCACCTCCTGGTGTGGGGAATCTTTTGGAGGCGGCGCGAATGTGTTTGTCAGAGTGGCATTGCGTTGCTGTCTTCTTTCCAAGGCAGCCACCAGTACGACATTCACTGTTTCCATGTCTTGATACCGGGTATCGGCTTCAGTCTTGTCCTGGTCGCTCTCGGCTCGCAAGCGGTTGACTTCCACTCTCATCTCCTCTATCTCTCCGGATATATCGTACTGTCGGGACTGGAAACATCGTCCTGGCTGTTGCTACCGGCCAGCCTGTCTTCCTCTCTGCCCGGGGCACTGGTGGACGCTGGTGCGGGTTCCATGCCTAAGACTTGGCGGGTTTCCGCCGGGCCCTTCCCGCGCGCATCTCCGTTATACTCACCGACCATACAACCCGAATCACGGTTGGTGGCAGCGTTCTGACTGCAACCTCCAGCGGGCTGCTCCTGCCCTGCGCACAGGATCTTGGCAAGCACCGGGCCAGAACCCGTCGGTCCTCCTCCAGATTTCTTTCCCCTCTTTCTGTACTTCCAAACATACTTTCCACATAACCTTTTTTTTTTTTTTTTCTTTTGCGATCCGTTGGCTGATCGATTCCCTTCCCGCTAGTAGGACAACAAAACTTTTTGGATTCTTCCCACAGACGGCGCCAATTGTTACTGTCTGAATTAGTAGACTCATAGAGACCGGTGGATCTTGGTGTGATTCCTTCCTGTAAATCCTGCTAACTAAGGGAACACCGGGCGAGCCGGTCTATTCCAGTCCGATGCTTAAGTCAGTATAGATGGGATAAACTGATCATTTAAGCTGGAATGAGTAGTTGAAGTATTGATCACCTATTATTGAGGGTTGTTGAGACTCATATATAGGTTGCCGAGTATGAGGATTGACCTCACCCTTCGATGTGGGACTGGCCCCCTTCTGCACATATTGCTGGACTGTTCCGGCCCCTGCTTGGGGAGCTGCCATCCCCGGTTCCCGGGCCCCGATCACAAGTAAGATATGCCCGGGAGCGGGACCAGGTGTCTATGCCTTGTTCCCGGGCCCTGGGCCGGGTCCAGGAGTGCTGGCTGCGGGTCTGGGGACCTGGGTAGCCTCTCTATGGCTATTGCCAATAGTTCCACTTATTGAAATCTTCGGAAAGCAAAATTCATAGAAATAACTTGTATCAAAAAGACTACAAGGATGGTATAGTAATTAGTGATTACAGATAATTGGCTGAAACAAAAAAATTGAGATTTTACAAACGTTGTCGTCTCATTCTTAAAAAAAATAAAATCACATCGTCTTCTTCAATGTATTTGCTCCTCCATTTGAATTGTATTAGTTCCAATAATTCCTAACCTCTTTCATAATCATCTCCACATAAAATACATGAACTCTAGACCAAAAGAATATCCTCTTCTTCTCTTTCCACCGCCGTGTTGCTGCTGCAAATGACGTCGTCCTTTCATCTCAATTAGTCACGATGATGGAGAGAGAGAGAGTGCAGCAGAGGTGAGATCATAGACGACCAACCAGAAATGTATATTGGAGATGCTGATAAGACGTGGTCCTTGTATTTGTGGATCGAGCACCGCCGTCTTGCTGATCTGAGCACCGTCGTCGTTGCAGATCTGAGCACCGCTGCCACCTTCTTTGTACCAATCAAAACGCCGCCATTTGTTCGTGGCTTTTGAGAGAGAGAGAGAGAGAGAGAGAGAGAGAGAGAGAGAGAGAGAGAGAGAGAGAGAGAGAGAGAGAGAGAGAGAGAGAGAGAGAGAGAGATGATATGAGCATAAAATACTACGTTCTTAATATGATTTACCCTTCATTTGTACTTTATTTAACCCTTATTATTTTAGAATCGAGTCATAATATAGAGTCATGGAATTTTGGTAGAGTTACAAAGAAATCGTGCTAAGTATAGGAAAAATGTGGAAAAATGTCATAAGCCGATTTATGAAGTCTTAGAGATGTTTCTTTGGATCTGTAAAGCCTCGGCTATAATTTTGATGGATTTTTCTTCTCTTATATGCAGGAAATATGTTGATGATTGAGCAATGGAAGGAATTACAACAATCGAACAAAGAAAAGATGCCAGGAATTACAAAGCACAAATCGGTGCAAATCCAGTAACTTCAGTAATTTTCTGGGCACATCACCCAAATTCTAGAAATTCTCCAGGACGATTCACAAGGAACCAGAATACAAGCCATATATGTTTAGAAAGCTCTATGAGTCTAGTTTCTACAGAACTTAGAATCGCACCGAAGGCTTTCCTGAGGAGAGAGTTATGCTCGTCACAAAACAGCAAGGTCAATCCTGCCGAGAAAAGTAATGTGTTCCAGCTACAAGCAATGGGTCCTAGCACAACAAGGAGAGGTTCTGGAGCTCTTTTTAAGAATAGGAAAGTTGGCAAAAGAAGAAATTTTCAAAATATGAAAGAAGAATTTGCCTAATCCTAACAAGAAAAGGAAAACCTAATCCAACTAGGAAAATAAGAACTTTGCCGGTTGCAACTAGGAGAACTTTCCAAGTCAATTGAGGAGAGGTGATGCCGAATCCTTGGAGGAGTAGTAAAGACATTAATCTTCTGCAATATTAATCAAGAATCGGCAAAGAAGAATCCTAGAAGAACAAGAAGAGGAAACCAAACCAAATTCGGAAAGGAAAACCCTTTTCCTTGCCGAATTACAAATCCTTTTCCCTGCCGACTATGCAGCCTCTTCTCCTATATATAGAGGCATCCTCTCTACAGAAAAATTGTCACATGCTAGCACAAAACACAAAGTCATAAGCTCTACCAAAGTTCCCCAAAGATCCTACATAGAATAATAAGCCAAAAACACTTCACCACCACCTTAAAATTCTTCCATACCCTATACCGAGTTCTAAGCCTCCATCCAATCATCAAGCCACATTTTTGAAGATCTTCTCAAGGCTCTGAAAGTGTGATCCGATCCATCCCTTCTCGGCTTGTTTATTGTATGTAGTTATGTTAGGTTTTGTCTATGAAACTTGCATGTATTTTTAGTTTCGAATTGTATGTCTATGTATGATTTGGATTGATTTTTGGTTTTATAAATTGCATGATAAAAACATTTTTGATTCGTTGCTTAGGTCTAAATTTAAGTTTCGGATTGATTGAGTCTTTGCATGATAACTTTGTAATATAAACTTGTAGGAAACATACACTTAGATAATTAGGACAATAGGTATTTGATGCATGCTTAAGATTTAAAATCGGTTAGAACTAAGGCTAGGGCATCCAAACCAACACACTAGTTTTGTTTGAAGCATTTGTTGTTTAGCACGTAATTCTAAGTGCTAGGTTTCATGTGATACTGTAATATGATTGAGTCATACGAGTTGAGTTTTCTTAAATTGTGTTACTCACTTAGATCTAATAACCTTAGAACTTGTAAGATAAATAAGATGATTGACAACTTTACTTGTTTGCTTGTTTTCGATATAGACTCTTGTGCTTAAATGTTAAAACGTGTAAAACCGGATTAGCATAAACTTAGGATCTAAAGCGAATAGCATGATCTTAAAACGTTAGAGGTCTCACAATTGGTTGAAAAGCTAATCGCTCTAATTGTAATCGAAACTGATTTAAGTCTAAGTAGTGTCTTTACTTGTTCCTTACCTTCTTATGTGCGTGTCTTACTCGTTAAAGGATTGTGTGCTAAATGTTTTCGTGTGAAAGATGTCGACCAAACATGTACATAATAGTTTAGAATTTATTTCTTGCCGTAGTTCTTAAATCAACAAACCAAATCCCTTATGTGTGAAACGTGTGAATATGTGAATATGTGTATTATTTGTCTAACATTCTTATATTTCAGGTACCCTTAATCCCCGGCTAGAACGATCCCTACTTGCTTATACTACTAACGATCTTTTGTAGGGTTATTATTTGTGTGCCGCTTAGGTGACTCGTCAAGAGAGAGTCAATTAATCGGTTTCAGATTGGGAGAGGAGAGATGGAGTGGTTGATATGAAATAAGGGTATACATGTCTTTTATCAAAGAATCATTGGAGTGCGTGGGCAACAATAATTGGCTTGCGTAATTTTGTTTCCTGTTTTTGACTAAATGGTCATTCTCCCGTTTTAATTCATTGTTAATTTTTGAAGGCTACTATATATAGTAAATGACAAAATAAAAAAGAAGGAAATGGTCAAATTCCCAATCGGTCTCTCTGCATATAAAACTTCCAAATCCCATTACAAACAAGGTAAATTCCTTCTATGGTACATGATGTATGGCCAGTTGGACACTTTGGTATCCAATGTTTCAAAATGGACAGTTTGGTACATGAAGTTAGGTTTTATGTGACATTTTGATATTTTTGTTGACTTTTTAATTAAATATAAGGGGTAAAGTTGACATTTATGTATTATTTATAAATACCAAACTATGATATTAGTTGAGTGTTGCTATTGGAACCTCCACATTTGCTCACTTGACCTCCCTTTATTTTCAATTATTGAATTACATTTGTATCCTCTTGCATAAAGACTATTGAGGACAATAAGTGTATAAAAAGAGTATTATATTTATTATCTGTAGACTTTCTAATTCAATGATAATGTTATTTATTATTTTCCTTATCAAATTTATTTTCTAATTTCAGTAAGTGTTAAAACTAAGTAAATATATAAATTATAAGATTGTTAATGTGACATAAAGTTACTATAATTATACATGTTTAAGCGCATATACAAAATATAAGGTCAAGAGTAAGTGTTGAAAATTAAGCGCATATATTTTAATAAGTTTGCAACATGAAGAAAAAAAAAAGTCAATTGTTTTGATGTTCAATATATATATATATATATATATATATATATTGAATATTTTTATATATCTTATTAGACCTTAAATATATTTGCAACACACTAGTAACTATTAAAATAGTACAAGGGCATAGCTAGTGTGTGAAATATTTGTATATCCTATGTTTTTATTTATCTCATTAGGTCTTACACATGAAATAAAAAAAAAATTAAGAAATAGAGATCTAGTGATTGAATAGGAGGTTGAATGAGTAAGTTATTGAAATATATGTAAATAACATGTTTAAGGTTATTTCGGTAATTTGAATTGAGGTCTAGTGAGTAAATGCTTATATTCAAAAGTATAATGGAGGTGTATAAAGTATTGGAGGTCTAATGAGCAAATGTGGAGGTCCCAATAGCAACACTCTATTAGTTTGGGTATTTCAAACTTTTTTCAAAGGTTCATTAGAACAGACATGTAACATTGGTTTGGGCAACTTTTCCCCTATTTTTGACTAAATGGTCATTCTCCCTAAAAAAAAAAAAAAATTACCCATAACCATGTGAGTTCCTTTTTCTCTCTCTGAAAATAAAAATTAAAAATAAAATTGTTTTACACATAGAGCACATGTATCTTGAGCTAAGTTGCATGTAATCGGGTGCGGGTACGTGGAAACAAAGCGTTTTTTTCGAGAAAAAATTAGAAGCGGGTACGTTTTGAAAGCGTTGGAATAAAATAATATATATATATTTAATTTTTTACTTTAATAAATAAAAAATATATATTTAACTTTTTTTTTTCTTTTTTTTCTTTCTCTCTTTTTCTTTTCTTTCTTCCTCCCTGACTAGGTCCCGAGCCTCTGCACCGACCTCCGTCACCGACCTCCTTTCTCCGCTGTCCGGCTGAATTGGACCGCCGCACCGGTCACGTTCGGACCGTCTCGTCCTCCTCTTCAAGTCTATGGTGGTGGCGCGAAGTGATTCGCCGCCGTTTAGGCGTACAAAGGCAGAGAGGGTTCGACTGCCTCGAACCGGAGCTCACTCCTCCGGCCACCGTTTGACCCGATTTCGGTCGGGAATGGAAGGCCTCGGCCTGTACGTCAATTCTATGGAAGGAATTGAACCGATTCAACCCAGGTAAGGAGAATTTTTGAATTGAAATTCTAGGGTTTTTTGTGCAAAGCTTCCGCCGCGCTTCCAAATCGGAAACTCGCGCTTCCAAAACCTCCTTTTCTCGGAAGCGCGCTTTCGGACGCTTCCGAGCGCTTCTAACGCACTTCCGCTTCGCTTCTGCTTCCGAAGCACGAAACGCAAGCAAGGTGGCGCTTCCGTGCTACGCATATCTTGAGGACTAGTAATAGTATAGAGTATAAACTAGCATTTTTTTTAAATAAAACATCAATTGACTATAGTCGATCAACAAAAACCCTATTGTTTGATAAAGTCTTATATAAATGAATACTCCAACCAAGAAAAGGATTCAGCTAAAAACCCTAGCACCGTCGTGATCGCTGAAAGTGCAGCCCCTGTGTCGTCGTGCATCGTAGCATCATGCTATATGGAAACATCATCCTCTGAAACTGTAGAGGAATCCGCAATGGAGAAACGCAAAGAGTGCTTCTCAATTTGATTCAAGCCCGTGAACCAAGTCTCATCTTATTGGTAGAAACCCTAGCTCCAAAAAGCGTGATTAAAAAGATTTGCACCAATATTGGCTTTAAAGACTTCTTTTGTGTTCCTTCGGAAGAAGGTTCACAGGGTTTTGCCCTATTGTGGAATGATGACACTCACGTAGATCACAAAATATACTTGGCTCATCATATTGATGTTGTGGTGGGGATTCCAGGAGAACACAAGCTTTAAAGGTTTACAGGCATCTATGGTTTTGCGAGTCGAGAAGAGAGGCATAGAACTTGGAATCTCATTCCTACTTTGGTGGCGGAAAATTGCAATCTACCATGGCTAATGGCAGGAAATTTCAATGAGATTTGGCCTAATGCTGACAAATCTGGAACCTCCGAGAGCTCCACACCCTATGCAAGAGTTCCAAACAATCATGACAGATGCAAGCTTGATTGATATAGGTTATGTTGGCTCTAGTTATAATGGAGTAGTAAGTTTACAAAGGAAAGACTGGATCGAGGCTTTCAATCTGTTCAATGGAGAAACATTTTTTCTTACAGCAGAGCTCTTACTATGGAACCAAATGAATCTAATCATAGTCCTCTATGCATGTATTGAAGTCAGATCGGAAAAGAAATCAAGAGCTAGAGGGAAGAAACTCTTTTATTTTGAAGAAATCTGGCAAGACCATCCTGAGTGTCCAAATTTTCAACAAAAAGGGAAAAAAACTCAACAAGGAAACAATATGTTACAAGTTGCTCGCAAAATTCAAGCTCCTACCTGCAACTTGCAAATTGGCACAATTATGAATTCAAGAAACCAACTATTGAGATGACGGAAATACAACACAAGTGGGATGACATTATGAAGCTTCCATACTGTCACGACCCAGCCCGGAATTTTCACCTTAAATCCGAAATGAACCAAATAAACTTACTGATTGTTTTGACGTGAAAACCTCTTTTAATCAGCTTTTACCTTTTTACGGAAAGTTAATCGTAAACATTTAACGGTCAAACAGTAATTATATAATCAAATTACTATTTATTATTCACTTTACTATTTACCCTTTTTATTTTTACTATTTACTGAATTACTATTTTACAGTTTACTATTTACCTTTTACCGTTTTACTTTTCATCTTTTTACCCTTCTTCAACCTCCCGCCGATAGTAGCAGCGCTGCTGCCATCGCCGCCGGCAGCTCCGCCACAGAGGCCAAAAACACCTCTAATTCATCCCAAATCAACCCAAAACGATCGCCACCACTTCAGAACCTCATCCCCGTTGCCTCCGCCGCCAAAAAACCAACGCAGCCGCCGCGAAAGGCGGCCGACACGGCGGCAGCACCACCTCATTACCCAAATTTCACTAAAATTCATCCAATTCAACATCAAATTACACCTAATCAACTCTAAACATCGTTCTGAACTCGAATCAAACCTCCAATTTCCCCAAAAACACCATCTCTGGCACCTCCACTGATTACACAAAAAACCCTAGAAATTTCAAATCATAAATTCACCTTACCTACTACGAACTGATTCGATTTCTTCCATGGAATTGACGTGCAGGCCGAGGCTTTCCCCCCCCCCCCCCCCCCCCCCCCCCCCCCCGGAATCGGGCCGATTGGTGGCCGGAGGAGAGAGCTCCGGTTCGACTGTGTCAAACTTCCCTAGGCTTCGTACGCCTAAACGGCGGCTATTCACCTTGAACCACCACCGCATACGTGACGAGAGAACCGAGACGGTCCGAACGCGACTAGTGGCGTGCCGAATGGTGGCCGGAAGACCGAGAACCGAGGGCGGTGCTTAGGTCGGTGGAGCTCGGCTGAGTCGGGGAGAGAGAAGAGAGGGGGGGGGGGGGGGGGGGGGGGGGGGTACGGTGTGGGGTGGAAGAAAAAGAAAAAGAAGAAAAGAAAAAAGAATATTCCCTCAATTTTTAGAATATTCCCCCGTTTCTAGAAATTTCCTCCCCCGACTAATTATACCCGACCAAAACCAGAAAATTACCAATTTTACGTCATAACTTTTTCATACGAAATCGAAATTAAACTTGCTACGTGTCTACGAACTAGTTTTACCGTCCTCTATCTCGTCGAGAAATGAAATTCTCGATCGAGTCAACTTATAAAAAGTCAACATTTGAAACCTCCGAATCGTAAAACAAATTTCCGAAACACCAAAATTAAAGTAAAACTTTTAAGGGATAATTCAAGGTTCGGGTCGTTACAATCTCCCCTCCTTATAAAAATTTCATCCTCGAAATTTGTGTAACCGCCAAGAATAAAGACGGGGGTACAAACGTCTCACTGCCCCATGCTTATAAGTTTCATGGAATACAACTTGTAAGGATTTAGAATTAAAAGAATCGTTAGCCCCATACCATACAAGGGCAACCAACCAATATTCACTAAATCGACCAATTAACATTTTTCTCGTCACCCAAGATTGACCTCATTTGACCAATTTACCACATAGTAATTTCATTTGAAAAATTACTATGGACACCCAAATCAATTCCTTAACAAGATCCCAAGTCACTAACTTTAACACAAACTCCCATCAACCCTGCGGGCTCCACCTTAAGGGAATATTATACCCGAAAATTTTGGCATAACCTCCCTTAAAAATGGACAACCCTACCTGCAGAAAATTTCAAAATAACACTTCTCACAATAATCCACCCACACCTGGAGTCATCTGCTCCCCAAAACACAACCACCGTCACAAAGCATAAAAATCTTATGCTACAAGGTTCATGCTACACGTTTGCAGGGATAATATAACAGATCAAATCAACCCATGCATTATACTATTCTTCAAAAACCACATCCACCCACCCATTAAAAATAAGACAGGGATCATAACTTCTCAAATTAGCCTCACGAATATAATAAATTATAAAATACTTTTGGTCACAATAAATATGTTTCGCAAGCTAACATAATTAACAATTTAAGTCAAGCGATATAATCACCATCGGCCCACTCCCAAATATTTTCATAATAAAATATTCAGCCCCACTAATTTAGAAATTTATTAAATAACTGAAAGTCTCAAAAAGACAATATTCCTGAAGACCAAATAACAAATATCATAACCAATCTCATTGACTATATAATCATATCGGATAAATCAGGAAAAAGTTAGCACTACCAGGCAACAGTAAGCCTCCCAAGCTAAGGGTCAGAACCTCCCAGGGCTACTAAGTAGCGTCTCACGCTACTACTAGCTAGCAACATGACGACCCAGCCTTTCAGGCTAAGGGTCGGAACCTCCCAACACTACTAGGTAGCGTCCCACGCTACTGCTACCTAGCAAATGCGATGACCCAGCCTCTCATAATACCATCCCAGGCTTACTAAGAGTCGGAACCTCTCAGGGCTACTAAGTAGCGTCTCACGCTACTGCTAGCTAGCAACATGATGACCCAGCCTCTCAGGCTAAGGGTCGGAACCTCCCAGGACTACTGGGTAGCGTCCCACGCTACTACTAGCTAGCTCATGACAACCTTGATATGGTGAATAATAAAAAAAAAAAATCCATACCACACTTCCCCAAATATATCCAATAGACAAATATTATAAATTATCGAAATTATCAGGCTTCAATAATTTATATCATACTTGCGGAAACATAAAATTGAAATAAACTTCATTTTAATAAAATATTTATGCATGCATTTATTTAAAATAAAAATTCTACTCACAATCTTCAAACACACACAACCTTCAATGTATTGGCCACCAAGAATTTATTAACTATTCCTTAACCCCAACGAATCATATCTCCGCTCTGATACCACTGTCACGACCCAACCCGAAATTTTCACCTTAAATTTGAAATAAACTTACTGATTGTTTTGACGTGAAAACCTCTTTTAACCAGTTTTTACCTTTTTACGGAAAGTCCACCGTAAACATTTAACGGTCAAACAGTAATCATATAATCAAATTACTATTTATTATTCACTTTACTATTTACCCTTTTATTTTTACTGTTTACTATTTCCTATTTACTGAATTACTGTTTTACAGTTTATTATTTACCTTTTACCGTTTTACTTTTCACTTTTTTACCCTTCTTCAACCTCCCGCCACCGGTAGCAGTACCGTCGACGGCAGCTCCGCCACAGAGGCCAAAACCACCTCCAATTCATCCCAAATCAACCCAAAATGATCACTACCACTTCAGAACCTCATCCCCGTCGCCTCCGCGACCAAAAACACCTCCAATTCATCCCAAGTCAAACGCAGCCGCCGCGAAAGGCGGCCGACACGGTGGCAGCACCATCTCAATCCCCAAATTTCACTAAAATTCATCCAATTCAACATCCAATTACACCTAATCTACTCTAAACATTGTTTTGAACTCGAATCCAACCTCCAATTTCCCCAAAAACACTATGTCCGCCACCTCCACTGATTACACCAAAATCCCTAGAAATTTCAAATCATAAATTCACCTTACCTGCTACGAAGTAGTTCGATTCCTTCTATGGAATTGACGTGTAGGCCGAGACTTTCCTTCCCCACCCCCTGATTCCGGACAGATTGGTGGCCTGAGGAGAGAGCTCCAGTTCGACTGTTGATAGGAGCATTAGATGCGACGTTCTTAATATGTTTTTACCTCCATTTATACAATTGTTTAACCCTTATTTGTGTAATATAGAGTTATCGAGTTTAGTTAGTAGTCTTTGGCAGAATTGTTGGTGAAAAGAGCTTAATTGTCGAATATTGCATGATTTATGAAGAGTTTGATTCAAAGTAGGATTCTTTATTACTTTGGGAATCCTAATTGGTTTAGGAGTCTACATGTTTCAACGTTTCTCAAAACGTCGAAGGTTTTAAGAGTTTCAATCAAAGTAGAACTCCTTGTTGAACCAGGAAATCCTGACAGAATCAGAATTCTATAAAATCATAAATTGTGCTACATTTTATCTTATTTCTCTAAATATAATTCTTTTCTTATTATCAGGAATTTACAATTGATTTTCGGTAGAAAATTACATGGAGAAATCGGAATAGAAAATGAAGTCTTTTGCCGAATTTCAAAGGGAAGAAGAGTTGCAATGCAACTAGGAAAAGAAGAAACCATGTCGAGCACATGCAAGAGCAGAGGAGTGCACGGCAAGGAAGAATAATTCGGATTGGAATTGCAAAAAGGAAAAGAAGAATCCGAATTATTCAAGGGAACTGAATGCCGAATTCAAGGATGAATGTGGACTGAATTCCATACAAGTTCATTCAGGGTTTTTGCCGAAATATTCAAAAATCATTAAAGGTTTTCGGCAAACATAGGAAGGAAAAGAAGACTTGCCTTGCAAGAAAAGAAAGAAGAATTCGGTACAAACTCCAAGTGCCGAAATCTAGTCCTTGCCGAAACCCTAAATTGCCGAACCCTAGTTCCCTCTCTCTCCTATATATAGTTCGGCATACATAGAGAAACATCATCTCGTCTCTCACTTATACTTAGCCAAATTTCTGCCGAAACACCACCACAATACCAAAGAGAATATCAGCCGAATCCATCACCACCACCACACCGAAATCATTCCTCCTCTCCACCGAATCCACACCATTGCCGAAGCTTCCTTGAAGGTTTAACAAAGTGTGATTCACTCTTCTCTCATGGCTGTATATTTTATTTGTAATTATACTACTTTGTCTAATAAGATTATATGTATTTGTGGATGTTTGTTTGGTTTTATTAATTCAGTTTTGGATTTTTGAATTAGCTACTTGTTAATCTAATTTTCGGGTTATGTTTATAATGATTTCCGATTTTAATCAGGGTTTGTTATATATTACGAATTGCATGTGTTCTTGATTATATTTTGGTTTATTTTCTGAATTCGTATGCACCACAAGTTTAATGTATGAGTTCGGCCTTGATCATGGCCGAAACTCATGTGTTTGCTTCACATGCCGAATGATGTATAAGATGAATTATGCGCGAAGTTGATTCATCTTGTATGCACTCAAATGGTTAGAGTAATTCTGAAAATATACATGTTGATGGGGTGAGGCGACGCCATACTTGTCACTTGTTTCCAATTCGACTCATTGTGATTATGTGTTTATTGGTTTAATTTCTACGCGAAGTGTCTTTAAACTAATTTGCATTATGTTCAGGATTATGCGCGAAGCTAGTTCTGAATAATTAAGGAGTTTTGCTAATTAGATGAACCGCGAAGGGCTCTAATTAAATTGGAACTAAAACTAACCTTGCATGCTTGCCGTTTGTTATATTATCACCTTGTGCGAATTTGTTAATTGTTATGTGAATTTTGTGTTTAAGTGTTATGTGTGTAAGACGGTGATCATATGTATATATTTAATTTAGTTTTTATTTTCGTAATTTTCAGTAGGTTGTTAGATATAAATCCAAACCCCCCATATAATTATGTGATGCTTTATGTGATTAAATGCCCTTGATTTTCCCGGATAGAACGATCCCTACTTGTCAATACTACAATCGACACAAGAAGGGTAATATATGTATGAAGTTGTTTTGCAGGTACAAATGTGCTTGAGAACAATCTCCATCAATTTTTGGTGCCGTTGCCGGGGAAATTAAAATTGTTTAATTTCATTAAGTGTTACTTTGTAACAATTGTATATTTGTTTAAATTTCGGATTGTATAATTTTTAGTTTTTGGTTTTGTATAATTTTTAAGTTTTCGGGTTTGTAATAGTAATTAGGGTTTCGATTTTAGTTTTATAATTATTACCGAATTATTTATTTTATCATGTGATGTATGTTTGTAACACTTAGTTAAATTGCTAGAAGTTTAAAGGTTTATTTGTGTTTGATTTACTTTGGTTTCGAGGGAAAGAGGAATAGGTAAGGTCACTTTTGTCAATATTAGTCTTAACCCTTCATGTTATCGTTCGAGGTTTCATGAGGTTGAGGGTGGCTTTTATTTGACACTAATGGTAATGTCAACACAATGTTCCAAACTGAGTAAGGGGCATAAAGGTTCGCCTATTAGTTCGTTTGTCTCTATTATGGATGTCAAGGTTTGTTTAACTAGATCTCAAGGCCCATAGACTGCTATCTCTTCTCTGTGAAGGAGGCGATAGGGAGTTCGCTCTCCGTGGTTACCAACAACGAGTCTTGCCTTGCTCCATAGTAGAACTTTCGTTCTAGCCTTCTGAAACCACGGAATTTTGTGTCTAGACGATAACACCTAGGCCGCACATCCACCGAGCTTCGAAACCTAAAGTAGATTGAGCATGCATAATTCTTAAAGCTTGAATTAAAAAAGTTGCCATTAACTTTTGAGGTATATCGGATAAAAGCATGATACTACCTTGGACTATTTCAGCCCATTGCACTGTTATCTCCTCTACTCCACATACCTCGAATTTTACAGTTGTGAATAAAAGCAATTAGACTCTAAGAGTTCGACATACTTGATATGCTTTAATACTTTCGATCATTTTGTGAAATTGTATTTGAATCCTTTGTTACTTGTTAAACCGAAAGCTTATTCGCTACTTGTAAATTTTTGTGTGACTTATACTTTGTTTGTGATATATACATTTATACTTGCTTGTAATTTATACTCTTACACTTTGATATTTTCGTTACTTGTTAGTTACAAAAATTACTAACTCATATATTGCTAACACCTAACTCTAACTATACTTGTAAACAAAATTTTACTTGTTTTCCGTTTTAGTTTTTTGTTTATTAACAACTTGATCTTCACAAAATTCTCAGGTACATGAATGTCCATCATCCCAGGTTGGTCACAAGAGATTGAAGATCGCTTAAACATAATTTGTGGAGAGAGAACCAAGCAAGGATCACCGAGCACACCACTTTTTGAGCATCAATTCGTGTCCCCCACCTCATCACTTTTTGATCGTGACATTGTAGCTCCACTATCACCATTTCCATCCAACGTTTCGTGTGAACTTAACCCTTTGTTCCACGAAGATCAAGAGTTTGAGCTACTTACAAGTCCATTCACAACAAATCTGAATTTCGATTTACCTGATCCACAACCACAAATGGCATCGATTAGGGAACAAAACAGACATGTAGCTGGGCATGGTTCCTTCAAACATCACCTATCCAGCCGTAGCAGCTGGAAAATCTGAAGATTTTGAGCTTCGTGGTGGTTTTATGAGTGAGTTGCCGAAATTCTATGGACTTGCGGGTGAGGATCCGAATTCTCACTTGCAACAATTTCAATTCACTTGTGAATCCATGTGTCCCAAAGGCGCAAACATTCAGCTAGTAAAGATGAGAGCTTTTCCATTCTCACTCGATGTCAAAGTGAGGAAATGGTTGTTTGCCGTACCGAGTGGGAAGATCATCAATTGGAATACTATGGTGCATGAGTTCCTTCTGAAGTACTTTCCAGCTTCAAGAGTGACTCAACTGAGGAGTCAGATCACAGGAATCAAGCAAGCTCAAGACGAGCCATTTTATGACTACTATGATCGGTTCAAGAGTCTTGTTGCCTCTTGCCCAGCTCATGGAATTCGTGAGGGCCTTCTCCTTCAATACTTTTATGAAGGCATGCGTGACTATGACAAGGAGTTCCTTGATTCAGCAGCAGGAGGATCGTTCCTTGAGAAGGAGAATGTGGAAGCGACGACATTATTGGAGACTAGAGCATTGAAGAACCAACAAATGCAACCACAAACTCGTCCAAGGCAAGTGCATGAGACAAGAGTAAATCCGGCATTGGAAGAGAAGGTTGACAAGCTTTCTAATATGATGGCTCAATTGATAAAGTCTCAAAGAGCTCAAGTTTGTGGGGTATGTGTCGAGGGACACCCTACGGATCAATGTCATCAAATGGGAGGAGAAAGCTTTGAGGAAGTAAACGCCTTGGGTTACCAAGGAGGAGGAGGTTACCAAAATAACTTCAACCCTAGATGGCGTGATCACCCCAACTTCAGATGGAGCAACAATGACAATGTGCTCAAGCCCAACGTGCCATCACATGCACCATTTCAACCAAGGGCAGCCGTACCCTATCAGAAGCCACAAGCTCCATTCGTCCCACATAATCATGGTGTGCCTACTACACCTAACTTTGATGAGATACTAAAGTCTCTAGCTATGGGGAAAAGTCAGCTGAATGCCTCCACACAAGCTTTGTTGGTGGGACAACAAACTAATGCCAAGGATATAACTGAGCTGAAGAATCAGATGGGGCAAGTTGTGGATTTCATGGGGCAATTTAATGAACAAGGGAAGCTACCCTCCAATGTTGTCAAGAACCCCAAGAAGGAGCAAGCACGAGCCATAACCACAAGAAGTGGACGAATTCTTGTGGGGCCGAACCCTAGAGTCCAGAAGAAGAAGGGGGCAGCCGTGATTGATGATGAGGCCGAAGGTGAAAACCTTGGCAATGATAAAGCTGAGCAAGGTGTGAGCAAGGAAGAGCTCGAGGTGATGAAGAAAAGGGATCTAGAAAGAGATCTGGCCACTTCCAACAAAGAGGCACCAAAGGTAAACGATTCAAACTCAAGTTGTTTAGTTAAAACTAACCCAATTTCGTGTCCACCTTTTCCCTCTAGGTTCAACAAGTCCAAAAAGGACAAATCAGATGAAGAGGTGTTGGAAGTGTTTAGAAAAGTGCAGGTGAATATCCCTCTCTTTGGAATGCATCAAGCAGATTCCAAAGTGTGCCAAATTTTTGAAAGAATTGTGCACCACGAGAATGCATACGAGGGAGGAGCAGGTAGTGCGCATGAGTGAGACGGTTTCAGCAGTCATTTAAAGAAAACTACCTCCTAAGATGAAGGACCCAGGCAGCTTTACCGTTCCTTGCATCATAAGACAATCACGTTTTTCAAATGTAATGTTAGACTTAGGGGCGTCAATTAATGTGATGCTTTATAATGTGTATGAGTCCCTAGGTCTAGGACCTTTGAGAAAAGACAATGTGATTATTCAACTTGCTGACAGGTCTAACAAATATCCTGAGGGATATGTTGAGGATGTTCTTGTGCAGGTAAATAATCTGATATTTTCTGCAGATTTCTATGTGATTCACATTGAAGAGTCGCCCTTTAATTCCAGTCAACTTTTGTTGGGGCGACCATTTATGAGAACGGCAAGAACAAAAATAGACGTTACTGAGGGAAATCTCACCATGGAATTTGATGGTAAAGTGATAAGCTTCAATGTGTTTGAAGCAATGAGGTATCCAGTTTCTGACCTAAAACCGTGCTACGCTATTGATGTTGTTGACTCTATTGCACATGTTTTATCAGAAACTTTGGATTAATAGCAATGAGCTATTGAGCAATGGACCGGAATTGACGAAAAAGGGGAACGAATTTCAAAAGAAGCACGGCTTGAACTTGAGCCGTGTATTTCACAAGTAGTTGTCGAACTAGAGGCTTGAAAGTTTGGAACTTTTGTTTAATTAGTCGCAGAGGTTGAGGCTGGGGTCGATCTCCTCATGGCCGGTGATAAGTCGACGGGTGTTGTCGATTGGATGGCATCAATTCATATCAGAAGCTTTCATACATGGCTGGGTTGTTTGGACCAGTTCCATGGAGGGCGGCGATCGGTAAGGTTGGCGACGGTTTTCGGCGTGTTGGGGAGGCTGGAGTGGTGGAGGGCGGATTTGTGTTTTATCGGTACGGCGGTTTTGCTGTTGATGGTGGGATGGTGGTTCTTCATGCAAAACGATGTGTGGCAAAACTCACAAAACGCACCCTTGGTTTGGTGCTAGTGAAGTTTAGTACTGGGCTTCTGTCTTGGACCCTTTCCATCTTTTTATGCATTATTAATTTTCTTTATATTTGCTTCACAAAAAAAATTATATATAATATTATTTAATTAACGTGTCCACCACGAGTCTGTGTCCGAAAAAAATTGATTTTATCGTGTCCACGTATCGTATCGAGTCTGTATTGGACACTCGTGTCCGTGTCCGTGCTTCTTAGGTCAATGCCCATAAACAAACACTTAATCGTTGCGCCTACTTTTGAACAGCTGATTATGCGAAATAGTCGATGAAATAGGATAGTTCAGTCAAATATAACTGGATGAATGAATTTCTGATATATATATTCATCTCACATTGGAGGCTATATAAAGAGGATACAAGATGTACAACCCTACTTGCTTGGTACTACCATGTACTACATATACAGAATAGGTAAGTACTAACTACCTAATTTACATTCCTAAATTACATGACTCACGCTAACACTCCCCCTCAAGTTGGCTTATACACATCAATCATGCACAACTTGCTAAGTGAGTCATAAAAGACCTTCTTAGACACTCCTTTTGTGAGTACATTCGCAAGTTGCTATTCTGAAGGAACAAAAGGAAAACTAATGATCTTAGCATCTAACTTTTCCTTTATAAAGTGACGATCAATCTCCAGATGTTTAGTACGATCATGCTGAACTGGATTCTATGATATATCAATTGCTGCTTTGTTGTCGCAATATAACCGCATCGCATTTGGCAACTTAACACCCAAATCACGTAGCAGATTTCTCAACCACAACAATTCACACACTCCATGAGCCATACATCTATACTCAGCCTCAGCACTATACCGAGCCACAACCCTCTGCTTCTTACCCTTCCATGTAACCAAATTATCTCCACAAAGGTAAAATAACCGGATGTCGACCTCCTATCTGTAATATTTTCAGCCCAATCTGTATCTGTGAAACCACAAACCTCAAGAATGATGTTGTGTTTAGAGAACATTACTCCTCTTCCTGGAGCTGACTTCAAATATCTCAAAATCCTCACAACAGCATCCATGTGATCCACACTTGGATTATGCATGAACTGGCTCACTACACTTACTGCATATGCCAAATAAATCAAGCGTCCAACTAACTTTTGATAACGAGTCTTGTTGGTAGGCACTTGATCAGGATATTCTGCTAATCGATGATTCTGCTCAATAGGAGTGTCGATAGGTGTGCAATCTAACATACTTGTCTCTGTCAACAGATTAAGAATGTACTTCCTCTGGCACAAGTAGATTCATTCTCTCCCCCTTGCTACCTCAATCCCTAAGAAGTATTTGAGGTCACCTAAGTCTTTCATCTTAAACTCAGAAGCAAGCTGTCTCTGCAGTCTATCAATCCCTATAGTATCATTACCGGTAATCACCATATCATCAACATAGATAATAAGGACTACTACATTTCCTTGCTGATGCTTGAGAAACAAGGTATGATCAGAATTACTCTGTCTGAAACCGATCTTTCGCATGAACTGTGAGAACCTCCCAAACAAGGCACGAGGTGACTGTTTGAGAACATACAGTGACTTTCTTAATTTGCATACAAAATCACCAGTAGAAGTATTTACATACCCAGGAGGAAGACTCATATACACCTCTTGGGCTAATTCTCCATGAAGAAATGCATTCTTGACATCAAACTGTCGGAGTGGCAGTTCAAACTAGCACCAAACGAAAGAAGAACCTTGATAGTATTCATTTTTGCAACAGGAGCAAAAGTCTCATCATAATCAATACCATATGTCTGAGTAAATCCCTTTGCAACAAGGCGTGTTTTATACCAGCTCACTGATACATCTGCGTTGTGCTTCACAGTAAACACCCAACGACATCTCACAGCCGTCTTTCCATGTGGTGGAGATACAAGTTCCCAAGTATCATTCTTCTACAATGCCTCCGTCTCTTCCTCCATTGCTATCCTCCACTTTGGATCTCCCAACGCATCCTGCTTTTTGTTAGGTACTGATACAGCAGATATTTGATTCAAAAATGATTCATATGACTTTGTTAATCTCTTAGTGGACATATAGTTGGCTACTGGATACTTTGATTTGGCTTGTAAACTAGGTTCATATCTTTTGAGGGGATGACCTCTAGTAGACATGTTAGGTAACACATATTGTTTACTATTAGGCTCACTACTACTAGGAACAGTGGAATGACATACCTCAAATGATTGATCTTCTACAGCAGGGAGTTGTGGACCAAGGGTATGAGTGATGGCAGGAGGGGCAGATTGATCTTCTACAGCAGTTGTGCTCTCAGTTATTAGATCAATTTCTGGAACATGGATGTCTGAGGCTTCTACCTCCGGTTGAGGTTTTTTTACTGCTGGGACTGCTGGTAATGAGGCTTCTACCTCTGGTTGCACTACCAGATCGGACAGAATAGCCGACGATAAAAATTTCGTCGACTATGCCAAATTTTCGTCGGCTATTCCTTCTGCCGACGAAACTTTCGTCGGCTATAATTCGTCGGTAAAACGGCGTCTGTAAAACCAATGGCCGATAAAAATAACAAAATCGTCGGCTATTCTCGAGTATGGCCGACGATATTACTGACGAAAATTAATTTTGTCGACCAAACCTTGGTAAAATATCCGACGAAATTCGTCGGCTATTCTCGAGCATGGCCGACGATATCGTAAACTATAGCCGACAAAATTCGTCGGCTATTTGTTCTATAATATAGCCACGATTTCATCTATTTCGTCGGTTATTCCATCGGAATATATTAATATTTTAATAGACATTAATTATAGCCGACGAAATAATGCTATTTTCGTTGGCTATTCTTACATTTTGGGGAAAAAAAATTAAATTAATTTCTAAATTACCATTCCAAGCAACCTGCAATTCACAATGACAATCCATGCATTTACACCAACAAGAAACACGTCTAAATGACTTATTATTTAATTTTTTCCAATATACATAAAATATAACCCTAATCATCACCTAAAGCACTAAAGTCCACCACGTCATCCCCAGCATCCTGCTCTCCATCATGCTCGCCATCCTGCTGAACGAACTCGGGAGGTTGAGGCATTGGAGGTTCAACTAACGGCTGAAACGGGGGCGGGGGTTCAAGGCTTTGTTGTTGTGCCGCGAACATATCATACCACCAGTTTTGTTGGCCGGCGTAGTTGTGTCGCCGAATTCTCTCGCATTCAGCATACCAACTCGACATATCCAAATGATACTGCTGTGTTCTGCGGTGTTGCTCCTGTGCTCTATGGGACTCGGCCGCCAATCTTGCGGCCAATCTCTGCACTTCCCCCCTCATCTGTTAGATGTCCCCGCCTCCCTTCTTTTGACCTCCCTTTGTGGTCTTCAGGAGCCCTATTCCAGAACTTTCCAAACCCCGGCAGTAGTATTGGTTTGACCGGTGTGGGAAGGCTGTGTCGAACATCCTCGCTGCCGTTTGGACATTCGATCGGTCGACCTGGCGCAGGGCTTCTTGCAGATCTGCCTCTGAAATGTTCGGTTGTGTCTCCCGAACTACTTGCTCATACACTTCTTCTTCGGCCCGGTTCACCCTCTCCTAATTGAACGGAAAAAAAAATAATTAATATTCTAACAAATATATAATTAAGTAAAATTAATAATTAAAATTTTAAAATCGTAATCAACGACTTACGAGCTGTTCTGTCGCTTGTGGATAAGCCTTCTTGAACGTCTCCACGTACGGGTTGCTATCAGGATGATCTCTAAGCGCCTCCTCCTGATATTGTGCAAATGGCCTAGAACCACCATGATGGGGGGTTGTGTTACGGCGGCGGTTCGCAGAGTTTATCCGAGACCGTTCCTTCAAACAAATAATAAAATATTAGAAAAATGCATCAAAAAATATTAGTGTAATAATTATAATGCACTTTCATGTCTTCCCCATAATGCAGTTCCACAACTGAATGGAGAATACCGTAATAGTCAACTCCATCATCCCCACCATGTGCCATAACCCCTGAATTTTGTGTTTTCAGTCTGACGTCTCTCTCTTCACACCGAAATAACACACCATTCACCTTGCACGTCGCATAAACTTTTGAATAGACCGGCTTCATCTCCAGAAGTCGGAGTTCGTGCGACCAATTTGGGTGATTATCATTTTTAATAAGGTCCATCTGCAACCATCAGAATCAACTATAAATATGAATAATTATACACAATAATATATAAATACGTATAGAATAATGTTAAAGTTACGTACCCAGCGGTCGAAATACTCTGCGAATGTCCGGTTGTGGTAATCGAGATCACCTCCTACTTGTTCATAGTTTAGATACATGTTCTTCCAAAACTGAACTTCTAAACAGTTAATTAGTACCCACCAATGTGCAATGGCTACCTCATAATCTTTCAACTTGTAGGAAACTGGCATGTTTCCACCGAGTACAACATCGTCGGAGAGTATGGAAAGATTGAACTGTGAAGGTACATCTTCCGGTATGCTTTACTGTAACGCTCCTAAATACAGTTTCATATAGGTGACGCACTCGTGTGCAATATATGCTTCAGCTATACATCCTTCAGGTGCGGATCTGTTTTGGACAAAATCACCGTATTGTCCAAGTTGCCTATAAATGAAGTTTTTAAAGTGTTATGATAATACATTAATACTAAATCACATATATTGATGAGGAAATTAACATAAGGTGTAAAATACGTACCTTTCCATCGGATACATCCAAGTGAAGTGCACAGGACCGGTAAGCAACAACTGCCGAGGAAGATGGATCATGAGGTGAGACATGATGTCGAAAAAATTTGGAGGAAATATCATCTCAAATTTACACATGATATGAACGATGTCTTGTTGCATTTCCTGGAGGTCAGATTTTCTCACTTCCCGTGTGCATACCCTCTGGAAAAATCTTGCCAACACTACTAACGGCTCCCTAAAGTGACGGGGAAGGAACGGTCGAATGAAAACAGGGAAGAGACGTTGTAGCAGGATATGATTGTCATGACTTTTCAACCCGTAAAGATTGTTGAATTGTCTGTTCACACACTTGGCTATATTTCCAGCAAAGCCTGAAGGATACTTGGCCCGACTTATCCAATGGAAAATTTCTGATTTATGCTTAGGCTTAACGGTGTAAGGAGCTTGAGGCATTTTTCTCTTCCCTTGTTTCAACCATAGTTGTTTTCTGATATTCATGTTTTGCAGATCAGTTCGAGCCTTAGGATCGTCTTTCGTCTTCCCCTCCAAGTTCAGCGTTGTGCCCACCACACTTTCAGAAACATTTTTTTCTATGTGCATAACGTCTAGGAAGTGACGGATCAACAATTCACACCAGTACGGGAGTTCCCACAATATGCTCTTATGTGTCCAGAATTTGTACTCCTCAGGCCTTTCAGGTATTTCCGCTACAATATCGGGATGATTGCTGAGGGGCCCAAAATCGTACTCATTAAGCACTGCTAAAATTTCTCTTCCTGTCCATCTTTTGGGAGGACCACCGTGTTCTTCGGTTCCATCAAATGCGGCGGACTCGTAACGCCAGTGGTGATCCGCCGGAAGGAACACACGATGACCCATTCTGCATATCTTGTTGCAATGAGGGGTGCTCCCATAATCGCTGAGGCACTCTGGACAAGCCTTGTATCCCCTAACAATGCTGCCCGACAACCAATAACCATGGCATGCATCTGGAATGTCTCCTCCTTGTACTTGTCAAAAATGGGATGACCAACGTCCCACAATACCTTAAGCTCTTCAATTAATGGTCTCATATACACATCAAGACATTTCCCTGGGTAACCAGGCCCCGGAATCAACAACGTTAACATATTATATTCTTTCTTCATGCACATCCACGGAGGAAGGTTGTAAGGTACCAAAACCACCGGCCATATACTGTATGAAAGACTCATGGTGCCGAAAGGGTTGATGACGTGAACCGAAGCTCGCATGCAATAATAAACCCTGCAATCGTTAGTAGTATAGACATAAGTAGGGATCGTTCTAGGCCGGGGATTAAGGGTACCTGAGATATGAAATTGTTAGACAAATATACACATATATATACACATGAAACGTCACAAATGGGGGATGAAATGGATCGGCAGCTAGGCTGCTCTAAACTATGTTCAGCACAAACATTAAAAGAAAAGAAATACGAAACAGGAAAATCCTAGGCTCGGCAACAAAAGGGCTGCCTCTAAATCATGCATAAAAACAGAAATTAAAAATCCTAAATTACTATATACAAGGTTGGTCGACATTCTTCCACAAATTACTAACACAAAAGCACTCAAAACACATAGCAAATTGATAAGACAAGACACGGCAAGAGCACACAATATCCTAGATCCGACTTAGTTCCAACCTAATTAGCTCCTTATCGGTTTACTAATCGATTAAGACTCTCAAGTACTTCAAGATTAACTTATCGTCTAACCCTAAAGTTATACTAAACACATTTGAGAACACTTATCGTCGAAATCAAATATGCAAAGTAATTAGGCACAAGGTCTTTTTAGTCGAAAACATATCAAACAAGCAAGGCGTCACCACTTCTTGTTAACATGCATAGTCATTTAAACCACTCTAGTCCTATTTTATATTGACAGATACAAGACCAATACTCTAAACACATCGCGAATATGCTAAGTACCAATCTTTGCGGCACACGGATTTAAAGACTAAACCAAGAACGAACTACTAGAATCAGAGTGAACATGCTTGCCTATCTAATCCTATCTCTTTACTTCATATTTTCATTGCATGCAATTCGAAACTTATCTTTGAAATTCTTTATTAAAACCATAAGAATTAAATTAACATGCTTCATCATAAAACCAAATTCACAATCGTTTTTCACATAGACATGAAAACACAATAACCAAACATACATATGAGTTTCATAGACAAAACTACACATAACTACATAAAAACTATTACAAACCAAGAGTAGGGAGTAGATCACACATTAGAAACCTTGAAGACTTCGTCGTGTATGGATCCAATGGGGTGCGGTTCGGTGGTGGCTGGATGAAGGTTTAAAGAATCGGCAGGATTTTATGGTGGTGGTGGTGGCTTTTGGTTTGTGTTTTTATGTAGGATCTTTGGCTGAAAATTGGTAGAGTTTTGGCTAGGGTTTTTGCTTTAGAATGTGACACATTTTTCTGTGTAAAAGTTGGGTATTTATAGGGAGAGTACTAGGGTATTGCCGGCAGCCCTTCTTGCACAAGGAAAAAGAAAACCTAGTGGGATAAGGTTTGAAACCTTCCTTTTCATAATTCAATTAGGTTTTCTTTTTCTGAATTTTTCTTCAAGGCTTGGGCTTCACATCTTCATGGACTTCTTGTATGATCTTGGACTTCATTTGATATGTCTTGGTCCATCGAAAATGCCCCAATTGCAGGCAGCAACATCAAGCACACAATCTGCCTCTATTCGGCAGCTTCTCCTAGTGTGACTAGGAGAACTTCTTTCTTCAATTTTTCTTCAATGCCATGGCCTAGTGTCTTCCTCTTCCCTTCATAAAGCTTGAACCATCTTCAAAAATGCATTTGTGCACCATTTCGTCCATTAAAAACAGAAAACACAAAAAGGGGGCAGTAGGTTCCTGGAATCGGCAGATTTGACCTTGTTGCAGTAATTCCGGCATATCTCCATCCGTGGAGCTCCGATTGATGCGATTCCAAGTCTCAGATAAACTAGACACATATAGACATCTCCCCATAAAACAGTTCGATCAAACTCCTTGTGAATCGACAGGAATGATTTTTCGAAGTTGGGCCAAAGTCCCAGGAAAATCCTGGAAGCCCCTGGATTGGAATGCTCGGACTGCCGTTTTGCAGCCAACTTTTGGGTGACTTCCCGAACTCCAATTGATCTGAAATTTTAACACAACATTCCTCAGTATATGAATAATAAGCACACCAAATTTCATAGAATTCGGACAAGGATAGATCGCAGTTTCACTCATCTCAAAATCACGAAAAAGACATATTTTGCATTATTTTCCAGATTTCTCATACTTAGTCATTTTTCGGACAATTAAGCACATTTCACCAAAACTCTATCAAAATTGACACTAACTATATTATGACTCTATCTTAGACAAATAAGGGTTAAACAAAGCATAAACGAGGGCATAAGCATATAATATCGTCGCACATTGTGCTCCTATCAGTTGAACCCGTCGGTTGAGAGCCCGAGCCTGACGTTTCTGATATCTACGCAAAATGAGGAAACTCATTGTTTATATGCTTCCAAGCCGCTCCGTCAGAGATGTGTGTCATGATATCTGCGTCTCCCGCGTCCCGCTCACTGTGCCATTTCATACCTTTTGCGGTGGTTTCTGACATGTACAACCGCTCAAGCCTATCTCTCAACGGAAAATACCGAAGCACTTTCACAGGTTTCCTATTGCCTGCTCCCGTCAACTTATATCGGTCAGACTGACATATCGGACATGCGTCAAGGCTAGCAAGGTCATTCCCTTCTGCATCTTTACCCCAGAAGAGAACGCAGTCAAATGCACATGCATGGATCTTAATGTAGGAAAGCCCTAGATCTTTGAGGATACTTCGGACCTTACGGTGATTGGTAGGATTACGATGACCCTCCTCCAACAACAAAGAAGTGTACTGTAGATATTCATCCACTTGCCTGATAGTCGATTTTGTCTCGACTTTAATCCTCATTACCTCCATCACACTTTGAAGAACTGTCTTCTCAGAACTTGAAGACACAGGGGTCTGTTGCAATGCAATCAGTTTGTTGTATTTGTCAAAGGCAGTAGTGTTGACAACTTGTGGGAAGGGCTGCACTGGGTCATGCATATATTGTTCCCCACGTACACCGCTTTCAAAAGGAAACACGTCGTTGACGAATGCCATTGTTGGATCGTTGGATGTACTACTACTGCCCGCCTCAAAAAACTGCCTATGATCATGCGATCCATCTAATGATGGCTCACCGTGATATATCCAACGTTTGTACTTCGGCCAAAACCCATTACTCTTTAGGTGCTCTCATACTGTCCTAATCGGAAATCGACACATATCACTGCGACACTTACATTTCTTGCACGGGCAATAATGGTATTCATTCCCGTTTGCATTTTCCTCGACGAACTGCAAAAAATTCACAACTCTTGTAGTGTATCGTCGGTCATCCATTGGAAGTGAAATCCAACTCTTATCCAGATCCATATATAGCCTGATAATAATATATATGTATAACTTTAATTAATAAGAAATTAATTAACACACACACACACAGATATATATATATATATATATATATATATATATATATATATAAAAATCCTTAATAATTAATTAAATTGCAATATATATTATTATCAACATCAACTCATATATATATATCATTAACAACCATTATTTAAGTTACACTATATATCAACCATTATTTAAGTTAATTACACTATCAACAACTATTAATTAACACACACACACACACACACACACACATATATATATATATATATATATATATATATATATTAACACTAATTAAAATAACATCAAATTAAAACACATAATTAAACTAAAACTCAAAATCAACATATATACATAGACTCTAACACTAAAACAACAACAAATTAAACAAAAAATCACTTAATAAATCAAAATCACTAAAACTCAAAATCAACTCAACTAAAACTCAAAATCAACATATATACATAGATTCTAACACTAAAACAACAACAAATTAAACAAAAAATCACTTAATAAATCAAAATCACTAAAACTCAAAATCAACTCAACTAAAACTCAAAATCAACATATATACATACATTCTAACACTAAAACAACAACAAAACAAAAAATCGATCACTTACTAAATCAAAATCACTAAAACTCAAAATCAACATATATATGTACACATATACGTACCTATATATATATAGTTCCACAATGTAACAGAGGACGGATTTCAACAATACCCACAGATTTTTCACTCTTTCTCCCGTTTTTCCCTTTTTTTTCGTTTTTTTTTTAAATGAGCAGCTGCTGCCCATATCTGAAAATATATAGACTTATAGCCGACGAAAATGTCAACTTCGTCGGCCATACTTCGAAAAATTTTCGTCGGCTAATGTTTCGGAGAAAGGCCGACGAAAATACAAATCGTCGACTGAAATATGAATATAGCCGACGATTTTTTGAAAATACTAACGAAAAAACAGTTTCGTCGGTTATGGTTAAACTATGGCCGATGATTTTTTTTTTCCACCGACGAAAAATAAAATCGTCGGCTATTCCTTAGAATTACCGACGAAAATTTTAATTCGTCGGCCGCTTTTTTTTTTCGTCGGGAAAACCCATTTTTCTGGTAGTGTTGAGCTTCTGTCACTTCTGGTACTGCTGGTATTGAGGCTACTGAGGCTTCTACTTCTGGTTCCTCCCCCTCGCCATGATACAGCTCTTCAAAGTATGAATGCTCCCCCTGAAGGGCTGGATCATCCGAGGTAAAATAGCTCATGTCCTCAAAGAAAGTAACATCCATAGTGACATAGTATTTTCTGGTAGGTGGATGATAACACTTGTATCCCTTATTATGGCTTTCATAACCAACAAACACACACTTGATCGCCCGGGGATCTAATTTAGACGATTTCTGGCTCTTAGGAACATGAACAAATGCCACACAACCAAAGACCCGGGCATGTATATTATGATAGGAAGGAAGAGAGACATAAGATGCAAGAACCTGAAATGGAAATTTTCCTTGAAGAACACTAGATGGAAGGTGATTGATAAGATAAGCAGAAGCTGCGACAACATCACCCCAAAGATTCTTAGGCATATGGGCACTAAAAAGGATGGAACAAGCCATTTCAAGAAGATGCCTGTTTTTTCTTTCAGACACCTCATTCTGCTCTGGTGTCCGTGGACAGGTTGTTTGATGAACAATCCCATGAGTTTTGAAAAACTGGTGAAAAACACAATTGACATACTCCCCTCCATTATCAGAACGAAGAACTTTAATAGTGCCATTATATTATGTTTGGACCTGAGAATGAAAGGCTTGAAAAGCAGGGAAGACTTCGTCTTTGGTTTGAAGAAGAACAATCCATGTCAACCTTGTGCAATCATTAATAAACGACATATAATACCTCATACCCGTGACCGTAGGCTCTTTAGAAGGTCCCCAAACATCATAATGAATCAATTCAAAAGGGATACTACTCTTGGAGAAACTCGGAAAATAGGTAGAACGATGGCTCTTAGCAAGAACACATGTTTCACAGCGCAAGGAGGACTCTTCCACACCAATAAACGGAGACGGCATGGATTTTTTCATAACATGGAAAGATGGATGCCCTAATCGGCGATATCATAACCAAATTTCACTTAGGTGATTCGAACTTGCAGTCAAAGCAATGTGTGACGGTGCTCCTGGTTTCTCTCCTGCATATGTCTGATCCAGGTGAAACAATCTGCCCCTCAAGTCCCCCCGACCAATTATCTCCCTTGTGAGAAGATCCAGAAAAATCACATACATGGGATAAAAGGTTACAGAGCATCGAGACTCAGTATATAACTGGGGAACAGATATCAAATGGTGTGACAGGTCAGGTACATATAGAACATTGTGAAGAGTTAAAACAGGGGTTATACAGACTGACCTTATCCCTAACACAGAAAAAGCTTCACCATTGGCATTAGTGACATATGACACGGGTGGAGGAGACAAATCAGTAATATAATGAGAATTATTATAAGTCATATGATCCGAGACACCAGAATCAATAATCCAAGTATCAGAACCAATAAAGCTAGAAACTTTTAAAGTCATACCAATCTTACCACATGCTGGGATCTTATTAGTTATAGGAATATTACCATTGTTGCAATATTGACCAACCGCATGTATAGATTTATGTGAAAATTCAACTCTCCAGCCATTCTTGCCATCTAACTCATAAACTGCATTCTCTGCATCTTTACTGTGCACAAAATCAATGAAAGCATAACCCGGTAGTCTTATTCCAACCCATATTCTTATGATAATTCTGAAGCCGTAGAACTCATTTTCGAGTTCTCCTTCTAAAATCCAAGAACCTAAATTTCCAAATAAAAAAAAAAACTAAAACCTCAAAAACGGCCGGGATAGCAGACAAGAATTAAAGCAGTACCGTTGTAGCTGAAGAAGACAACATTCTCAGCTTTCCTCTTTCTCTTCCTAACACTATAGATCGACTGGTATAAATATAAGTCGGTGTTATCTACAAACCGCGGTTTTGAAACCACCCATTCTTAAACAAAAGCTTTCTTCTTCTTCCTCTCCTCTCAGATATTTTAATTCAAAAACGAAAACCCAGATATGCCGACGCTGAACCTATTCACGAATGTTCCAGTGGATGCAGTGATAGCCTCCGACATTCTCAGGGACGCCACCAAAGCCGTCGCCAAAATCATCGGCAAACCCGAATCCGTTAAGTCTCTCCCTTTCTTCCCTCCTTTTTATTTCTCTTTGTTCTGGGTTTGCACACCAGGTGTTCGATGAAACTACTGAACCGACTGTAGACTAATTTCTTATCATACTGTTACTGTGTATTCATCATGTATACTCTTGTTTTCTTCAGTATGTGATGATTTTGCTCAACGGAAGCGTGCCGATTGCGTTTGCGGGCACGGAAGAGCCGGCTGCATATGGGGAGTTGATCTCCATTGGGGGCATTGGACCGAGTGTCAATGGGAAGCTGAGTTCAACTATTGCAGAGATTCTCGAAACCAAGCTTTCCATAGATAGCTCACGCTTCTACATCAAATTCTATGACGTTCAGGTCAGTACAATCACTTTGTTCAGTTTTGTAATGAGTCTCCACTAGTCTACATGCACACTCAACTAAAACACTACTGTTCAGTTTTGCAATTCAAGTTGCACAAAACAGTACTTGGTTTATCTGGCTTTGCAATTTGCAAATAGTGTTTACTGCTTAGTTTTGGTGCTAGTAGTTTAAAATTTGAAACAGCTTATTATACTGCATTTTCTTACCTAATTGGATATGAATGTTTGCTTTCCAGTGTGCCGATTAGTATATAATCCTAATGCCCTAATCAAACAAATTACTATATAGATCAATTCTTTGATTTGGTTTACATTCTAATCAGTAGATATGGTTCGGGTATGTAATGATAGTTGTATGGATATTGTAATCCATCTTAAAGTTGTTACCCGGCCCTTAATTCAACCTTACTTAATCAAGCTGCTCTTATTGTTTACTAATCAGTTGGTGCTCTCATCTTTTCTGTTGCAGCGGCCATTCTTTGGCTTTAACGGCTCAACATTCTGATCACGACTGTCTTCGATACATGTTTATGACTCTTTTGAGACCGGCTTGCCAATGGCTTATTCTTTCCCTCAGTAATTCGAACAAGCCTGTTAAGAGTACCCATCGGTGTGATTATTTAACAGTTATCTTCATGAGAGAGTTCATCTGAGATTCTCAGCTTCTATTTACTAGTTGCCGTGATGATGGTATTTTTCAATATGATTATTTAACAGTTATCTTTATGAGAGTTCATCTGAGATTCTGAGCTTCATTATTTACTAGTTGCCGTGATGACATTTGATGAAGAGGAGAAGTTTTGTCACGAGGTTTGGGAGGCCTTGAGTCTAAACACTTTTTCTTGCAAACATCTCGGAATGAGAAATGTTCTCAGATCTCGCTGTTATATGCATGAATTCACGGTCATCAGGCTCACTCTTATTAATATCGACGATTGATTTCGAAACAAATGTGTTCAAGTTAAAAAGTGTTTGGAGACCCTGAAAACACTAAGCTTATCGTATCTTATGCTTGAAAATGTTAGGGTGACGGGCGCCAAGGGTTGGGATAGGATCGGTCGGAGCGGTATGCTGGAATCAAATTTGGAGTCGATTCAGGTTTGTAATTTTGTACCGTTACCAAACAGACAGAACCACCAAAACTCGGTTCGGGTTTCTTGGTTCCATTTCACAGTAAAAGATGTCATACTACGATCTTATTGCTCTCATGAAGCCTCTAAAGTCACAAATTCATTAGCTGGAGCACTACTATGATCGTCTACTCACGGCTAGGGGTAGAGCAACGAATCTTTAGGCGACCTTAGTGTGCTATAGACTTCTTAAGACTGGTGTCTAATTCTTTCAGTACTATTTGGAGTTTTGCTTTAGCTTCACTTGAATGGTGAGTAGCAACTACTAAGTTCCAACGTGTTTTAACAAAGAAGGAAGTCCCGCTTGACTCGTTAAGGTTCAGTTATCCTAGAAAGGCTCCTCCCCCTGGACATTTTGGTTGGAACCATTCAATTATTTTGCTAATGGTAATCTAGTTAATATATATGCGTATATGAAAATTGTGGTCTAGATTTGAGCCATTTGAAATTCTGCATAAAAAATGAGTTATAAGGAATGATATCAGACACATTAATGCCGAGGCGTCAAGAATGTCTCTTTTATCATTGAACTCATTAAAATGATTTACTAAATAGTTGAATACAAAAATAACATTGAATTAGCACCCGTCACTCCCTTTAACGGAGGTCAAAAGTCAACTTTTCTCTCAATATGCAAATAATGGCCTCATTACAATTCTTTGTTTTGCTTTGCCGGAGCACAAATTGAAACAAAATTATGTTGCTCAACAGCACAAATGGAAACAAAGAATCCAATTTATTAAATTTCTAAGCTGTTACCTATTACCTCTTAAATCTCTTAAATGGAAAAATTTCATACCTAGTGATGGTGTTTACACGACCTCCACACACGTACATGTATCTATTGATTCAATATAAATCAGATATTGTTGTAGGAAGGTTATTTCCGTAACTTTCTGGATGTGTCTTGACTTAATTAGACTAGATTAGATGATTATGTAATAGATAGAGAATCTCAGATTTATCGGGATACTTATTGTAATGCTTATATAGAGGCATCCTTATCAATGAATAAAGTAGAAGCTCTCCCCATTATAATTTCTCCTTGAACACGTTATCAGCACGTGGCTCTAGCCTCCGTCTAATAGTCCTAAAAAAAATAAAAAAAATAGAAACCCTAAATGTTTTTCTACCAGCAATAGTTGATCGGAAAAGTCCCCAGATAATCTTCTGCCGACACCCCTTCGTCGGCAAAGAAGACCAAACCAGATATTCTCTTCTGCCGACGACTCTCTTGTCGGGAGAGAACAGAATCCCAGAAGATTCTAAGGGCGCCCATCTTCTCCTCCGCGGCCTTCATCCGATCGTCTTCTCCGATCGGCCTGCCGACTCCATCGATCCCGCGTCAGCTCTCGATCATCCTGCCCAGACCGGAGTCCCAAACCGGTCGATCTATCGATCCAGTTCGAAGTCGCTGCTCTTAGCCGTCGACGCCGCCCCAGCCTAATCGACGCAACCTCTACTGCCTCCGACGAAGTCCCAGGCCAGCACCGCCCTCTAATTCAGCAGCGACCTGGGGTTGCGGTGATGCAGACCCGCGATGTTCGACCCTGATTCGACGAACCCGACCCGTCTGCAATCATGCTCGACCCAGTTTCGTCAACCCGACCCAACCCTGCCGGATCCGACCCGGCCCTGCAATAGCAACCCGACCCGTGTCTGGTTTGGGCCTCTGCCAAGCCCAGCAGCCTTTTGGGCTTTTCTTCCTCCCACTTTTTCCTATTTTATTATTTATTTAATATTTTTTTGCACGTATCTAACTATTGTTATTTTCAACGTGCTAATATAGGAAAAATGTGGTTATTCGTCGAAAAATTATGACGATATATACGCCATGGAGGTGAGGAACAATTTTCTACATTCGTCTAAAGAACAAAGCGACTATTACATTTTGCATAAGGAGTAGAACCGAGTTCTCAAGCGCATTTTATATTACAACGCAGTTCATTGGCGAACTAGCAAGTAAGATTTTATAAAAGTTCCAGCTTTTGAACATATACGATATATATATCGGGCGCTATTAGCCTTCTTCTACTCCGATCCCGGCCATTCTTATATCGCCGATGAGACCTAAGATGATTATATAATTACCCCTACGGTCGAAGTTTTTAAGTGATGGTTCTGGGGGAATCACGTTTGAAAGGGAAATTAAAAGAAAAAAGATGCTTATGTGGATGTCTGAGTACGCCGCTGTTTGAAGGTGCGATATGATGTCGCCGGTTTTATGCATCGAAAAGATAAATTTATGACCATATACGTCATAGCCCTTCTAATTCCGTTCTACATACTTGAATGGTATATGTCATATTCATACCAATCCGACGTATCTCTTTTCTTGTAGATGCCGTCATAGTCACGACCCAATTTTGAGATTCTTAATCTCGAGGGCAAACAATACCATCGATGAGTTTCCAATGTGTAGCTTGTTTTTCAAAGCAAAAATTTCTCAGTCATTCTGAATGAAGCAGTAGCCACTACCCCATTTGGGGATTATGTCAAGGCCTAGGCACTCATTTTTGAGAACGTCATATTCATCCAACTCTGAAGCAACAACATTTGTTGATAAAAGATCCCTAAAAAAAAATTAAGGGACACGCCCCAGTAACGATTAAATAATATCAATGACATACTTATCCCAGAGATTTCATTGAAATGGGAAACCATTCGGTTCTTTGGATTATGACCTTGACACTGTTGGCATAACAAAAATGATAGAGATCTTATCAATAAGACTCTTGATAAATTCCCCATAGCCTATGATGTCTCATGACACCCATACCGAAATTCGGTTGATTAGGCTGAATAAATAACAATAATTTTGAGACCTGTTAGAATTAAAAAGATTCATGAACCACAGGCTCACTATGGGAAGGCTTCAAAATAAAAGAAATAAGAATTAAAATGCCCCGTATCAACAAGTTTCTAAACCGATACGTGGAGGAAATCAAAATGGTAGAAACCGTGTGACACGACGCTCCAACACTAGGAGACGAGATGGCGACAATGCCGCACCTTCGGGGGGAGGCCGATTCGGCCATAGAACCCGTCAAGGTGGCCACGCGCCACCTCCTCCCTCGTCTCACAACAACAACAAAAGCACTAGTTTTGCTCCTTGTTATAAGTGTGGTTCCTCTAAGCATATGCACCACGTGTATAATTCTAACAAAGAAATGATTAATGCCTACAAGAGATAATTCTAGCAAAGAGAATTATCATGCTGAGTGAGAACTAGTGATGACAACCTTACGTTAATCTCGTGGCTGAGCACTTCATTCCTGAAGTTAAGACTCAAGAGCCTACTCAAGCATTAGATGTCCCGGATTTTGATTAGTCTTTATGTTTGACTTTTCATTAAGAATTTTTCAAGTATTGTAATGGCTTTGCCATATCTTATAGACTTTGATCTCTTAGTCGTTTTCTTTAGAATTAGAAGCTTGCTTTTGATGTATTAAAAGTTGGCAAGTTAATAAAATTTCTTTGTTTTCCCATATTGTGAGAAATTTTATGTTTTTAACCAATCCAGATTCGTGTTTTAACGACTCACGTGGTTCTTCTGAAACATTATTGGGTCATATTGGCTTAGTATATTGGACTTATAATTCCACCTCAGCTCAAATCAAAGTCAACATCAAAGAATAATTGGAGCTAGGCTCAACGTCACAAGCCTAGTGGCCGACGTCGGCCTCATGGTGATGATACCTCGGCTTCGGCAGCACAAAGGTGCCACGGCACCGTGCTTTCAAGGAGGCTTCGGCCTCGGTTCCATAGCCGCCCGAGAAGGCGCTTAGCACTGATCCTAGGAGGCTGAGCCTCCATTCTTCCGGTCACCAAAGGTGTTCAACACCACAACGTGCGAAGCCTCAGCTTCGTTTCGGTTTCTGATGATAATTGCTCGGTTATGTAACATTCAATCTTGCACTTTCCGACTTTAGTCGAAGTTATAAAGTCCAAATATCATGTGATACACTCGATGGGATTTCATCCCCTTTTCTTTCTCTATCCTACGGGGTAGTGATTAGACTGTGTCCCGCGAGAAAACTACCCATAGTTTTTCATCTATTTAGATGTCTCGCGGTGAAGTTGAGTGTCTAGCTGATAGTGGGACAACCCACACTATCCTAAGGGATAGAGAGTCGTTTAAGTATTATGTGCAATATAGATGATAAATGACTATATCGATTAGAACCTCGCCGGTTGTTAAAGAGCGTGGATTCATTAACTTTACGTTATATAATAGTACAGTTATCGATGTCATTGAACGTATTCTATGCACAAAAAAAAAAACGAATCATGCTGTGTTTTCCAAAACTTAATTGCCATATGTTATCACTTGGATATATGAGAATGGTAACAATTACTTGTGTATTTTCTCTAATGAATCATTCTAGAGAAGAAGTTGAGTCAGATTCAATGAGAATACCTCATTCCAATTCTTGTTATTGGATCTTATGACTCATACAAGCTTTGATATTGCATGACCTATAAATCATAGCTCACTCATTCAAAAATGGTATATTTTATACCAATGGAAAGTTCTATGTGTTTAATTTCCAGAGACACTGACCGTTTGATCATAGCTATCATATTGAGTGAGTTATGGCCGTTTTGGCAACGTAGGACGGATCTGTCCGGAAATCTATAGATCCATCAACTTCGACAGAGCTTTGTGATCAGCTCGGTTCGAACTACATTGTGTACTTTATATCAATGGAAAGCTACCGATGTCTAGTTTCCAAAACATTTTACAGTTTGTCGATACCTTCTGTAATGAAGAAGTTATAACCATTTTAGTACACAAAGGTCATGTTGCGCGTGAATCTGATTTTCAGCGCGAATTTGTATTTTAAGATGCATAATGCTCTTATTGCAAAGCTTGTACACTAGAAAAGATGAATCCATTGTTTTCCTTTGTTATGGATACAAAAGAAACCATTCTTACAACAAATCCAAGATGATATGTGTGGACCTATCAACCAGAATGCGGACCCATTGTGTATTCTAAGGTGCTGGTTGATGCATCGACGCGTTGGTCACGTCGATTTGCTGTCCACAAGCTGTATTTGCCAAGATTTTAGCTTAAATCATCAAGTTAAGGGCTCACCACCATGACCATCCTATTAAATCTATTAGGTTGGATAATATTAGAGAGTTTAACTCCAAGACATTCGATGATTATTACATATCCATAGGGATTGAAGTTGAACATCCCGTTTCTCATGTTCTTTCTCAGAACTGCCTTGCAGAAGCCACTCTTCAGCAACTCCGACTATTAGCTAGGGCTTTTGGTTATGGGAACCAATTGCCAGTTTCTGCATGGGGATATGTAATACTGCATGCAGCTATGCTTATTCGTTTCAGACCCAATGCCAACTATACGTGTAGTGCATACCAGCTGGTTACTGGTTATAAACCCAATATTGCGCACTTACGTACTTTCAGTTATGCTGTTTATCTATTACGCCTGTTCTGTTTACACATATGGGTCTACAAAGACGTTTAGGTATATGTTGGATGTGAATCCCCAACAATAATCCGCTACCAACCACCGTAGATCTCTTTACTGCGCGTTTCGCAGATTGTCAATTTGATAAGACACACTTCTCGCCGTTAGGGGAAGATAGGAATGCTCACATTCTGAATGAACGTCAGGAATTGACATGGTGTGCCCCCAACGATTTGTCTCATCATGATCCCCGCACTACTCAAAGTGAGTTAGAAAGTGACGAGATCGCACATACATACTGCAAATGTGCCGGTAAGGTTGAAGATCTGATCATATGGGATCGGTTTGGTTTCCCTAAGACTTAGTGCCATCGGCATATCCTCAGGAGAGGGTAACGGTGCCACTGATGGACTTTGAAGGGGCAGCAGCTTCGGCCTCGGCTCCCACCAAGAAGAGGGGGAGACTGTTTAATTCTCGAGATTTAAAACCTCGAAAGAAGCGAGTTGCGATAGCACAAATTAATCCGCTCATCATCAATGAGATTGTCTCTGACTATAATTATGTATATGATCAACTATATATTTTCTGTGGGACGCCACAGAACCTTTGTTGATGTCAGAGTACACATAAATCTCAATTACACAAGTGCACACGTGTATTATGTGGATAAAATTCCGCGTATGTTGATGATGTAATCGCTTATTCCGTTGTAGAGTGTCAACGAAGAGTGTATTGGCCGAAGTGGAAAGAAGCAATACAGGCAGAACTAGACTCGTTAAATAAAAGGCAAGTCTTGGGATCTGTTAAGTTGATCCGGAAAGACGTTTAAACCTGTTGGACATAAGAGAGCTTTTGTTCGTAAGCGTAATGAGAGAATGAGATCATGTGGTATAAAGCAAGACTCATGACGCAATGTTTCTCTCAACGACCTGGTATTGACTACGATGAGATGTATTCTCTCGTAATGGACATCATTACTTTCCGCTACTTAATCAGTTTAGTAGTGTCCCAAAAACTGAAGTTTGCAGCTTATGAATGTGGTTAATGTATACCTATATGGGGATATAGATGCAGATATATACATGAAAGTGTTTGAAGGACTTCTAATGCCTCGATCAAGTGACTTTAAACCACAAAGTCATTGTGCAACTAGATTGTAACGTCTGTTGTAATACTTGATTTGGAGGGGATACAAGAACAATGATTTATGCCTATGCGTGTTCATAAGAAAGACAAAGTCTAGACACAAGAATCCATTTCGTCCTAAAGAGGATGATGAAGAGATGCTTGGAGCTAAATACATGTATCTTAGTGCAATTGGGGCGCTATTGTATTTAGCACAATATACTAGACCAGACATCACTTTCGTTGTGAACTTATTAGCTAGATTTAGCGCAGCGCCTACACATCGTCATTAGAATGGTGTTAAACATCTGAAAAGTTCCATTGACTTGGGTTTGTTCTACCCCTTTAGCACCAGAGAGGTTTCCACCACCAGTCATCCTCACACCAACGCCACCGGCAGCGCCGCTGTACGCCGCGGAACTGCCGCCAGCACCGACGACGTGGAGACCGACATAGGTGATGATTTCGGCCCTTCTTCGTCTTTCAATGGCCATCTCCCTTATCCAAAGACTCCCAACAATGTGTTAGTTAGTTTTGTAGATGCTGGGTATCTCTCTGACCCGCATAGTTCTTTTATAATGTGCAACAACAGAAATTCCTGAACATCCAAGGTAATCAAGTGAGTTCAGATGCAAATGTTGCAGATTTGTTTACCAAGTCTTTGAGAAAATCTATGTTTGTGAAACATGTGAAGAGCATTGGCATGCGCCAGTTATCAGAGTTCTAACTTTGTTAGACATTAGGGGGAGTCTACATCACATGTCAATCACAAGTATAGTAGTTGGTGCGTTGTGCTCTTTTCCCTTCTTCCATGCATTTTATTTTTGCCCAAAAGGTTTTTGTTTTGATGGCAAGGTTTTAGTGAGACAATATGGTAAGCACCATGAAGACATTAGGCGCTCGACACAAGGGGGAGTGTTGTAGGAAGGTTATTTCCGTAACTTCCTGGATGTGTCTTGACCTAATTAGACTAGATTAGATGATTATGTAATAGATAGGGAATCCCTGATTTATCGGGATACTTATTGTAATGCATATATAAAGGCCTCCTTATCAATGAATAAAGTAGAAGTTCTCCTTATTATAATTTCTCCTTGAACATATATATATATATATATATATATATATATATATATATATATATTCATATGAACTCACATTTTCGAACAAGTATGTTTTTAAAAATATTGAATTTTTGCATTATATTTGGAGTTGAAATCTAATAAGTATTACCATATATTAGAATAAAAGACCATCTCCCTTTGAAAATAAGAAGAAAAAAAAAACCCTTTCTTTTTCACTTTATAAAAAAGGACATAATTTTAATATGTTTATCATATAAGGGTCCATTTTGTTTCACTAAATAATCAAAAGAGACTGTTTTTAATTTTGTTTGTGACCATAATACCCTTTCTTTTCTCTTATCCGATCATAATACTATTCCATAATACCCTTTTCTTTTCTCTTATCCGATCATAATACTCTCTCTCTCTCTCTCTCTCTCTCTCTCTCTCTCTCTCTCTCTCTCTCTCTCTCTCTCTCTCTCTCTCTCTCTCTCTCTCTCTCTCTCTCTGCTTCGTCATCACCAACTCCACCTCTCCACCCAACGCCATCGCCAGCCAATACTTCAACCTCTTCACCAACGCCACTGTCCCCGTCGTCGCGCTGCTCTTCGCCGTCGAATTCGACACCGGCTGCAACCCGGAGTTCAACGACCCCGACGGAAACTACATCAGAATCAACCTCAACAACATCGAGTCCGCCGTCACCACCTCCGCCAGGTACTACAACTCTAGCGGCGGAATCGTGCTGGTTCAGGTACGGATCGAGTTCGAGTTCGTCCAAACTGTTGTAAGTCTTCTCTGATTTGATTCACTATTAGATTATTCATGTTGTTGTTGATTTCATCGTTGATCGGAGTTTCAATTTTCGTCTTTAAATTTGATTTCCCCAATTGCAGTAGATTACGGTTTCAATTAAGATCTTGAAATTGAAATTGGTGTGTGGATTTGCTTCGTATATGTGTTGTGTTTGTTTGAGTGGAAAATTAGTATGGTTGTGCTTCTTGAAATTTATGTGAATTGAAGTACTGTTAGACCAATTGTTGGAATTGAAGATTGCTAACTCCTTTGAATTTTGGTTAAAGAAACCCTAGATTATCATGACGGATTGGTTGGCGTTTAGTTTGTAATTTGGACATGTAATCTAGATTGGTGCTGATTATGTTAATATTTGATTATTGGACAATAATTTTTATCAAGTGTTGTTAATGTGTTGAACTTTCGATTATTGTTTAGATTACACAATCTCTACTACCTGTTTAAGCTTTTGTTGATTGGTAAATTTGGTGTCGGCAGCTCATGTTTACATTTATGGTTTGCTGTAAGTTATAGTTATGTTTTGCAGTTTGCTAACTTAATTATAAGAATTTTTTGGGTATGAAAGGAAGACGATTATGTTGATTGATCAAGAATTTGAATGTTTCATAACTGGGGTTGTTTTCTCTATTCAGGTCGAGGCTAATGTTGGAGCACCCCAGGTTAACTACCGTGAAAGCATTTCTAAAGTTGCAGAAGTAAAGAAGTTACACCTGAAGAACATCTGGGAGATGTAATTGGTGACCTTAACTCCAGGAGAGGTCAAATCAATGCATTTAGTGACAAACCTGGCGGTCTCAAGGTACGTCTACATATCCATGATATAAAAGAAAGCTCTACATCTCAAGAAAGCTCTATATCTCAATTGTAGAATGCCACTTCCTATACAGAATACTTTTGGTTTCCGTTTACCAACGGGTGTTACTTATAATTAATGTAGGTGGTTGATGCTCTAGTTCTTCTTGCAGAGATGTTCCAATATGTTAGTACACTCAGGGGCATGACAAAAGGTCGTGCCTCCTACACAATGTAATTAGCAAAGTTGGATGTTGTTCCTCAGCACATTCAGAACCAACTTGCTGCCAAGGAGGAAGAAGTTGCTGCGTGATTTTGTTTCAATGTACCATAGTCATTCTTATCCTGTATTCAGGGTCCAAGAAAATGAGGCTGTCTTTTTTTTTTTTTTTTTGGCTCTTCTGTACTGAAAGAAACAAACAAGTCATATACCAATTTGTCCTCAAATATTGGCCTTCTGTAGTTGGTAAAGTCTAAACTCCTGAGCAGGACAGTGAAGTTGAAGTGAAAACTGAAAAGGCTTCTCAACATATTAAGTTATAGTTAGGTTTTGCAGTTTGCTAACCAGTCTTAGTATACCTTTGTTTGTGTAACTACCTTAGTAACTATCTTAGTATCTATTCTGTGTAACTATGTTATTAACTATCTTAGTAACTATCATCTGAGTAAACTATTATGTGTAACTATGTTAGTAACTATCTTAGTAACTATCAATTTTGTAACTATCTGTATAACTACCTTAGTAACTATCTTAGTAACTATCATCTGAGTAAACTATTCTTAGTAACTATTATATGAGTAAACTATTTTGTGTAATTACCTTAGTAACTATCAATTTTTGTTATTATCTGTGTAACTACCTTAGTAATTATCATTTGAGTAAACTATTATGTGTAACTATCTTAGTAACTATCAATTTTTGTTACTATCTGTGTAACTACCTTAATAATTATCATCTGAGTAAACTATTATGTGTAACTATCTTAGTAACTATCAATTTTATAACTATCTGTATAACTACCTTAATAAGTATCATAGTAAATATCATCTGAGTAAACTATTATGTGTAACTATCTTAGTAACTATCAATTTTTTAACTATATGTGTAGCTAACTTAGTAATTATCAATTGGGTACATGTATTAGCTTCTGAAATTTCATACAAAAAGAACAAGGCTCTTCGATAGCCACAATCTCATTGAGAAGTTTCATCAAACATTTAGTGTGCATTACTCTTAACCCACTAAAAACCACCACAGCCTGAGCAAGAAAAACACATATTGCAACTAATTCATTGATATCAAAACTCAAATCAAAACTACCACAACAACATAATTCAGTAATGAAACTAGACTCTTTTGCCTCATTTTGCATTTGCCTCTATATGCTCTCCGCGTTAACCCGAAGAAGCTTAGATTCGAGCCCAATCGCCACCGAACCTTGCCTCACGGTCTCCATCGCTTACTCGACCTGGAAGAGTTGCCAGCAAGGCTCATCTGCCATCGAAATCAACTCGTCATTCCGGAAGCTTAATCTCGATTAATCTCTAACTCATATCTCACCTAGTTACAAGGACTCACCTTCGACAATCAACCCAAAACCCGAACCTTCTCTATACAAATGAATCAACCAAAACCAATATATATTTAATAAAATCAATGAATCAATCAATGCCAACCATACACCAATTCATTCTTACCACAAGTCTCCTTGACCTGATACTCTTCGTAAGAGCCCTTCAGCTTCCCTTCCACATAAGATCCCTTCAGACCTTGTAGCTAACCTCTCTCTTCTTATGCTACTCTTAATCAATTAACAAGCTCCAGCGTTTTGAAGTTGACTCAACTGCAGGCTGTCCATTTTTGAATATCTTGTTAGTGTGAGAGCTCTTTCCATCTCCAGCAGCCTATAAGCTGCTCGCCAACCCCTGGCTTTGATTCTCGATCTATAAAACCTCGCCTCCTCACACCGCTAAAATTAGGCTCGGGGAACGTAGAGAGACCACGCCGATCATGTTGGCGTCGTCACTAGAGCTCAATCACATAAGGACTCGATCGGCGCCGTCGCCACTTTGATTTTCTTCCTCCGCCGGCGCCCCTCTAATTCCTAGTGAGGGACGTTTGCTTTTCTCTTAATTAAAAAAATTAAGAGAAACAGTGGCACACTTGTAATTCTTTAATGTTTTGAGGGCAGAGGTTTAATATGGTCTTTTTTTATAATGAGTTCAAAATAGGGGCTTTTTTTTATCATTTTTAGTCTTCAAATGTCTCTTTTTATCAATACCCCTAAGGATTATCGTATTGAAAAAGAAAAAAGAAAAAAATTGTACAAATGTGTTTTTTTATAGAAGAAAGACAAAATAATCTAGAGTCGGTGGATTGGGAATGACAAAATTGTCTTTTTACTTAACATTGACATGGCATGATTTTTTAATTGGTGACGTGTGTAGGTGACATGGTATGCCACCTAGGATTGAGACCCCAAATTTTAGGCCTCAATGAGGCCACAAATCATTTTCCACCATATAGGTGTATAGCATATAAAGATGATAGTTCAGCTGGAGACGGAGTGTGTGATATATGTATTATATAATTACCCAAAACTACAATTTTGTTGTGATATTTACCAATAGCAAGACTTAATTTTTTTTATACCATCAGCAGATAATTAACAGTAACGGACTATTAACCCATCCACTATTTAATGACATAATTAACCCTGAAAATCCATAAATTACAACCCATGCTATCCACCCTTGAAATCACTCAACCTCCAAAAACCTAGGTTCTTCTTCCCTAGGTCCCCATCATTACTCTTCAGCTCCAATAGCTCCAACCATGCTCTGCCTCCCCTCAAGTTCCACTCCGGTCTTCTCGCGCCGCACATGGCGGCGCCGCCACTGTGCCTGAGCAGCGATATGGATGTCGACGACGAAGATGAGGAGAGTGTTGAGTCGGTCTCTGATGGGTGGTCGTCCCGCCTTTGCCGAGCCCGAGCCTCCCTCCGCCACCGACGACCTCCACCACCTTAACCACTCCTCCTCGCCGAGCCCGAGCCTCCCTCCGCCAACGACGACCGCCACCACCTCAACCACGTACTCCTCCCCCGAGCCCGACTCCGACTCCAATCTCCTCCTCCGCCGCATCGACCAGATCTCCTCCTCCCCGACTCTGACTCCGACTCTGCTCCTCCCCGAGCTCGACTCCGACTTCGATCTCCTCCTCCGATCTCGTCACCCAGATATGACCTCCTCATAAGTCTTGCGCCGCTGTCTCCTTCTCCTCCCTTTTTTGCCTCATCTTCGGCCCCATCGTCAAGCCTCTCCAGGCCCTCGGTTAGTTCCTCGGCTGAGGGTGAGGCTAGGGATTAGAGTTTTATAAGGAGAAACTCAATCTGGTTTTGTGTCATTATGCCACTGAGGGTCAATATACGACGGATCTTGATTTTCTGAGGCTCAGTGGCATTAAAAGTGCGGCGGAGGACGACATAGGTTGATTTTTCTGAGGCTCAATGGTATTGGAAGCACGGCAGAGGACAGCGGAGTTTCTGAGGCTCAGTGGTATTGGAAATGCGGCGGAGGACGGCAGAGGTTGGTTTCTGAGGCTCAGTGGTATTGATTTCTGAGACTCAATGGTATTAATTTTGAGACTCAGTGATATTGATTTATGAGGGTAATTTTGTAATTTATGAGTTAACAGATTATGTTAGTTTTGGATGGAAACTTGCTAGTGGTAATTATAAAAAACAATTTTGTTACTGGTAAATATTAACACAAAATTGTAGTATTATTTATAATCCTTCGAAAAATAAATATACAAGTGAAAAACATGGTGATTAATTATTGTTTCCGTAGGACTTTCACTAAATTGTTGGCAAAAAAGAAGCTACTTGTTTGCAAAGCGATATATGGGTACGTAGTCGTAATCCCGATTCGTCCAACTGCTCATTGTTTAACGTGGTGTTTCTTATTTGAGAGCTTGAAGGTCAGCATAGTATTTAGCTATCCATCCTTTGATGATCCTGACCTCAGTTTTCCGTTGATTGACCAACCAGTCTGGATCGGTAACGGGGTTCGAGTTGAGAATATCCAAACAGTGAGACCCTGTAAGAACAAATATTGCAGTCACATATTTGGCAGGAAGATATATACGTAGTTCCAAGATATGAGCTTGGACGGATACGTACCATTCTTTGTATAAACAGCAACCACACTGTCTGATATGTCTTCCAAAACCCTATCATAAGAGTAGCACAATGTTAAATACAGCCAAGTACTATTGAACTTGAATAGAAGTCATCTTCATATGCGTACGTACCCGCCAATACTGTAAGGGTCTCTTAGCCCATTTGAGAAAATGATGTTGCTAGCGAACCTGGAGAGACTCAATTTTATGTCCTGCATCACACAGTATTTGGCATAAGTTGTATTAACGTACATTAGAGATAGTCGAAGTAAAAGAATTAGAAGGTTATGAGCAAATGATGATAAGAAAGTAATTAACAGCATTACATACATGGCCTCCAAAGTAGGTAGTCGCCCAATTAGGCCTGGGAGGGACACCATAGGCTGCTTTGCAGCCATTGACATATTCGTCGAGATCAAATTTGTAAGGTGGAAACATGGTGTCATTGCTCACGTTTATGGGAATAACCATGTCACTACATGTCTAAATAATCAAGAAACAAAAAGTTAATTAAACGTGGCCAGCCATCTTCAAGTTGAATTAGGGTAATGAAAGTTTCTAATTATTAATAAGGGAAAAATCGCATCAAATTTCATCAAGTTGTTACACACTTGGCAACTGTAATGAAGTTATGAAGCAAGATGAAACTGTAATGAAGTTGTGAAGCAAGATGACACTGCAACATACTTTTTTTTTTTTGGCTGAAAGATGAGTGATAGAGAGGAATAACCTCTCTAACACTCTAATGAATTATTAAAGAAAAAATGAATAACAAGATCAGAGGGGACCAAACTAAAACCTCTCAAGAAAAACCAACATTAGCATATCAAAGCTAAGAAAACCGAAATTGGAGAACACCCATAACGTCAGTATCATATTGTGATACTGCAACATACTAAAATGCCGGAAATTTCTTTTTATGAGAAATGTGGTATGAGCATGACATTTCAGATAATGTACTCCCAACTTTGATATTATATATGATTCCAAACCCCTCTTCAAACAAAACAAAAGAAAAAATTGCAGACATACGTATTTCTTAAGCAACGAGAAGCGCGCATTAATTCTCCCCGGCCATTATAGACACTCAAAGCAGCTAGCTATCTTTTTAATCATGTACCATGACCCCTTAGAATAGGTAGCATGATGAACATATCGTGCGCTCTAAAAATACAAATGTAGACGTACGCACCAACGTACGTACATCTATGTAATAGGGTTGGCTTCCATGGAGTCGCTCATGTCAGCGTACGTTGTGCAACGTACTCCGGCCAACTTAAACAATAGAACTTGTGTACCACTTTTACAGTCTCACTTTTATTAGGTTTCCGATATCAGTGTTATTTAAGCAAAAACAAAACAAATTAAGCTATCTCATTATTGATCAGTTACCTGCCATGCCCACCCCACGTCTGTTTCTGTTCGATTTCTGGGCTGGTTGACATAGCAGGACCGGTTTCCGTAATATGCAACCACACCTGCAAATATTTTTGTCAAAGTGTCATCTGTAGATGAAGCTCCATCAATGCCACCGCAGACTACAGTAACTGGATATCTCGGTGGCCGGTCGTATTGAGCTGCGGTAGCATACAACGAGTCCAAGTAGTTCTTTAGCTCAGACGACTTGGTCAATGGTCTATGGTTAATTGCAAAACAAGCAAACAAAAAGAAATCACAAAAATAATCAACTGGACTTATTAATATTTCACTAATTATGGTTTAAGAACAAAAGATGATTTTACAAATCAAATTATATGAAACTTATCAGGAGATATACCTGCAAGTTTTGAATTTCTTGCTAAGACTTAAGAGGCCTTCAGGCGTAAAAGCAATATGATCAATTTCTGACCAAGACTTCTGAATAGTTTGGTAGCAAGTCTCACTCGCTTCCTTCACGTATATGCATGTACGTATAAAATTGACAATTAGAAGAGGTACTATTTATGTATAATTTACGGAAATAGTAGCGTCCAAAAATTATCTTGAGTGCAACTCTAGCCAATTGCGAATTAATTATTGATCAATTATATTGATAGAAGGAAATAAATTAAGAAAGACTTATATTACTCGAAAATCCTTGGTGACAATGGAGTAGTATCCAGTATCTGGTGGAACAATGTCATCGAAGTATAGAATCGGAGCTGATGAGGCCAGAGCTCCAAGAGCGATGTGGGGATACTTCAGTCGAAACCATGAAGCAAGCACTGTAAAAAACGTACATACATATATGTTATCAGAGGAGCCTAGCTTAATGTGCCAGTTGTAATTTCAAGAAGTGTGGATTTAAGGTCACTCACTTCCACCATATGAACCACCAATAACAATGACCGGAGAATGTTCAGCATGTAGTTGCTTCTTTACATGTATGAGAATTTCTGCATAATCTGCTATAGCTTGCGCTGAGTTGAAGTATCCACGAGTGCTTGCATTTTTAAATGCCACCTCCCTTGATCCGAATGGGATTGATTCCCCATAATACCGGTGCTGAGAGAAAAAAGAGGGATGAAATTCTCAGCCCGATATTACAGAAGCATATAACTACATATAATACAGCTAGCTAGGTGAGCTAGCTAATCGATTATCTGAGTTTTACACAGATTCATACAAATATTACCTCAATATATATCTGGAGAGCATGAAAGTGAATGGCGTTTTCAGGTAGGAACCCAATAATAGGTAGATCAGCATCAATTGTTTCTTCTGCTCCTAAGTAAGCAAGTATTGGTGCACTGGTATTGGAGCCACCCCAATGCTTGGAATTGATCATATATCTTTGTTGAAAAGTACTGAAGCTATCATACCTAAAGTTGAAATGGTCAAGTGTTTGGTTGTAGTAAAATGTCTGAAAGTCTTTGGGATCAAATGACGGTGATGAAGCTTTGCTGGGTTGGCCATGCGTCCAATAGTGTCCATGTATAAATGATCCTCCGGTTGGACTCAGCCTTGGAATTTTTAAGGAAACTGAGGTTGTGACCAATAGAAGGAAAACCAGAAGAAGGGATGATTGGAGTGAGAATGAGAGTTGCTTCATTTTCAAGGTAAGGTTTTATGAGAAATCCTTGGAGGGCAACAGTTGTGATTCGAATGGTGCTAGCTAGTTAAGAAAGTTAAGCCATAAATATGATATAAGATCTCAACAAATGAAAAGGATTGTATTTGGATGTACTGACTTGGTATGACTTATCGATAAGTCAATGAATATTTCATTGGGGACCATATTGTTCACTATAAGTTGCATAAGTTTGAATTTCAGTGGTGAACTGTTCGTGTAAGATTAATTAGATATTGTTTTCAAAACAATTTGTAAGCAAAAGTTGACTGGATACTGATATGTTGGTGAGAATTGACATGTTGGACTAGGGTTTGAAACCCTAACTGTACCCTCAGCTCTTTGTTTTCCCTCCTGAAGATTATAGGGTTTTCAGGAGGTCCCGTTTTAGTGGCTCGCGTTCGCGCTCTAGTAGGGAAAGACAGTACTGCAAATCTGCAAGATACTTGTATCCTTTGCTAGTTTGCTTCAGAGTATCCCTGCCTTCTTAATTTGTATAGGGTGGTACTATTAACACACCTAAAATCTATATTTACACACTCCATATGTATTTTTCTAATAAAGGATAATGTTATTCACACACTTTTTTTTCTCTATTCACACAAAAATTTAAAGAACAAAATATTTGATAAGGTGTGTGAATAGAGATTTTGGGTGTTCAATGTTTAATATATAACTCAGCTTATTCGTTGTTTTAACGAGTCTCATGCGTCTTAGCTTTACAATGAAGTTAGTGTCATGCATTTTTGTAGGTTAATTGTCCACTCGATCTAGACTATGGCAAAGGAAAAAGAACTTTGACCGTTAATTGTTTTCATTTTTATGACAAGGAAGATTAATTAATTAATTTCATTTTCATCTAGAAGAACATAATAGATTGACCTAATCAAAGCTGTGCTACAACTAAATAAAACAAAAACAAAAAGGTGTAATCAAGCTACTAGAAATTAGAAAACTGATATGACTCATTTGTTGTTTTGTTATCCTTCGAGATTCTTTTTAGACTAGATTACAAGTCATACTATACAAATAAGAGAGTTTACAGTACTATAGCCACTCGCCAGAATCATCTTCGATTCTAATCATTCACCAAAACACCTAATTTCACTTGATGAAGGAACTTCATAAACATCTAGAAAGTAGAGAATCAAAATCTACCTCAACACATAAAAAAGGTTACAGATTAAAGGATGAAAATTCCTGTAGAAATGGGGCCTCAAGCCATGACTGCTTATTAGCAACGAAAGTCGAAGACCCAAAAGGAAAATTAGGGAGGACGTACTCAATCTAATTGTAATTTCTCAGCAACTGATTCGGTGTATCAATTCTTAATTCCTGTCCTATCCCAATCCTTAACTCCCACAGATCGAGACGTTTTGCACGTTGATCATGACTGGAAAAGGAGCTGGCCGGCCGGCATGGATCTACCACTTCCAGAAGGTCATCGAAAAATTTCGTTCTGTAATTTCTGTGTTTCTTGATTATTTTCTACCTACTGGGATTGGAGTTCTAACTCCACCATGTACGTATCATTGGGATGACTTTGTTTTTACCCTAATTATTTACATGTCTAATTCTTCGTGCTGGACACAACTATTCTTCTGGTTCAAGTTTGAGGTCGAGCATCCAGTTATATCAATGATCAAGATTCTAGTGGCCCAGCCTTGACACTTATATTGGTAGCTATATCCATCTTGCTTTCACTATACATGTTTCCCTGTCTTTAAGTAATCACCTTACATATATGTATGGTGTTCAAAAGTCCTTCCATTCCTTTCCAACTTTCATGATCATACCACATTACCACTTATATATCTATCTGGTTTTCCAGATAATCCACCAGAGAAAGATGCATCTAGCTCATGATCCAGTTAAGTTTTACAAAACCCTTTACTCTTTGGTATGTGTTGGGTCCGGATTACTGAGAAAATAAAAGAACTAGGGTTAGGGAATTGATCAAATAATGGTAGATGTAATCAGTTAATTAGGCTGCAAAAATGGCAGTTTATGTTGAACTCAAATTCTATTGCGCAAATCAACATTAGTGTCAAAAAGGTCAATGATTAGCGAAATGGATATTAGTTTGCTTCACCTACAAATCCATACTTGTTCTCATGCAAAGGTTTTAGTCCCGTGCTTGCTGAAACTATTTTAGTTATACTTTGGTCATCGATCGATCAAATTATCGCACTAGGCCCTTAGTCTGTCAATAGGAGCTAACTAGCATCCACATTTTCTATGAGAATATGGAGAAGTCTGTCAATAGGCCCTTAGTCTGTCAATTTATTGATTTTTTGTAGCAGAGATGGAGATAATGTTCCAACACCACCCACAAAAAAAAAATGAAGTTATAACTTACTGCTTTGTTCTCTCGTGTGTATGATCATTAGATATTTATGATGGAGTGTTTTATACGAGTGATACAGAATGATTGATGACCAACACATTGAATCTTTGACTAGAATACGCACAACTCATAATGGCTTACTTAACTTTATGATATATGTAACATATATGTCTACAATTATTTGAGAAAAAAAAACAACGAACTGATTCCGATTTACAAACTATGTATGCTCCAATATTTCTGCATTCTTGTCATTGTATGTCTATCTGGGGCTTGTTATTTAGTATCTAAGTATATGCATGGAAATATTATGAAAGGCGGTTCTAATTTTCTTGTGTTTCAACAAGGCTTTGGAAAAATCTGAGCTCTAAGGACTTGTGAGTTGAACTACTACTTTTGATCGGGAAATCCATGGCTTCGTCAACAAAGTTTTTTATCCTCTCATCTTGGTTTTTGCCATGGCTTGAATAGCCTGCAGGCATGTCAAGGCTACTACCTCAAGTTCGGATATATGGTGCAGTTGTGGCAAATTTGACAGCAGGTGGGTTGACATTCCCATTGACATTAATTTGTACTTCATTCATTTATCGATTACTTTAAAGTTCCCAGATCAGATTTCCCTATTGATCATAATTCTTTCTTTTTTCTTTTTTTTTTTGTTAAACTATGGTTTATACATGCATGTAATGTTATAATGTTCTCTCATTGACTCATGTATTCAGCCAGTTTCAGCTTCTTGCTGTCTTCTCGATTGAAACAAATTAGTAGGTTGATGTCTTGGTTATATGTTGTTCTCATTACCTGACTGCAGACAGTTTGTAGTTGAGGAGTGTTGGACTGATAAAATTCCACGTAAAACTAAAGATTAAAGGGATGACCATTAGGAGGTGAAAATGCTCTGCAAAATAACTAAGTTGGTATGGAAACTTTGATGAACATGAGTAGGCGGCCACTTGAAATGTTTCCAAAATCCAACGTAAATCAGAACCTGCAACCACCTAGCAAGCCAACGAAGTCTATTTACAATTGAGATATGTACCAAATTGGCATCCTGTAAATTCAAGGACCACGTTTTGTAGGTTCAAACTGATGACTGATTATGTTAAATGGTTTCTGTGCAATCAGCAGAATATTGCACAAGATTTGACAGAATCGTAATCAATCAAATTGACAAATTGTTAGTGTTAATGGTCCTAGCTTGGAATTTCATGCTTTTTCTAACTACAACTTACATCAATTCCTAATACACATTACAGCGGCATACCAACAATTTCTACCATTTACAAACTGAAGGTACATATTAACTCCTGACGAAGGAAAAAAGATCAATAGAAAATGTACATATCAACTCAAACAAAAGTGCAATTGCCTGTGCACTAAGAAAGTATCCCTGAAGACTACAATCACTCTTCAAAGCTCACCAAAAAATAAAGAAGCCGCTTTACACAATAAATTAGGCACAACAAACAACCTATTAGAGGGGCACCCTTCATGCTCACAAAACAGAACACAAAAAGATAAATGAGCATGCAAGCAAATCAAGCACAAATGAGTGCACATATCACTAAGCTCCACTAGCAGTAGTACATAAAATACAACGCATGCGAGAGCCACCAGTTTGGGGACCATCATCACCATCATCATCCTCATCACTATCATCATACTCATAATCTGTTACTCTCTCCTGGGAAGTGATCCCACTCCCATTAATTCCACTAGAGTACGCGGAATCCATAAGACAATTCATGTGATAGGTATGAGAGCAAAAGAAAACGATGACATTAACACTTTGTATAGAAAACGGATCAAAACAGATGCAACACCTCGCACCACCCTTAGGTTTTGATTTAACCTCCATACTTCTCACACCATGTGATTTCTCGATTATTTGAGAAGTCCTACCATCACTTCTTTTTGTCCGTGCCTCATCTTCCTCATTGCTCAAGTAAATTCCATGTCTTGCCTCGTTGTAGTATTTGACCAAGAGGTTCACAATATCAGCCTATTTACCAGAATTGTCAGAAAGTGTGTTTTTTCAAAATCTCAAATACAACAAAATAAATTCACAAGGAACATTAGGGTACCTTAAGGATGTCATTGCACCCATGTCTTAGAGATGTTTCAGTCCTGTAATTGGTGACAATTTTGACTAGCCTATCCCTGAGCCTGCAAAGTAATGATATTCCACATTTAAACTTTATCCTACATAATCTAACTTTTGTTTATGTTGTGATAGGCTCACAAGTTTGAACATGTTATGGATGTCAAAATGCATACATCTACACTTAATCTGTATGTGGTCATGTCAAAGCACAAACATTCATATTGAACCTTCTCATACACCTGGACAATTAAAAAGTGAATAACACTATCGAATAACACAATTTGTAAAAAAAAAAAATGAAATTATCGACAAATCGTTAATACTGTCGACAAATAGTGTTACAATATCGACTAACAGTACTCAAGTATGCATACATATTTATGATTATTTAAACTGAAATTATCTAGGTGGGGTTTGCTAATATTTTTTTTTCAGGTCTGTTAGGTTTTAGTCCCAGAAAAAATTCACGGATTTCTTGTCCACTGCTAATATCCTCTATTTAGCAAAATAGATATCTGCTAAGATTTCTAGAAACAAGGGATTCATTGATTGAAAGGAGGGAGTATAAGAAACTGAAACTAAAACAAACAGAAAAGTATTATAATCAAACTAACCGAGGAATCTCCAGTCCATTGGGAACCATATTCACAATATAAAGAGGATCAAGATTTCCAACAGTGTGCTCCAATAGCACGCCGACCTGTCAGTTTGTAGAAGAAATTTGAGCATCTTGATTAGGACTAGTAGATATAACCACATATCAAAATGTGCACAAACTACAAACAAGACGACAGGCTAGCTAATATAAATACCATCTCAGGTTTATGAAGACACTGCTGGATCAATTCCTCCCATAGTTCATCATCATGTTGCATATTCACAAATTCTACAGCCTATGCACAATTACAGTTGCCATCAGCATCAACACATCAAATAAACAGGCGAGAAATAACTGAAGAATCTGTTTAGGTTGAATGCAAATTTCCAATAAATAGGAGGTACCTCTTCAATGTCCCCTAGTTTATTAATGATTATAGCAAGGGCTTGTTTTGCATTTCCCATTCTTCCAAGAATGAAAACTTGCTCCTTTACGAGGTCCCTTCTGGTGCAAATTTCATGTGCCTGAGATTGATTTCTGAAAGTCAATTTATGACTGACATTTAAAGTCCATCCTAATTACTCATCATTTAACTATTCAAACCTTCTCAAGTGTATAATGTTGACTACTACGAAGAAAAGGAAGCAGCATCTTTGAATCATAGTCTGCATAAAGCTCTACCTACCACAGTAAAACAAGAAAGAAAAAGTGTTAAATAATATCCATTCAAGCACATATGTAGATTAAAGTTCATTGAACAGCAGAAGGATTACAATAGCCACACACGAGAACCTGAGTAAGTAGGGAAAGACTCATCCAATCAAAGCAACAGATTTTTAATTTTTTTAGGAAACATAAATGAAATGGATCAGTCTTAAGGAACTGTCTTGCTCTCTTGCAAAGGATATAAGGAAATTGACAAGGAATCTTCTGGAGTGCCTAATACATGCTTAGCAATAACAAAAACAAGCAATAACATTAAGATATAATCCCGGAACTTGTTTACTTTGCTGAAATAGAAAGATTATGTAAGGTAATATCATTATGACAGCTACGGTCCACCCACTAATGATTGGGAAATATAAGCATGGGGGCCGGGGCTTACTGGATCAAATAAGTGAATAAAAATAAACACAACACACAGAAGGCTGTAGTGAGCAAGTCACGCCCCCGAGAGTTGCAAAAAGACACTTATCAACACACACAAACACACACACGCGCACACACACACAGAGATATTGATACTTGAGAAACTTATCAACTGATATGCAGTACAATTTAAATACCTCGTACAAAAACGTTTGACAGAAATAACTAAGTCAAGTCAAGCCTAAATAAAGTATATGTGGCTTCATCACAGAAATAACTAAGCTAAGTGAGCATTCAGACAAAAAAAAAACAAGTCAAGTACCTGCATATCATGGAAATCTTTTCCAGCATGAGGATTTACTTCAAACAGTGAATGCAAATATAGATGCAAGTAATATCTGGAATCGCAATTATCACTCGCATTCAGAAGTTGTTCGACAACTTCAGATGGAGAAATCAAGTCCTTATATTGAATCAATAAAGGAACAGCTTGCTTGCAATCCAGCATCATCAATGGGACGACCTGCCAAATCACAGACAACAAAGCAACCACATAAGAGATCGGATTGAGCAAACAAAACCAGAAATGAGAAAGCCAGTAAACTGAAAATTCTTGGTCTCTTTACACAATTTGCTAATCCCAGATATAGTCTGTTAGGTCTATTTAAACTGTCAGTTTGTCTACTTTAGAATAACAATCTATTTATGGATGCCAGAACCTATAAGATGATTCTAAAGATGAAATTATATACAAACACTAGAACCAGAACCTATAAGATGATTCTAAAGATGAAAGTATATACAAACACTAAAACAAAAAAAACAAAAAATCAGCATCCAATATTATAAGTGTAAATACATATATATATATATATATATATATATATATATATATATATATAGGTTGTAATCATGTATTATACCTTTTCCCGAATCGAGTCATATAGATTGTGTTTTTCGATGAAGGCGAATACATTTGGGTTCATAAGCTGAAGGCAAAATAAAAGTAATCAGATATCAAGAATAACATCATGTAACTAAAAGTAAGATAACAAGTTAACAACTTCCAATTGTGTATAAGCTTCACAAATAAAGTTGTCTGTGCATCAAGAACACTTACATCAGCATATAGTGAAAAGGCTTTTTCATATTGCCCATCAATGACATACAACTCTGCTAGTGCCTGAATATGAGAAAAGGTGTTTAGTAAAATCATAATTGTCTTCTTATCGAGCTATTTCCTACAAACAATATCTGTCTGACCTCCTTAAGAGCATCTGTCATTGAGGATGTGTTGAGCTGAGGTTCTATAGCAGAGATTACAGGCAATGCAGAATAAATCACAGGTGGCCAAGATCTGACAATTGACAAGAGCTCCTTATGAAAAGAGGGGTTTGTAGCAATAGCTACAAGAGCAACCTTTGCACACCAAAAAGAACATAGCATAATCTTCTGGTTAGTAAATCAACAGTACTACAAATAAAAATTTATCAATGACAGAAATATCTTCACAGACCTCATATGCAGTATCACGTAATCTTGGGTTTTCTGTTGGTATATATGGCACTAGTACTGGAAGCTGACGCAGATGAGCAAAGTGGAAAACCCATCTGTAAAGAGCAGTCTAGTCTAAGATTTCAATAAACAATATGACAGACTTGCCACTTATAATTAAACGTAGGAAATACAGAATGAATATATTACCTTTCCCATGCAGAAGCTGATCCTCGCAACAACTTGGGACACAAAGATGCCGCTTCGGCATATTTTCTTTCCACAATCAAATGATCAAGGTATCTAGAACCAACCTAGAGGTAACAGAAAAAAATTGACCAAAGTTTTCAATTAGATATGACAAAGATATGTTTGATATGATGAAATGAAACACAAGGGTATCAGGCCAGTATGACGGCTAAAATAAAATCACAGAATGAAAGTTTTAGATGAAAGCGTGCATATGCTTACATGTAAGAACGAGAACAAAATTGTAAGTAATGAACTAGCCACTAGAAGGCACAAAAACATACCAGACATCGTTATGTTTTCTATAATCCGATGTTAAAAAAATAAAAAATAAAAAATTGATAGTTGATTACCTCATCTATTAGTTCACTTCGTCCCTGGCCAGCTTCAACTGCAGCCAAAGCTTTTTCGTGTGCACCATGTTCAAGAAGCCAAGCAATATGATCTTCAGCATCTCTGAAAATAATGTATGCATCCATTTCTTCATCAAGTTTGCATGCTCCAAATGAATATATATTTAATTTCTTTGAAATATCAAAAACTTATAATACTTGTTTTGGAGGAGTTACCATGGTAGCCCGGAAACCTTATTCAACTAATCTCAAAAACATAAATCAATACAACATAAGAGATTTACAATGATTGTCATTCAACTAAGCTTAAATCATGTTAGGTGTCAACTGTCAACATAAGAAGGAAAACACCAGGATTGATGCTTAGTTTTTTAAAAAAGAATAAAATTTGCACTAGTAAATCTAAACAGATGATAATATAGTTCAACTATTAAAGAATTTAGTGCAGTGTTTGCTTTGAAAAATCAACTGCAGAGATTTTAATTATGGTTTGGTATTATAAGTTCCTTTTGCATATCAAATGAGTGGTCATGTGTTCTGTTCCTCTACACTTGATGCCCGAGCGAATTTCCTCATACGGTGTCTTCAATTTCACACTTCCATAACCAAAGCACAGAAACTCTTATTTTGAAAGACAAGCGTGTAAATAAAAGGATGCTTTGAGTGGGATGGTCTGATACAGGTGAACATAATAAAAGAGGGCTCAACCTTAGCAGTTGATACTTGTAGGCTGTAGCAGTTAAGTGTTCTCAAAACTGTCAAAATTGTGTCTATTTCAAGGTTCACACTTGACGTATGAAAGTGGCTGAGCTCCGGATTCTGACTTGAGGAACTCTATTCTGATTTTGGCTAGATAACTAAGGACGTGATTATGCTTTTACCTCCGTACTGATTTCTATCCCCTCACGTCCCATTGATCAAGGAACTCCAGAGGAGCACAATTGGGACTTAAAAGAATCCAATCTATTTTCCAACAAGTTATTAGAGGTTTGGATATTCATTACTGGGTATAATAGAAAGTAGAAAAGAAAAAGAAAAGAAACAACAAAAACAGAGAGCTTTTTTCATTACTAATTTTCAATATTTCAGATCCCAAGAACCAAACATCAGAAGTACTTCAGATGCTCATACATTATTATTAAAGACAAGCTACATATTAAAGAGACAGAACTGACCTGGGTTTTGCTATGACCACGTCCTTTGGTGATACAATATAGTACAGTGGTTCATCACCTTCAGCCCACTGACCACCAGCATAGCTGCTACCTAGATTCACACTAAAAGAGTTTCACACCTATATAAATATAAATTATTCTGCTGTATGTAGATGCTGAAATTTGAAAATAAGCATGTAACCTGAGAAAGGAGCATGAGCAAGTGAATAGTCCTTTGCCTTGTAATGCTCAAAGCCATGTACAGGTAGCGCATCAGTTGAAAGTTCATCATTATTCCATGTAACAACGCGTACTTCTGGTCTCTGTGCATTTCCCTGCTACAATTAGGTTAAATGAGTTAAAAGCAAGATCAATTACAGTCCACTTAGATGAAAAGTGAAGGAACTTTATTTTTCTTTTATAATTAACTAGAAATAGATTATAGATCCCTTGTAACAAATGTTGGGTAAACTATACTTTTGTCGAAGAGCTTTTCTTCCCCTTATATGTAGTTGTCCCTCCCATTGGCCACTAATTTATTTCTAATTGCTCTTACATCTCATGCATTGAAACTTTGTTTACGTCAAATCTTTTATGGCAAGCTCCATTAAAGAGTCAATCCGACTATATGAATACACAATTGATATTCAGGGAAATGTCACAGTGAATCTAAATGGCAGTCAGTGACCAAAACGAAACACTACCCAAATGTCATTGGACAATAGTAGAACTTTGTGCATCTTATATCACGTAACTGCTTGCCAAATATTAATAGTCAGTTACTATGCTCAAGATTGCTAAAAGCCTGTTTTCCTATATTTGCATTTTTCAGAATATTAAAAAATTGCCCATATGACAATCTACTTACACGCAGACACACATTACCATGAAAACATCACATATATGATAAAACAATGGTCAATCCTGAACAATTAACTAAAAATGCTGGAGCTTCTAATTTGCTAAAAAAATCAATTGTGAAAAGCACTAATATGAAAAATGAAATGTAACATGGAAATTCCCAAGAACCAACAAAAAGCAGGAATCACATGATGCTTGACTGAAATAAAAGCGCAAAGAACGACAAAAGTCTGCTCTCTGCAACAAAAATAATCACAAACTAAACTTTAATAGCACCTTTACTAAGAACAAAATTTTAAGAGCAGTAAGAGGGGAGAAATCCCCCGATGCAAATTCATGAATGCAAGGAACAAAATGTAATTATACAGCATGGGATGAAAAAGGTACCTGACGTGATGGAACAGAGCTACTAAATTCCTTCTCCCCATCTTCTTCACCAGGGATATAAGCTAGAACAACCAATGTATCACCAAAAGGGGCAATTCCCGAAATTAAATAGCTGGTACTAAAGGATGCCACAATATCCACCTGGTTCATACTGGACACCGGGACAGGCCTATATGAACCATTGGCTGCTCTAGACTGATTTGTTTTTATTGATGTGATTTTGATTGATGTTCCCCAAGCAATGACCAACAGTGAGTCATCCTGAAAGAGATGAAAAACAGTGAGAAATGCATGAAACCAGACAACAGTTACTTTATAGTAGGACTGAGAACCAAAAAAAAAAGGACCATTTATGCAAACTAAGAAAGAGATTAGGTGGGGTGTAAGCTGACTCATATCTTAAAAGCTAATCTTCTATTATTATGAAGGTATGGGATAGAGCAGGAATTCATATATCTTGTGGATACAAAATATATAACTTCATTCTAGTCTATAGTTTCTAAGAGTTCTAAGAGGCTTGGTGGCCTTCCTTGGGTTCTAGAGTTTACACACTTGTAGTATTTGTGATCCCCTTACTTCTAGCCCCCAGTATTCTCTTCAATACTTGCTCAATTAACTTCTACTACGCACAACAAGACATTGTTGATATGTGAACAAGACTACGCGCAGTGAACCAGAGGTCCAAGACATTGTTGATATGTGAACAAGACTACGTGCAGTGAACAAAAAGTTTATACTGAAAGAAACTTGAAAAATAAGTTACAATCGCCATGATAGTGAATAAAGAGAGGTCCCTGACGCCCTCATATATAAGCATTGTAGGAGAGTTTGCTATGCACCAGGCAAATAATTTATCAGAAGTGGGGTCAACTAACAGCATGATACACTTTTACTAACCTGCCAAACTAAGTGAGGCAGCAAAAGCTCAGGGCGTGGGCTTCCACGTGGTCTTTCTATGAATGTTATGCGCTGATCATTTGCAGTATCATATACTTTCACGCCTGCATCATTAGCCCATGCAATGAGACTTGATCTCCACTTCACCACATGTATTGGTCCCTCACCAGAATGCAAAACCTGGCCAGACATATTAGTCTTCAGATGGTACAAAACAAACTGGAAAGTTTTACAAAAATGGCTATACTATAAGTTAAGTACAAACCTGATCTTTAAACCCTAGCCATCTTTTTGTATTCAAGTATAAGTGGCCTGCGAGCCCACCAGCTACAAATCTTCTAGATGATTTTCTTACATAATCTGGATCTAGAGCAATAGCCTTCATAGGGCGATGATACTCGAACTTCATTTTCTCATCTGTAAAAAGGCTGTTTATTACAACAGACCCATCATCTGAACAGCTTCCTATATATTCACCTTCTATCTCAAAGCTAAGATCGTTCACAGCAGCAGTATGAGCAGAAAACTCCTTGACCTGTAAGGAAAGCCAATCAGGTAAAGACATTGCCATCCATACATATCAGGAGTAAAACTCTTTCAATTTGACTGTATATCGTCCAGAAACTCCACAGATGACAACATTACTCAAGAGAGAGGAAAAACCAATGCTCAAAATGCTTAATAAATTCCTGCTGTCAAACAATGGTAGAGAACAGACATCAATTATTTCTTATATTAAATGATCTTTCTGTAAACTATACAAGCTTCCAATTGTGAGCAATAATGATTTACAAACGTTACTTGATTTAAGGATGCAGAAAGAGGACAAATTTTTTTTCTTTGTCATTTTTATAGGGATGCAACTAATATAACAGAATTCAAGATATCATGTACATGAACATGGAAAGACATGATAGCAATTAATCCTTCAGTTGCTTGAACATTAAAGATTCCCTGAAATCATGGTGTTGAATACTGCATTTCTCCTCTCTTTCTTTCTAGTTTTGAAAGAAACAAATTTTATTGATCACAAAGAATGATACAATAAAGTGAGTGAGTGGTTCACAAGCGAAAGAAGAAACCAGAAATCTAAACCTAAACATCATAGATGAAGCAGACAACAACCCATAACCCTATGCTTAGACTACGGCTGCCCTCCAGTGAAGAAAAATATCAGCAATGCTAGTGTCTGAATTTTATAGAGGCTGACAGAGCTGCCATAAAACTTCACTCTAACCCAAAGCTCCTCCAGTGAAAGAAAATATCAGCAATGCTAGTGTCTGAATGTTATAGACGCTGACAGAGCTGCCAAAAAACTTCACTCTAACCCAAAGCTCCTCCAGTGTGCACACACCTCTTTAATGTTTAAAATTTCTTCTATATCTTTCAGTCCAAAGCCCTATGACAGCTAGCACACTAGAGTCATAGAGAAATTAGCCTTCTTTCCTTGTCCAAAGCCAAAATTCCTGGCCCTTGATAGAGCAAGACTCCATGCTAGGCTCTCCCAACTCAAACCAGCCACGGTATACAAGTAATACAACCTCTTTCACAGGAAATAAGATACACACTCCTGGAATGTACACATGACATACAAATGTGGACAAAAGTGGGAACTCGTCCGTTGTTGTAGCAAGCACCCCTTCCTTATTAACCAAAGATTATGATGTGGGTGGAACCACAACCTTCAAAACTAGCAGGCAAGAAAGCTGGGGCTGCGTTTACTGTCCTCTAACTTAATGCAAAATATTTAAAAAAATCCAAAAGAAAAGGAATTCATATGATAACTTTCTCTTCACATCTCAAGGAACTGGAAATATACCTTTATTTAAATTGCTGATCTAAATTGTGAATTCATATACCTTTCCCGGATAGTTTAAGGAAAATTTCCTTAGGAACTGGACATGTGAACTCAAAGACTACCACAGAGACATCCAAAAGAAACCATCAAACCACATTTCTTGCCAATGTAACACTTTGTATTCTCTACAATATCATAAAGGTAATTTCCTGATCACCATAAAAAAAATTCCAAGTGGCATTGTTTACTGCATGTTCTGTCCTCTAATTTTATGTCAATCAAAAAGTTACAATGGATAAGAGGGGCTTCCAATTCCCATCTCCTGGAAAACCTTTAGGATCCACTCAGCTTATGCCTCTCTTGGCGTAATTTACTTCTGGAAATGTGGAACTCCAAACCTACCTAGCAATGTCCAAACAATCCATCCAAATGCAATCTAGATGTAAAAGTTTGGATTATCTACAATTTTCCCTTCCCAAGCCAATTAGCAAATTCTCTTGATCTCAAAGGTTTCACTACAAGTACAACTAAACTAGACAAATTCAAAGCTCTACTTTCTTCTAGTCTCTAAACTAAGCATCACTTTATTCTATTCTCTAAGCTAAGCACCACTAATTTCAAACCATACTGTACTCAGTTTCTCAGTAAAACACTAAAAATTCAAAATCACCAGCAAAAACAAGATCAACCTCAAATTCAAAGTAACCTAACTTTCAATGCAAAACTCGAATCGAATTGAATCCAAGCTGAGTCTCTCTCTAACCTGATTGCCGAGAAAATCGAGAATATGAATCGTCCCGCCGTGCGTCCCGAGCGCGATCATCCGCTCCGCGACGGCGATACACGAAGCGACGTCGTTCGCTAGCAGCGTCGGAATGCTGCCTCCCATTCTCTGGTACTTGAGCCTCGGCTCCTCCTCTTCCTCATCCTCCTCTTCTTCTTCTTCTACTTCTTCTTCTTCCTCTTCTTCCTCCTCGTCGCGCTCATCGTCTCCTTCCACGCCGTTGTCTGGCGGAATCGGAGCCATTGTTATGAAGGTCTTCAGCTCTGCTCGTCTCTCAGAGCGAATGATTGTGAGTTTGAGAGAGAGAGAAAGAGAGGATCTGTTTTAATGTGGGAGAGCTTCGCTGTGCTTCTTATTTATTTTTATTTTTTTCTCGTTTTTGATTTTGTGGTTTTCCACTTGAATTATTTATTTGCAAGACAACAAAACGGGGTGTTACATTCTGTCACGTATGCAACACAACCCCGTAGAGGATGCACTTTTCATTTCGTTACGGCTTTTTCTTGGTCTGATACTTCGTTACGCTTGTATACACAAAATTAATGTTCTAATGGTCACTTACTATTTGGTCTATTACTACGGGACTATAGACAATCGAATCAACTGACTACCTTAGATTTTTTTTTTTTGAAAGGGAGCCGAGACTCCTCCTATATTATTGGAGCCTCGTTCATATTATTAATAATCAAAGAACTTGACAACTTTATGTAAATGGGATGAAAATTCTCTTTTGCAAATTAGCTTTTAAGTACGGGTGCGTGTTTTTGGTGGATGGAAAGAAAACGATTTTTCATTTGGGAGATCATGTGTTCGAATCTCATCATGAGTGGGGAGAGATACGGGATTTAACATAATAAAAAAATTAAAATAAAAAACTAAACTCATAAAAAGAAAAAATTAGACAGACTACCTACATAACTCACCTGAAAACGGTCTATAATAACAAAAAAAACATAAGAAAGTAAAAGAATAATGTTAAGTGAATAACTTTTTTGTAACTCACCTTACGTTGTCTGTTTATAGGGCACAGTTTATCATTTAATGAAACAAAACAATTACTTACATATATTCTTAGAGCATCTCCAACAGCTTCCCTATTTTTTTTGTAAAATAGGGAAGCAAAAGTCAGAATCTCTAAAAAAATTATGTTCCAACTCCAAGAGCTTCCCCATTTTGGAGATTTTCACATTTATTACAACTACATTCATATTTATTTCAACAATATAATATTCTTTTATTTATTTATTTTCAAACATGCAATAAATACTCTATATCTAATACATTTATTGTAAGTTGTAATTAACTATTACTTTTAATTTATTCTATAATAATAAATTTATTTATTTTAAATAAAAATCTATATAAAATTCTATCATTAATGATTACTTTTTAGTTTTCTGTGTCAAATTGATTTGATAATTAATTTTTCATTCTGCAAATTTTTCTTTTTTAATTAATTTTTCATTCTGCAAATTTTTCTTTCTCTCCCTACAAATATAGGGATGCATATATTCTCTCTCATCCAAATCCTCATTTTAGGGAATGAGATGGAGAATCTGTTGGAGGAGATTTAGAGCCCAAAATCCCCAAATTTAAGTAAAATCTCTATTATAGGGAATCTGTTGGAGATGCTCTTACAGTATATACTATATGTTTATATAAGAGCCTTACTGGCTCCATAATTAGTTTCATAAGTGAGAACATCCCACAAAGGGAAATAATGCACAGGGTCATTCCAAATTAAAAGCGAAAGGGCGCAGATCCCAAAAAAGGCTATAAAAGCAGCCACATACTGTAAATGAGATAAGTCCAATATTGTACCCTTATTAGTACTTTCTACTTTGTCATTACGCCTGCTACATTAGAGCATCTCCAATGGAGAAGTCTTTTAATTTTGTCAAATTTTGACAAATGACGTAAAATTGTCAAAATTGACAAATTTTAACTCCAACCGAAGTGTTATATTCAAATATTAAAATATTATTTTCTTCAATAACAATCAAAGAATGAGAGAGAAAGAAAGAGAAGAGGAAGGAAAGAGAGAGCATAATGGAGAGGATTGTGGTATTAAACAAGGGAAAATGACCATTTGCATAAAAATGGGGAAAAACTTGCCCATTCCAATGTTACCTACCCACTCCAATGAATTTTGGCAAAAATACCTAACTACCCTATACTAAAACCACATCTCTCTCTCAAGCTAGGGTTTCACTCTTTTCAATCACTTTCCGATCCTCACTATCCTCACCCTCCTCCTCCTCTCCTCTCCTCTCCTCTCCTCCACCGCTACCTCACCGCCGGAAACCACAGCCTCCGCCTTCATCTGCTCCACCAACTCGGCCTCCACTGCTGCCACCTACCCGAAATCGACCTCTTCCGCTCCTCCTCCGCCTCCTCCTCCCCCGCCCACTCCTCCTCCTCAAACGACGACGTTTCCACCAACCCTAACCCTACCTCATCCTCCTCCGCCGCCGCCTTGAAATCCACGCCGCACTACATCATCCCCGACCCCCACATCTCCTCGCAGTTCTACACCTTCAACCTCGAATCCCACCTACCTCATATTGTGTATTTTTTTTTCTTCTTCATATATGATGTACTTCAATACTCTATGGACTTCAACGATCTTACTCTGAAAACAAAATATTTATAGGGACTTGGGGATCTTTACGTTGGTTTTCTTTCATCTGAAATGAAAATTCCATCCTTTTGGATCTTGACAAATAATTGTGGTGGTCGTTTGACTTCTTCGAATTAAGCGGGCATCGCCTTACTGGCTATCGATCTCTATCTTTGTGTTGGACTATTGGTCCTGAATTGTCTACTAACTCCATGACAAGTTCTTTCAGATTGTATAAGTAGTGACAGTATTCTTAGCCTTTTGTCTAATTTGGGATTCCAAATTATGTTGTTGGGAACAATTGAGATTCTCTGATTCCTGTTGCGTGATTCTAACTTTGCATTGTGAGTGGTGCAACTAGCCAGATTGTGCAGTTCCTCAGATTTCTTCATGCCATTGAAGGAGGAGACCAGAATACAATCGATCTTGAATAGCACTAGAGAGCATAGTACGTCTACTTTTGTACTGCTTGGAATACTGCTGTACTTTCTGGAAAGATTGATTCTGTATTCTTCTCTAGAAAGTAGAAACGAATGTTGACAATACTGTTGAGAACGTAAATTTCATATGATGAAAATTGGTTGTGGGTCAAATTGAATTACTGAAAGTCAGTAACATGCTTACTGGGAGATCAGTAACATGATTACTGGGGAACATGCTTACTGGGGTCAGTAACATGCTTATTGGAATTTGTAAGTTACTTACTTGTTCTGAGATTAGGCTCAATAGTAGTCAGAGACCTGTTGGTACAAAGCCAATTCCAACACCACAGGCTCATTATGGGAAGGCTTCAAAGCAGAAAAATAAAGGTCGCCATGCCCCGTACAATCCGGTACGTGGAAGAAATCAGAATGCTGGAAACAAAGTGACACGACGCTCCAACACTTGGAGGCGAGAAGGTGGCGAAACCGCACCACCTTCAGGGGGTCAGTAGCATGCGTACTGGGGGTTAGTAACATGCTTACTGGGGGTCAGTAACTTGAATACTGGAAATCTGGAATCTGTAACCTGATTACTGGTGGTCAGTAATCTGATTACTGGGGGTCAGTAACATGATTACTGATGGTCACTAATTTCTTATTAGTGGTTATTGGGGGTCAGTAACACCAGTAACCACTAATAACCTGATTAGTGGGGGTCAGTAACTTGATTACTGAAAATCTGGAATATGTAAATTGCTTACTGGTTACTGACCCCCAGTAACCTGATTACTGGGGGTCAGTAACATGATTACTGGAAATCTGAAATCTGTATGTGCTTACTGGGGGTCAGTAATCTGATTACTGAGAGTCAGTAACATGCTTAAAGTCAGAGTCAGTAATTTAATATTGAAAAAAAAAACCGGCGAAAAAAATTTAGTGACCGAAATCCGGCGATTCCGGCGGTTCCGGCGATCGACCATGGGAGGCCGGCGGAGTTGGGTGACATTTCGGCAAAGTTTCTTTATCTTCCACTTTCTCAACACATTATAATTCAAAAATCTGTTAGATAAGACAGAAGGACAAAAAAAGAAGAAAAAAATTAAAATTGTACTAGGGTTGAAAAAGATTTGTTCAAATGGGCAATAGAGTTGTTACCTTATGTTCAATAGGGGAGAAAAATAAGATGGTCATTGGAATGGGTAATGAGGGGGTCAAATTAACATTAAATGGTCATTTTCTAATTAAACAATCAAAGAAAAAGATTTGACATTATTGAGAGCCATGTCAAATTTGACATGAAGAAGGGATTAGTCAAATCCACAAAGGATTTGACAATTTCATTGAAGTAAATTTTTCAGTCATTTGTAGCCGTTAGAGTTGGTTTGGCAAGAATGACTCCATGGTTGGAGATGCTCTTAGGCATCAGAGAGTAGCAGCCCGGTCTTCCATCTGATATATATGCGTGGTTTGATAGGTACCGAGGTATCAGACATTTGGCACCGCATTCCGGGTATCCCGACAGTCATCACTCATACCGGGAAATAAGACATTATTGTAATCAAAATTACCAATAGCAGGTAGGAGACTCATGTTTCCCGTGCGCTAGCCCCCCGTAACCCACCGTTAGAGACTCTCTCTCTCTCTCTCTCTCTCTCTCTCTCTCTCTCAACAACCACACCCACACCAGAGCTTCCATGCTCGACGAGAAGCCGGAGCTCCACCTCTCCGACCTCCGCAGCAACATCAGCCTCATCGCCAACAAATAGATCCATTCCTCCCAAAAGACAGAGCGGCGGCGAGAGACGCGAGACACCGAGGCAGAACGGCGGTGAGAGACGCGAGGCACGGAGGTAGAGCGGCGACGAGAGACGCGAGGCAGCGAGCGGCGCGGCATAGTGGCGAGAGACGCGAGGCAGTGGGATCTGATCATATATATATATATATATATATATATATATATATATATATATATATATATATATATATATATATCTCTCTCTCTCTCTCTCTCTCTCTCTCTCTTCGGCAAACAGAGAAAAAGGCTAAGGTTGCTCCTTCTTCTAAGGAAGCTGACGCTCCATTGTCGGATGACGATACTGACGCGCCATCAGAGGACGATGTCGACTCGCCGTCTGAGGATGACTCGGAGGATGGCACGGCGGATGATAATAATGGAGTCAGTGGATTGATGAAGGGCGAAAGATTAGTTATGGTTGGTTTGAGTTTGTGTGTTGGGGTTTTGCTTCACGTGGCGATCGATGAGATCGTTTTACAGTTGAGATCTTATCAGATCTGGCCGACGAAATTAAATGGAGTATATGGAGGTTGATTTTTGAGGTTCAGTTGCATTAGAAGCACGGCGGAGGACGGCGGAAGACGGCGGAGGTTGATTTATGAGGCTCAGTGGCATTAGAAGCGCGGTGGAGGACGGCGGAGTTTCTTAGACTCAGTGACATTAGAAGCGCGGCGGAGGACGACGAATCTTGATTTTATGAGGCTCAGTGGTATCGGAAGGGCGGCAGAGGACGGCGGAGTTTCTGAGGCTCAGTTGCATTAGTTTGAGATTTGAGGTTCAGTAGCATTAGAAGTACATAGTTTGGATTTTTTTTTTTGCCTCAATGAGGTTAATTTCGTAATTTATGAGTTAACGAATTCTGTTAGTTTTGGATGGAAACCTGCTAGTGGTAATTTTAAAAAGCAATCTTACTATTGGTAAATATGAACACAAAATTGTAGTTTTGAGTAATTTCCTAGAGAAATAATTGGTGCGCCAAGTAGGGGCCGTATTTTGCCTTTCCCTAAGTATTCAATACCTCCTGCTCTGGTGGAAATCGTCAGCAGTGTCAAAAGCCCAAATTTTATGGATCTTACTTGCAACCTTTTTCCAAACACCTCCGGTACCAATACAGACGCAGTCCCAAATTCAACTTCTACGGATCCCGAAAACGCTCTTGAGATCTTAAAGCAAGATCTTTCTAAAATCTAATAGCTAGCATATCGAGAGTACGCTCTAAATGTCGAACTCTAGACACGGGTGCAGGATAAGGAAAAAGAACAACAACTTATGCGGGCAACTCTGAGCAATAGAATCAACTACAATGGGGCCATAAACCGGGCCCCTATTAGACAAATCTCGGTAGCATCAAGACACCTTTCAAGTTGGAACCAATGCTATGAATCTTTTTCGTTCCCAAGCCCCTGCTCCTCATCCAATGCAACACATCAATTTGACCCTATTTAATCCCACTCTCTAACACCCTCCATCGGAGCCCACACTAATAGAAATGTCATCTTTTGGCACAGAGCAATAATCAGGAGGTGTCTTAGATTCCCAAACTGAACTCCCAATCCAGATAAGTCACTCACTCTAACAATAAATCAGAAACGAGGATAACGACCAGACATGGCCCATTATTTAACAGTTGGCATCTGATCAGGACCATTCACATACCAAGTAAAAGCATAGAAGAAGCCCCCATATTCAAAGGCCTTCAAAATGTGTCATTACGACGATACCGGTAGCCCAATTCACCATCTAGAAATTTTTCAGTCCCACATGGACTCTTCTTAATAAAATAGTCTGGAGTTCCAATCCAAAATCAATTGGCTATGGAAAGAGTAGCACAAACTCACAGGCTAGGTCCCATTTTTCCATGTGAGATTTATATCTCAACACGCACCTGCACGTGTGGCGAACTTTCAAGCCATACACGTGGACAACTATTTGTGTGACGTGGAATCTATGTGGCTCAGGGGGGAGAGAAAGAGAGAGAGAGGAGGAGAGATATAGAAAACACACACGTGGGTAACCCGCTCTGATACCATAATAAAGTAGTCTGAGGTTCCAATCCAAAACCAATTGGGTATGGAACGAGTAGTCCAAACTCTTATATACCCACAGACTAGGTCTCATTTTCCCACGTGAGATTTATATCTCAACACCTCGGTACACCAATCATATGGCCTACCATGCATGTCAAGAGACGCTAAGTGCAGAGGCCTTAGCTAGTTCCTTAAGCTCCCCGACTCGATCCATTGATAAGCTTCTTAATCTATTTATACTAAGGACAAGTGGCCAGACATCGTCATCACTATTTATAGTGTATCAACCAGATAACAAAAAACCTACTATTTCTTCAAATTGATGTTAATTTTTTTTTTTTTCACATACGAAAAATATATTCTACAGTGCCAAGCACAATATTCTACAATACAACAGATGTCATTTTACAGTCTCAGGTAAGAATTGGCAGGACCACTAAAAAATTGTACCAACCTGAATTTAATTAGTGTTTTGTAACACTGAATTCTAGTCTACTAAAAGTATAGATCATTAAAGATTATGAACCAAAGATCACGTCATCAAGCCATAAAGAGCAGTCGGTCCATCAAAAAATAGTAGCACCACTAAAAGTAGCACAAAAATAAACCAAAGTAAGTCCAAGTCTGGGCAGCATAGCCGAAACAATATGTCACTACAACATTGAATATCTTAGGCGACGAAAATTTTTCGTCACCTAAGATTTTCGTCGTCTAAGATCTTAGGTGACGAAAATTTTATCGTCTAAGTTTCGTCGTCTAAAGTTTGTGGTCTAAGTAAGGAGGCGACGAAAATATAAGAATTTCATCGCCTTAGATAAATCTTAGACGACGAAAAAATTTCGTCGTCTAAAAAAATGGTGACGAAAAAAAACTCTAAGAGGACGAATTTTTTCGTCGGCTAAATTACAGCTTAGACGACGAAACAAATGTTTCGTGGCCTAAGATAATTACTTAGACCAAGAAACTCAACATTTTTCGTCGCCTAAGATGAAGACTAAGTCGACGAAACAAATAGTTTCGTGGTCTAAGCTAGTTACTTAGGCCACGGAACATAATATTTTCGTGGCCTAAGAGGTGATCTTAGGCGACGAAATTATTATGTTTCGTGGCCTAAGTAACTAGCTTAGACCACGAAACTATTTGTTTCGTCGACTTAGTATCTAGTTTAGGCCACGAAAACATTCTGTTTCGTCGACTAAGTAACTAGCTTAGGCCACGAAATTGAATTTTTCGTTGCCTAAGTAAGTATTAAATTTTTTTTAAAAAAAATCTAATACTGAATATTCATATAAATTAAAAAAAAATTATCTATAAAAATTAAATACCGAATATTAATAAGTTTATTCATACATTTGTTCAATAAAAATATTAAACCGAACAATATCGTAGTAAGAGAGAGGAGCCTGCAAGCTACTGTGGTCGGTTCCTAAACAGCTGGAACTGTTCCTCCAACCAGCTAAGACGGTTTTCACTATTCTGGTACTTCTCATTTGCCAATCGTGTCTGCTCCTCAAGTATGCCGATATGCTGTCGGGCCTCCTTATTGGCCAGTCGTACATGCTCCTCTGCAAGTGCGATACGCTCTCGGGCCTCCTCATTTGCAAGTGCGATACGCTCTCGGGCCTCCTCCTCCAGTCGTCTCATACGCTCCTCATTTGACGACCGATTGCGTCCAGTGGAACTTTCCCCTTGCGATGATTGGGAGCTGACACCGAAAGTGACTCCTCCTAACCCCCGGATCTCACCGCTGTTTCGCGGTCCCAGTGCGTTGACAAGCACTTGGGCCGGCTTGAGTCGGCTCGTCAAAATAGTGAACGATTTGATCTTCCGGAACGTCGGGGTGGTCATTCCTCATAGTGGTCATCACCCTCTCGAGCTCGACATTGATACGGCGCTGCATTTGAAAATGAAGTACGTTAGTGCATTAATAACTTATGTCGCTGTTATCAGATTTGGCCAAAATTTGTGTACATTATCAATACAAAGACCAAGTAAGTAACATGCATATGAATAATGCATTCTAAATAATCCAAACATAATCGGCAGATACTCTTCATCAAACCACAACAGTTAAACATAATCCAAACATAATGCATTCACTAGGAGTTTTGAGATCGCATGATTAGAATGGTTTTAACTTGAGTAAATACACAAAGTTAGATAACTTAAGGGAAATATTAAAGAGCTTATGCATATGCTTATGAATTTCTCTTGATAACATGTGTATTGATCATATTGGTGATGGATTTCCAAATTCCTAACATTCTATCATTCTTGGTCTATTTTCTTATAACCGGCCATGTCTAGTTATGAGATAAGGGAAACTTACTATATTTTCTGCCGCTTCCGGGTGCTCAGGAGGGTACACCATCTCATAATTCTTCACCAACGGGAATGGTTCACCCTTTTGCTTCAATTCGAACGCCCCGTAGATGAAAGGCTTTGAACCGGACCGATGGTGCAACGTCTTCTTCCCCCGGTTGAGGGCGTTGACGGTCGATCGTCTCTGTAGAAGTATGATTAAATATGAGACAAATAGTTAGCATTGAAATAAAACTAAAATGAAAAATGTTAACATTTGAAAGCACAGACTAATATTAAAAAATTATAGACCTGGAACTCATCGCTCTCGAAGTGGTGAACCAGCCAAGACCACTCCTCCTTCCTATCTTTGAACTCTTTCGGAATTTTTCCAGGGTTGTCAATCCTAAGCCTGTTGAGCTTGCTCTTGAAGGCTGTGAAGGTCTTAGCGGCATGCTTGTAAACCCACTTTACCATCTTCTTATCATCCCAAGGGATGTCATAAACAAGCTATTACAAAAAAAATGGAATTAATATGGAAGCTGATAGATAACTAAAATATTAAAAATTATAGTTAACTTACGTCGAGTTCATATTTGAGCTTCATCTGATCATCCTCCTCCAGATCCCACCAACTTGCAGCAGTCATGGGAATGCTATCCCAAATGATATGGCCGATATCATGAGTCATCCAACTGTTCAGTGCATTGGTCTGCGGTCCGTGCAAGAACTCATCATCCATGACAATCTTCACCTTCTCTCCGTGCTGCACCCAAGACGTGTAGGCCTTCAAGCCTTTTACCAACCCTCGTTTGTGTTTGGGAGGAGGTGCTGCCAAAACAATAATAATTTAATTAGAGAGTAATAACACTCATTTATAACTAAATGACTTAATTAAAAGTGTTGGATTATGTTTACCTCCATCAGGCCGAGGACGAAATGTGCGCCGACAGCTAATCTCTTCACCATCGCTGTCTTCGACGTCAGGTGTGGTTTCTGCTACTGGAGGGGTTGCAGTATCTTCCACCGGCAACGGGGGAGGGGGGGGGAGGTGGTGATACATTCGCAGATGATTCCGTACGCGGCTGCGACGAACTCCCTTCAGAGACATTTGACCTGTAGAAGCGGTCAAATAACTCCTGCCTCTTCTTCTTGAGAAATCCATGAGTCGGCGGCATATTTTTCCTGTAAAGAAACACAAATTTGTATCACAAACACAACATATATTATATCATTTTTCTAACAAATGAATAGAAAATAAAAGAAAATCTCTGAAGTCTTTCGGCCTATTTAATTGGAGCAATGGCTTGAGCTATCATATTAAATGGAAAACAGGCAAGTGTGGCACTGGATGTACAAAAACAATAAGAAAATGTGATGATGATGGACAATGATATCAAGTTCGGGTTGGATAGAACTATAAGCCAACATCCTTTTCTGTGATCATCACCTAGTGTGTATAATATTTAACATATAGTCCCCAAAATCCGCGTCCAAACGACTTTGAATGTAGAGAAGTAAACATGAACATGTAAGATTCCACATTTTACTTGTTTTGGGTGATAAGTATCCATTAAGCTTCATTGAGTTCATTCCTACCAACTTAATTTCCTAATTATGTCGAAGGAAAATAGAACCAAAAATATCTACCTTGTCAATTTCATGTTTACTTCGGCAACTAGTCAATTTCATGTTTACTTCGGCAATTAGTCAATTTCATCAATAGAACCAAAAATATCTTCGAAACTTGATTGGTGCTTTATTTTGAGTAACTTTAAGCGCAAGGTGCGTAGAACGTTTAAATTAGTACAACATCTCGTTAATTTAGAAACTTCTGAATCTTCTCTACCTAGCTATCTAATGACAAACAGGTGATAACCAAAAGTTTACTAAAATATATGTGATTGAATTGACCCCTACACCTGTTAATCAGATAATGCATAAACTAATTAATCAAAACTGTTTACATAATAAGACATGGATTAATAATAAGTCTCCTCTGCCGGCATTTACTGGATCAACTCTTTGATTGAATTTGCTAGCTAAGCAACTAGTCAATTTCTATGCACACCAAACCATATATATGCACACCAAACCCTGCTACTAACTATGCACACCAAACCATATATATTCACACCAAACCATATATATTCATGATGGATTATAAACGTTATACTGACGAGGGAGAGAATTAGAGAGAGACAGAGAGCATACTGATCGAGAGAGGCAGAGGCGAGGGAGGAGGAGGCGAGGGAGGCGAGGGCGGAGGCAAGACCGGCGAGCGACGAGGAGGCTGGCTGAGGAGGTGGCTAGGGCTGGTAGAGGCAGAGGCGAGACCGGCGAGTGAGGCGGCAGAGGTTGAAGTGGGGGCCACAAGGCGGAGGAGGGAGCGGAGGCGAGGGAGGCGAGGGCGGAGGCAAGACCAGCGAGCAACGAGGAGGCTAGGGCGGAGGCTGGCTGAGGAGGTGGCTAGGGCGGAGGCGAGGGCTGGTAGAGGCGGAGGCGAGACCGGCGAGTGAGGGGGCGGAGGTTGGGGCGGGGGCCACAAGGCGGAGGAGGGAGCGGAGGGTGAGGCGGCGTGAGGAATCGGGGAGATCGAAACAGACCAAAGATGAATTAGGGATTGCAGATCGGGTATATTTAACTGACTTAGGTGACGAAACTGCCTCTTTCGTCTCCTAAGACCAAACCTTAGACGACGAAATCAAAAATTCGTCGCCTAAGAAGTAAAACTTAGGCGACGAATAAATATTTCGTCGCCTAAGATAATTTCAAATTTTTCACAATTGATTGAAATTCAAATTAGGCCGCCAATTTATTAAATGAAAAAATCTATATTTACTTAGACGACGAAAATATAATTTTCGTGGCCTAAGTTATTACTTAGACGACGAAAAAACAAGTTTCGTCGTCTAAGTAATAACTTAGGCCACAAAAATTATATTTTCGTCGTCTAAGTAAATATATATTTTGTCATTTGGCGGCCTAATTTTACTTTAATGTGTTAAAACATTTACGACGAGTTGATCATAGGGGAAAACAATTAGGTTTATATATACTAAGTATCTGTCAGTCGAAGTACGTACGTACACACCGTTTTATAATTGTAATTATACATCACAAACAAATTTATTGAATTAAAAAACATAATTTAAATCTGATCATGGCTCTCCATCATAATCGTCATCGTTTGTATCATTTGTATCTTCAATCGTATCAGTAAAGTCCTCATTGGAATTTTCATCGTCGTCTGATTCCTCATCATCCTCGTCATTAATGAAGTCGTCATTGGCTCTGTTTTGAGATGTAGATGCAGTTGGGACTGCAATGTATTCATCAGAAGTGACGAAATGCAAGCAGTTGTCGTCGCGAATAGCCTCTACATTAGGGATTTGAGAGGCCGAATGCTCTTGATATGGTTCATCAGTGTCGCCGTCATCTTCATCATCATGTTCTTCACCCCCTTCAATTGTAGACGCACTCCATATATTCCTATGTGACATCGGGTTAACCACTTTCCAAAATCCACCGGCCTTAGGATCATCGAGATAAAACACATGTTTTGCCATGCTAGCAAGAATGAACGGCTCATTTTCATACCAACTTGTGTTTGTATTCACCGATAACATGCCGTAATCCATCTTTGTACTCCCAGGAACACTTTGATTAGTGTTAAACCATCTACACTTGAACAAGACAACGAACATATTTCCATATACTAATTCGACAACGGCGAGTAGCATTCCATAGTAGGTGAAGTCGTCACCATCTACCATGACCCCGCAATTTTGCGTTCTGCGGTTTACATCTCGTTGAAGTGTCACAAACTTGACGCCGTTGACAAAACACATCGCTCGCACCCTGTGGGAAATTGGCATTCTAGCCAAATGGTGCAATTCGGACGAGTACCAATCACTGTTCTGTATTTGGAGATTTTTCACCTGTCACGTTCTGATAAGTTATTATTTAAATTGAACTGACTAGCTAGAATACTAATATTGAAATGGAGATATTGTAACATAAAAAATATTGTGACGTACCCATTTGCGAAAGTAAACAGGAAATGTTCTTTTGTGCGTCTCTTTCGGCCTTCGGTCTCGACGATTTGCTTCAATCAGCTTCAAATGCTCACGCATGAAATATTGTGTTTCGTCACAGTGTTGTAGTACGCACCAATGAGCTTCAATTAGCTCAGCATCTGTCAGTCTTTCTGAAGTTGGTAAATTACCAAACGGACGTACAACACTTGAAATGACTGAAAGTTTTAACTCTGGTACTGTAGAGGCTGCTGTAGAAGATTCTGCTTCGTCACTGTTACGGAGATATAAGTTGCAGTATGTTACACATTCATGTGTAATGTACGACTCCGCTATCGATCCTTCAGGGTGACTCTTGCTTTTACATAACTGTTTGTATTGAAACAGTTGTCTGAAATTACACGTACAATTATTAGTGAAGTATATATACAAGAGAATATTATAATGAATGGGGAAATACGAATAATAAATAGTATCTTTCTTGAGGATACATCCAAGTGCAATGAACTGGACCAGTAAGCAGTGCTTGATCTGGAAGATGGATCATTAGATGAATCATACTGTCAAAGAAAGCAGGGGGAAAATCCTTTCCAATTTGTACAAAATGTAGATGATGTCTTCTTTGAGAATGAGAACATCTGACTTCTTTAGCTCTTTAGCGCATAACTTCTGAAAGAACCTACACAATGTTATTATAGGTTCGACCACATCTGGATGCAAATAGGGTCGGATAACCACTGGAATAAGACGTTGTAGCAATACATGACAGTCGTGGCTCTTCAATCCGTTAAACATATTAAGCCCCAAGTTAATACACCGAGATATATTTCCTACATACCCATGAGGATACTGTACTCCTTTAAACCATATGAAAACCTACTTCTTGAAAGCCGGTTTAACTGTGTAAGGTGCAACAGGTATGAAAGTCCCTGACGCCGTCTTCACTGGCCACAAGTGTTTTCGTAATCCCTTCTCCTTCAGATACTGACGTGCTTTCAAAGTGTCCTTACTCTTTCATTTAATATCAAGAACTGTTCCCACAATGCTGTCGCTCACATTCTTTTCTATGTGCATGACATCTAGGGTGTGCCTAATAATCAATTTCGGCCAGTAAGGCAAACCATAGAATGCACTCTTATGTGTAAAATACTTGTACTCGTTAGGGCGTTCCGGAACTGGTATTGTGGTATCACCGCTCAACACCCCGAAATCGAAAGAGTTCAGCTTCTCCAAAATTTCATCACCGTTCCAGGGACGGGGTTTAGGACGAAGCTCTACTGTTTTATCAAATGCTTTAGCATGAAATCGCCACTGGTGGTTAGCTGGAAGCCATCTACGGTGATTCAAGTAACACACCTTCCCAGCTCACCAAACAGAATGGACTTCGTTCAAAAAAACAGGACAAGCTTTATAACCTTTAGTCGCCTGAGACGACAACATCCCATAACCAGGAAAATCACTTATGGTAAACATCAGCATTGCTCTCATCATAAATGATCTTCCACTGTGCCTGTCAAAAGTAAGAGCTCCATTTTCCCATAAGTCTAACAGCTCGTCGATCAAAGGTTGCAGATACACATCCAAACACTTTCCTGGAGACTTTGGGCCTGGAATTAACAGAGACATCATACTAAATTCATTCTTCATACACATCCAAGGAGGCAGGTTGTACGGCACAAGAATAACAGGCCATGTACTATGACTCAAACTCATATTTCCATGGGGATTGAATCCATTTGAGGCAAGGCCGAGTCTGACATTTCTAACATCTCTTGCAAAATGAGGGAATGATCTGTCAAAGGACTTCCACGCCTCGCCATCTGCAGGGTGTCTGAGAGTATCATCATCTGTCCTTCTCTCTCCATGCCATCTCATTTCTTTTGCTGTGTGTAAAGACATGTAAAGACGCTTCAATCTAGGAATTAAAGGGAAATGACGAAGTACCTTCACAGGAACACTGTTTTCCTTAACTGTGCCTTGCTCCCACCTCCACGCGTGGCATATGGGACATGTAAAGACATGTAAAGACATGTAAAGACGCTTCAATCTAGGAATTAAAGGGAAATGACGAAGTACCTTTACAGGAACACTGTTTTCCTTAACTGTGCTTTGCTCCCACCTCCACGCGTGGCATATGGGACATTCATTAAGCTCGGCTTTCTCTTTGTAAAACAAAACACAGTTGTTCTTGCAGGTGTGGATTTTGTTATAACTGAGACCGAGATCGCCCAATATCTTATGTAGCGTGTAATAACTATCAGGTAGATAGTTAGGTTGTGGAAGGTGTTCCTTAAACTGTTTTACAAGACTATCAAAAGAGTCATTTGTCCACCTACTCTTGAATTTCAACTGCGTCTGTGAGATGATGGTCTCTAAAATAGTGTGAGGACTACCCTCGAATAATGAGATCTGCACTTGAGCAAGGAGTCTGGTATACTTATCATAATCAGCACTGTCAATAAGAGGAATAGTGCCATCCTCAAAAACTGCCTCTTGGAATTCCTCTTCCTCGCGTACTGGAGCAAAAGTAGGAAAAATGTCATGTAGAATGTTCATAGCCGGGTCAGTATAAGGCTCGAAACCACCAGTAACTGTTCGGTCATGGTATCCAGCCTGGATTTCGGCAACCGTAGGTTCATAATCTACTGCTTCACCGTGTTTACTCCATGTTGTATAATTCTGCATAATATCTCTGTTACACAGGTGATCGTAGATTCGGCCGATCGTCTTGCGCTTAGTATTCATACAACTTAAGCAGGGACACCTGTGTGTTTTCTTTCCTCCACCATGTTCACGTACAAAATTTATAAAAATTCCTACTCCTTCATGGTATTCTTCGCTCTGTCTTGGGTACTGCATCCAACTCCTATCTCTATCCATCGATCACCTGTTATATATATATATATATATATAAGACAAACAATAAATAATCACAAATTAACAAATAGACAATTTATATGCATGTTTTTTCTCGACCTTATGCCTCCGGTTAGGGTCCCATTCAGGAACACAAGACTTTGTTTCACAGTTTGTAGATCTTGTGTATTCGTTTTCAGTCGTGGGAAAATTTCGGCAGCATCTCCCCACAGTTCCTCAAGTGCACGAATATCTATACACCTAGTATGCACTCGAGGAACAGTGATGGGAGACCTCGTCGAAATATATACCCACGACCGCAAACGAATACACAAGACCTATACAAACTGTGAAACAATGTCATCTGCCCCCAAACTGTCCAAAAATGGGACAATTCAAGAATCTCTCCATGATTCTCGAACGGGATTTCTAATGATATATATAAATGCATGTATATCAGTGAATAAAAGAATGATTCATTCGTTTATTCACCGCTAATTATAAATCATATAACAATGATTTTCGTAAAATAATTATAATTATGAATTAAATTAATTAAAGTATTATTAAAATATATAATTCACTAATTTCACAAAAACCAACAATTTAATTGAGTATATATAGGTATGGATCAACAAAAGCAACATACTATCACCTCACAATATACACACACAACAATATATATTTATATAATTCTCTACCTCAAAAATGAAATATTTCAATGGAAAAAATTGAAATTATTGTTGAAAAAGATGAATAAAGATATCATACAAAGTTAAAAATCAATGGGTAGTAGTGAAGAAGGCTTAGGAAGACCCGATTTGAAGCTTTTCACATCTAAAAATGAAAATCGGTGGAAAAATTTGAGGGGAGGAAAAATTTAATGTTTTTTGCCTCTTTTCCCGATCTGGAAAACGAGTGTAGGTTTTATAGTCTGGGTTTACTTAGGCGACGAAAATTAATTTTTCGTCGCCTAAGAGCCACACTTAGACAACGAAGATTAAGTTTCGTCGTCTAAGAACAAAACCTACAGACGAAAAAAAATTCGTCGTGCTCGTCATCTTAGATCACGAAAAAAAAGTTCGTCGTCTAAGATTTTTTCTTAGGCGACGAATTTTCAATTTTCGTCTCCTAAGTACAAATCTTAGGCGACGACTTCTTTTTTTCGTAGTCTAAGATAATACACGGACGACGAATATTTTTTTCGTCGGTAGATTTTTATCTTAGACGACGAAAATAAGAATTCGTCGCCTAAGACAGTTCTTAGGCGACGAAAATTTTTTCTTAGGTGAGGAAAGTTTTTTCGTCTCCTAAGCTATCTTAGGCGAGGAATTTTTTTAAGTTTCGTCACCTAAGGTTTTTTTCCTTGTAGTGTGTGGTCCACCGTTTCATGATAGTATACCACAATATAATATTTCAAGCGTGGGGTGAGATATCCAAACATGCCTCCACCATTGTTATGTCTCATACTCACATTCCTTGTTACTTTGTAGAGCGCTTGGTCATCCTCGAAAAATGCTAGAGGATAGACTTCGCCAATTTCATGAAACACTCCATCTGTTGTAATTCTGAAAACCTTCACTAGATTGCATTTATCAAATGTATCAAGGTCTAGAATGTCGTATGGCGGGTTGGCTCTGCACTTAGAAGCAACACATAACTTTTGACTCTTAAAATTTAGGTGGGTGCCTGTATATAGTACCTCTGTCCACACATTGTGTATATTCCTAGTGATGAATTTGATTTTTGGAGCTCGAATGGTTTTAAAGTTGGGAAGCTAATTGTGCAGATGTAAAATGAGAGTTGCTAATGTTGGAACTAAACTCATCAATTACAGCTCCTTGATGTTGAACTAATAATGCTAGATATTTGAAAATCTCTTCAGTCACACTGATTTGTCGCTTATTTTCTTAGATCGCTTGCTCCATTTCCTCAATAATGGCTTCATTCAATGCAATCCCACTCTCTGATAGAAAAACTTCTTATCTGGATTGAGGAAGTTGTTTGAGAAAGAAAGAAGTGTATAAGGTATCTCTATCACTTACGTCTTGGAAATTCTCTGTAAGCTGAGTATCAACAATCTTCTTGATAACCCCATCAAAAATTAGTCGTTCCTCCAAAGCTTTAAATATATACTTGATCTTTACTGCAATTGTCTCATTAACCGTTAAGAGAAAAATGGACGACGCCTACATTTTCCGTTCTCTCAGAGACGGCGGTGATGCTGATTCCATATCCAGTCATCGATCATTGTTAGGGTTTTGGTTTTGGGTCTTTTGTCTTAAAACGAAAGAATTCTTTGGTTTCGGGGGATTTTTGCTTTTTTCTTTTTTTATTGATGTTAATAACGACAAAAGAAATCTGTGCAAATTCAATGTAACATCGAATTAGCAAGAGAATTGAATGAGGGTCGTTCATATTCACAGTCACAAATAATGAGACGCATTCATATTGAGGTCAAGTGCTAAATTTTCACTGTATTTTAGCTATTATAAGAGCATCTCCAACAGCTTCCCCAAAATTTTTGCAAAATAGGGAAGCAAAAGTAAAAATCTCTAAAAAGTTTATGCTTCAACTCCAACAGCTTCCTTATTTTGCAGATTTATGCATTTATTACAACAACAAAATATTAACTATTTAAAACAAATCATTTAAGAAAAAGTAGTTTTGAATTATAAAAATTATTTAAGCAAGATAGATATTAATGTTGCTGAAAATTGGTTGGTTGTGAGTTGTTGGAATACGTGAAAATTAATATTGTAGTTATCTCCAAATTGTTTTAGAGATTCTGTAAATTTGGAGAATGTATTGCTTTCTTTCATCTATTTCCCTATTTTAGGGAATGAGATGGAGAAGCTGTTGGAGTGAAAAAAGACCTAAAATCATTAAAAATTGAGAAAATCAAGAAAATGGAGAAGCTGTTGGAGATGCTCTAAGACAGCATCTCTTCAAAAAAAAAAACTGAAGCATTTAACACTATTACTGAATTTAGACAAAAAAAATAATAATGTGCAATGAACTTTTATGCATTACCAAGTCTCGAAACATCGTTTTTCATAGTGACATAATTAGAGAGTGCATCAAGTTGGTGAAAAGTTTTGATGTACTTTGCTACTATTTAAAAAAATATATAAATGTCTAGGTTTATTTTTCAATATATTACTCTGAAAAATACAAACCTTTGAAGACTATTCTGAAAATATTTTTCGTTATGGTTATATAATCCTTTATATGTATTTTAAATGTAAAATTAGGGCAGATAAGTTCAAGTGTTATAAACAGTATCACTACTGCAGGTTCATACGGAAGCGACGACTTTTTGTCGTCGTTTCTGACCAAAAGTCGTCGCTTCCGTATGAAAGAGACGAAAAGTTGTCGCTTCTATGTCGTCGCTTACTTTTCGTCGTTTTCGGTAGTAAGCGACGAGTTTTGGGTCAAAAGTCGTCGCTCTTATTTTGTAAGCGACGACTTCTAACTTGGTCGCCTTCAAATAACAGCGACCACTTTTGGTCGTCGCTTCCGTGATAACAGCGACGAGTTTTGGACGTCGCTTCCACAATAACAGCGACGAGTTTTGGTCGTCGTTTCCATAATCTAAGCGACGAGTTTTTGTCGTCTCTTATAGAATATAAGCGACGAGGTTTGGTCGTCCCTCAAACAATAGAGGCGACGAATATTGAACAAAATTGGTCGCTTTACGGAATAAATTAAATCTGTGTATTATAACTTTAAGCGACGAATATTGCTCAATATTCGTCGCTCCTATGTTTGTTACAGAGAAGGAAACATTTTTGTTGGTGTTGTCTGGACCTATTCCATTCACATAAAAATAACACAAAATGCATTTCAATTGAGATTTCACACATATCCAATATAATACAAGCACACTACATTTTAGAAATACGTAGATTACATTCAAATCTTATATCATCGTTTCATAATCTACATAATACAAGCACACTATATGTAATGTAGATGTTCCATAATACATGTAATGTAAATGTTCCATTACAAGGGAAAAAATCCTAATCTAGGTCGTCGAACTCGAGATTACCTTTGGATGCACACGAGGATTTATCCTGGAAGGTGGCAGTTGGTTCGGGCACATTGACAGCCGCATTGCCTTGGGCCGCTATGACTTTACCGATGAGAGCCTCCAACGTCGCCACGCGTTGCTGCCACTCTTCTTTGTCGCGTCTGCTCTCCTCAGTGACGACTTGTAGCTGCCTCTTCAACTCATCAACCTCCGAACTGTCGCGGGACACGCGTGCACCGCCTCTTGGTTTGGGCGGGCGTCGTAATGCATCCCCTATCCCTGCAAAAAAAGTAAAACAAAAAAATAAATTTAAAAACGATTTCGTATCAAAAATAATAAAACTGAACAGAACAAGATGTTTTAAGAAAATATACCCCGGACCCTCGTGCCCGGCTTCCCACCCAGCTCCTTCTCGACGACAGCCATCTGCTCCTTGACGCTAACGGGACCCGTCACGTGACTGCCGCTCGCTTCACCACTCACTCGAGAAGCACAGAGCTCATCCATCTTCCTCTTGACCGCCGCCTGCAAAAAAAATTTCATTGATTTGTGTTATTATATTTTTTAATTCGAAATAACTGAAATCGTTGGACCAATAGGGAAGTCACTTACCACTTTCTCCTGCGCATTCTGCGATGCTTGATAAACATCGCAGACTGTCTGCAGTATAGGCGCTGGATGCCCTTTCTCCTGATTCGCAGCGACCCGGTAGTTGTAGGGTATGGTGCCAGAGTGGTGGTTGATTGCAGTCCCCTTCTCCTTGGCGTTGTTTCGGTTAGCGGCGTTTCGGGCACACATCCTCTGCAAAAAGTGAAGATTAAATATGAGTATACCAAGCTGTTTTCTGAAATGCAAAAACCTCTAATTAAGTTACATTACCTTGTAATCGTCGTCCTCAAAGTGCACTTTGAGCCACTCCCACTGCTCCGGTCGGTGGATAAACTCTGCAGGCGTCGCCTTGAACACTTCCACGTAGTGTGTGTGGCAGTCGTACTTCCAGTCCTTGTAAATCTTTCCAGCCGTCTCGTCAATGTATTTCCACATGCCTGTCTCTGTGGGAGGAAGGTGATAGAGGGTCTAGTAACAAACAAATAAGAAAAAAACATTAGAAACATCATATTTCAATATAATGTCAATGAAAAAAAATGTTACAAAAACTGTAAAATAATTTTTTACCTCCATATAAGTGGTCAATGTATCCTGATCCTCCTCTTTCAGCTCAGCAAATGAAGGCGCAAGCATCGGCACTTTGCTCCGGACGGCGCTCCCGATGTCTCGGGACATCAAAGTCCGCCACTTCAATTCTGCGGGACCCTTGTGTTGCTCGGAGTAAGCAACCTTCAGAGGTTGGTTGTTGTTCATCATCTTCAACCACTGCGTCTTTGTGCCCGTATAGATGCCAGGCTTATCAGGTTTCCGCCTTTTCACCTTCTTGCCCGTTCTCATATCAACCAGCTCTGTGATTTATTCCACAAACAAGGCAACAAATTAGTTATACATGTATAAAGTACTTGCGGACAGAACTACTAATCTACTTCCCTAATCATCATATGACATGCGGACTGAAACAGTGGGCATTAAACTGAAACAGTAGCAAAGGAGTGACCCCCTTCGATCTTGATTGATATATTGATATAATTAAATGATCGATTTTAATGCATGGGGACAGAAATAAAGAAGAAAGAAGAATGACGATCGAAGATGAGTTTATCGGAAATGAAGGATGGGCAGCAGCTGCCATAAAGTTTTTCCTTTGCTGAATCCACTAATTAAACCTCTCATTTACAAATGCTTCTAATTAATTAGGTTCCTTCTCAATCAAACTAGGGTTGGTACACACTGAAATAACAAACCTATACATGAAGCAAACTTAATGTTGGAATTAGGAGTACCCTATGAGCTATCAAAATTTTGTTTCCTTCTCGTATTCATTATTCGAAACTGTACATGCATATGAGACATCACAACTGAAATCAAACCCAATGTTGGGTTTCTGGAAATATTCTAATTAGTATTAGAGCAAAGACAAACATGTTAATGGGGAACACCCATATGCATGCTTAACTCACTTCATAATCCTCTAAACCAATCAATCCAGCTCCACCAAAATAATAGTAGCAAATGGTTTCCTTCATCATCCCAAAAAACAAACAAAAAACAACATAAGAAACAGGAGATGAAAAATGATACCTCCACTTTGAGCTTTGGATTCAAGAACCATATATTTGACCGGGAAGATTTTGATTTCTTTTTCTTAAAATTTCCCTCCCCATCAGTTTTATTTCAATTCAGAACCATGAGAAACACAGCTCACTTAACATTTGATTTGGAATAAAGATTATAGTCTTTTTAGGAAAGCAATCAATCCATACATTTTAGTTGGAATAGTTTAAATTCCATAAGAAAAATTGTTCTTCACCTGCTTCTTCTAGTTAGAACTTAGAACCATTGGTGCTGCATGTATGATTCTGTGAAATGAAGGATAAATATCTGGATGCAATTTAGTTGTGGTAAAATATTTACCATTACGCAACACCAAGGTATAGACGTTCAATTGCAAGAATTATATTTGTTATGACCAGCTCCTGTACTCAGTTACCAAAAGTTGGGTTCTGAATGCCTATTACCCAAAACACTGAACTTCTGAGTAGTCCCTGGGTCGGGATAATGCATCATCTAAGAAAACAGTAAGGAGCACTTCTAGTTATATATGCCTAACTACTACTACTAACCAAACTTAACAAACCTATACATGAAGCAAACCTATACAAACCTCGACTACACTGAAATATATAAACACAGCTGCACAAACCAAATATATAAACACATAAGCACATATGCACAAACTAATAAGAATTACCCGGCTCCTTCGGACCCCTCTTAGTCCGAATATTGAGGGGTGGTCCGTCATCCCCTTCCATAGCGGCAGCTCCACTGCCCCCGGCACCACCGCTCCCGGAAGTATGGCCACCTCCACTGCCCCCGGCCCCCAAGCCCGAAGGGGGGGTTTCGTCGAGAGAAGGGATTGGCACCAGCGCGTTTAACTCTGGCGCCGTCGTCGCCGAGTCGCCCGCCGCCGCAGCCGCCGTCGTCTCCTCCGCCTCTGCAGCCAATCTTGCTGCAATTTCGGCCGCTTTCCTCTCCCTTCTCGGCTCTAGGTCCTTCTTTCTCTGCTGTGCACTAGAACCTGGCGCCATTGTTGAAGGGAAATTTAGGGTTTCGAATTTGGGGAAAAAAATTTAGGGTTTCGAATTTGGGGAAAAAAATCTCGTCTAGACGGGAAGGAGAGGGGTTGGAAGGAGTAGTGGTTTAGGGTGGTGGTTTCGGGTTGGAAGGAGAGGGGTTGGAAGGGGTTTTTCAGTTTGCAGAGAAAGAGAAGAAATTGGCGGGGTGTTTAAGTTTTGGGCAGAAGAGGCAAATGAGGCAGAAGAACACGATTCTGCAAATTAATGATTGATCGTAAGCGACGAATTTACCCAAAAGTCGTCGCGCAAAAAACGTCAGCGACGAACTTATGAAAATTCGTCGCTTAATATGGTATGCAGCGACAACTTTTGCCTCTTCCTAGGTAACCGAGGGGGCTGCAAAACTCGTCGCTTGAATATATATGAAGCGACGAATTCAGATTACAAGGAAGGTCAACCTTCGTCGCTTAATATGGTATGCAGCGACGACTTTTGCCTCTTCCTAGGTAACCGAGGGGGCTGCAAAACTCGTCGCTTAATATATATGAAGCGACGACGTCAGATTACAAGGAAGGTCAACCTTCGTCGCTTAGATTAGTGTAAGCGACGAATATTGGCAGTATGCGTCGCTTAAGTGTATTTTTAACATATTATATATTTTAAGAAATATATGTTTTCATTTAATGAGACTATTGTCAATATTGTTCAAATTTACAACAATAAATATATATATCATCGTTATCATATTACAACATCACCATAATTAACTAGTAGGCTTCCTCTTCATCGTCGCCGCCATCATCGTCTTCATCTTCCTCTTGTTCTTCCTCTTCGAATTCATCCTCACTGTCATCTTCCTCACTGTTTGATTCTTCATTCTGTTCGTGTACTTCCAAATCGAGTTGGAGATTAGATGCATCAATATGGTAAAATTGTATTGCACCTACTGTGTCCTCTGGGTAAGGCTCTGTGATCTGATTCCCTGAAGGAGCCATGTTGTCTGTAGTTGCAAGTACTTCGGCACTGTATACATTTCGATGCGACATTTCTTGCACCACCTTCCAAGTACCACCCGCCGCAGGATCGTCCAAGTAGAACACTTGTTTAGTCTTCACAGTAAGACAAAATGGTGAACTCTCATAGTAACTAGTGTTAGTATCCACCGATATCAGACCATAATCTACCTTGACGGTGTCAATTTCTTCATCCTCCTGATCGTCAGTGGTGTTGTGCCATATAACTTTGAACAATACGACCGACAAATTGTCTGGATAACATACCTCGACTATATAGTCAAGATGGCCATAGAAGTGTTGAGACAGGTTCCCAAGCTTCGTGCTTAACATCACCCCTCTATTTTGAGTCACGAGCCTTTGGTCTCTATCGAATGAGACATACTTGATACCGTTCACGTTGCAGGCCTTATAGATCCGAGTGAATTGCGGACCTCAAGCCAATGACCATATTGCCCTGTTGAAATTAGGGTCCTGAGCATCATATATTCTCTTGGCCTGAAAAATAGATTGTGTCAGTGCTACACTATTCAGTTTTCGTAGAGAATTTTAAGAATCATATATTCAGTTTTCGTACAAATTTTAAAAATCATGGATGGAAACTCCTCCTTCGGTGGCGCTGGTCGTAATCGTCACCATATTTCGCCGTGTACAGCTGCAAATGAGCGTCCATGTAATATTGAGCTTCTTCTGTATCCGTCAAAATTTGCCAGTGAGCCTCAGCCGTTTGCTCCTCTGTTAACCTGATATTTCCGGTGGTATCCATAATACACGGTTGAACTAACTGAGAAACAGAACTAATATTCCATACCGGGGGAATGGGCTCTTCGTGTTCTTCCAATTGCATATACGACTTACAGTACGTCACCGACTCCCATGATATGTACCTTTCTGCAATACTCCCCTCCGGGTAACGTGTATTACTCATTGACTGTTTATAGTCACCTAATTGCCTGTAAAATGATGAATATCATTACTGCATATATAAGGTCGATACCAATTTAGTTTGAACATTAACAAACATATTTGATTAGTGCATATACCTTTCCGTCGGATACATCCATGTAAAATGTACTGGGCCTGTAAGCATAACTTGTTCGGGAAGGTGAACCATGAGATGAACCATAGAGGTGAAGAAATGTGGAGGAAAAATCAACTCCAAATTGCAGAGAATGATCACAATCTCATCTTTCATCTGTTGGACATATGTCTTCTTCAGCTCCCTAGCACATAATTTTCGAAACCAATTTGACAGTGCTATCAATGGCTTCACGACGTTATTCGGCAAAAATCCTCGGATAACCACTGGAAGAAGACGTTGAAGCAGGACATGGCAATCATGCGTCTTCAATCCATAGAACTTTTTCTCGGATAGTTTCACCTTATTTCTCAAACTTCCCGCATAGTCAAGTGGATACCTAACACCGCGAAACCATTCGAATACTTCTTCAAGACGATCCTGTTCAACTAAAAATGGTGCATGAGGAACCTTTCCCGTTCTCTTTTGAGCTTCCGAACACCACTGACTTTTGCGTATTTTCCTCTTCTGCAAAGCTTCGCGAGCCCTTGGACCATCCTTGGTCTTCCCTTCAATTGAAAGAATGGTGGCCAGGATATTGTCACCCACGTTCTTTTCAATGTGCATGACATCTAAACAGTACCTGTGTAACAATGATGACCAATAGGGAAGCATCCAAAATACGCTCTCGTGGGTCCAACATTGTCTGTTGTGGGCTGAGTAAGGGACATGAAAATCTGGATGGTGGCTAAGAGTGCCGTAATTGTGTGACCTAATTTCCTCCAAAATTTCATCTCCGTTCTTATGAGCTGGTCTTTTTCCCCACTCTGGCTTCCTGTTAAATGCCAAACTAGATCGCATTGGTGAATTCTCGTCAAGCCATTTCCGATGTCCTTCATAAACATTCTCCCACAAATATGTTCCGCCGTGAGGTCAACTAGACAAATTGGACATGCCTTGTACCCTTTCACCGTTGAGCCCGCAAGCATCCCTAAACCAGGAAAGTCACTTATAGTACACATCACCACTGCCTTCATCGTGAATACATCATTGTCGACTCTGTCAAAAGTAGGGACTCCATTTTCCCATAAATCTATGAGCTCGTCGATCAATGGACGAATGAGTACACTAAGGCACTTTCCTGGAGATTTAGGGCCAGGAATCAACACGGCCAACATATTATATTCCTTCCTCATACACATATTAGGGGGTAGATTATATGGCATCACAACCACGGGCCACGTACTATGCTGGGTTGTCATTGTTCCAAATGGACTGAAACCATCAGTTGCCACTCCGAGCCGCACACTTCTTCCCTTAATGTCGTCGAAACCTGGAAATGTCATGTTAAAATGTTGCCATGACTCTCCATCAGATGGGTGTCGGAGGGTACTTTCATCTTGTCACCTCTCCTTATGTCATCGCATATGTTTTGCTGTGTGTGGGGACATAAATAGGCGTTTCAACCTTGGAGTGATAGGGAAATACCATATTATCTTTTTTGGAAGGTCATCCGTATCTGGCTTATATCTTTGAGCACCACATATTGGACAAGTCCTACGAGTCTTATTTGCAGCCCCCCTGAATAGGTAACAGTTGAACTCACAAACATGAATTTTTTCATATCCAAGGGAAATATCCTTGATGATTTTTTTAATTCTCGAATAACTCCCAGGAAAATTGTTGACTTTAAAAAACTTATGCACCCATTTACATAATTTATCAATACTCGTATCCGACCATCCGTTTGCAACTTTAATTTCCATTGCATGTAATGTGGCACTTAATACAGTTTCTTCACTCCCTTCATATAATGGGGTTTGAGACTCTTTTAGAAGCCTTTCGTACTTAGCATAATCATCATCTACCATGTCATTGAACTGAACTTCAGCGTTTTCTCGAGCGGCATTATAATCTGCATCTGCATGGTATCCAGGATAGTATGGAAATAGATCTTGTATAATCTCCACAGGCGGGATCACTGAAGGACCGGCAACATTGGAAGCCTGGACTCTGTCTTGAAGCCACTATCTCCGTTTACTGATCATTGCCGGTTCACCAGAAACTTCCCCGTGTAGGTGCCAAACTGTGTAAGTCGGATCCAAACCGTGGTGCATACAGTGATGATAAATCTCTATGAGTTTCTTATAATAAGGACTATTTTTGCAAACTGCGCACGGACAAGGCAGAAACTCAATTCCAGCAGTGCGAGCCATCACAAAATTGATGAAGTTAACTAAGCCTGTGCTGTAATCAGGGTGTGTAAAGTGAAGATTCATCCAAGATTTGTCGGGGACATCGTCCATGTTTCCTGTCACAACATAAACAGACAATATGCATAAGGTTAGCACACAACATTCATGATACAATCAGAACCTGTCCCAACACTTCTTCTCCTTATTCCTCCAGGTTGGGTCCTATCCCCTTCAGGCGAACACGAGTTTGTTGATCCTTTTGCTATTCATGTGGTTTCAGCTACAGTTTTGGGAAATTTCGGCAGCATCTCCCTACAGTTCCTCAAGTGCACAAAAATCTAAACAACCTAATTTGCACTCGAGGAACATTGTAGAGAGACAATGTCGAAACTATATCCCAAAACTGTAGCTGAAACCACATGAATAACAGAAGGATGAACAAACTCGTGTTCGCCTAAAGTGTCCAAAAATGGGACAATTCGAGAATCAACAACCCATCTCGATCAACTAGATGCGTTGTTGATTCTCAAACGGGAGTTCTAAGCTGATAAACACCACAATTATATATAATATGAAAACATAAATTTACACACGGCACCACACTCCCTCACTAAGTCACTCGCATGTTTCAGAAACCCTAACTACCACAAACTATACACAACACAAACCGATTACATCATTAATCAATAATTTCAACCTAATCCACCATAAAATTCTAATTTCACACAATTTCACTATTTGACAAAATTTCATTTTCAATAAATTTCTCAATTTCACTAAATTTGAAAATTTCACTAAATTACACTAACATTCAATTTCACTAAATTTAACAATTTCACAAACTAACCTAATCTTAGTTTCACTAAATTTCACCAAAATTCTAACATTTTCAATGAACCCATTCCATGGTTTATCACAATTTTCATATTCTAACACTAAAACAACAACAAATCACAAAATTGAACACCCTAAATCCAACTTCCATTAAACAACATAAACAACCATTTCTCATGAATTAATACATAATATGCTCACAAAGAGGGATAAATATAAGGAAATTGCACTAACCTTACTTAAGAATCAAAGAATTAGCAACCCAAGTCCTCAAATGTACAATTTCTTCTAATTTCTCCCTTTTCTCCTTCTTCTCCTCCAAAACAAGATGCAGAAACCCGAGCAACTATTCCAATAATTTTTTTTCACCTATATATACAGCTGTCATTTAAGAGGAAGTACAATGATTGGTGGAAAAAAACGAAGCGACGAATATAGACCAAAAGTCGTCGCTCAAATTATAAGAGAGCGACGAATCGACAATATTGGTCGCTTCGGTATTTTTTTGGCGACGAATATTGAACAAAATCAATATTGGTCGCTTCAGTAATTTTTGAGCGTCAAAGTTTAAAAAAAGGTCGTCGCCTGATAACAGGAAGCGACGACTATTGCATAAAACCTATATTGGTCGCCTGTATGTGTTCCAGCGACGACTTTTGATCTTCAATCTTCGTCGCTTCCATGGCTTTCTGCAGTAGTGTATTGAAAACGGATTTGGGAAAACAATGTTGGCGTCGCTTAATAATAATTTTATATGTCTCTGTCATATACTTGTGCAAATTTTTTTTTTTGTTTTTTTGTTTTTAAAAAAAGTTATGTAAGTTCATATCGAAAAGGTCTACATCCAGAACATTTGGTAGAAAGACATCAATCTCTCACTTTCTTAACAGATGCATACATACCCATCGCACCAACAGCCACAGCCAGAACCATAATTAATGCTTCCGATGATCAAAATTTCCACATCAAACTTCTGATATTGACTAAATATCTTCAAGTATCACACGCATGGAAGAAAAATGGAAATCGTTATGCAAAGAATTTCTCCAACAAGTCTCATCATCGTTATGCAAAGAATTTCTCCAACAAGTCTCATCAGATCGAGACTCGAAACGAGGAAAAGCTAAAGCCACTACAACTGTGCTAATCAATAACAAGGACCTTATGAGTATCCAAACCAACTTGCTCTTCCATTTCTTCGGTAAATTCATCTCGATGGCTTCTGCTATAGGTGAGATTATCAGTGCATACTTAACTATAGGAGCAGCTAAGCTGGTGTATATGATAATTTTTTAACTGAGTTTACAGAGAGACATGTTCATTATCACTTGAGACTTGACGTCCTGTCCAAACATTATATAACCAAGAATGGCCACAAGCATGTAGTTTATAGTGCATAGGAAAAAAGTGATCAACAAAACCTTGAAGAAGTGATTTTTTTTGTTTCATTGAAGAGTATAACACTGGAAAGACCGGATGTGCTCCATAACAAAATGCATACAAACTAAGAGCAGTAGGAAGTCATTTCCAATCAAATATCTCTTCTCTTGCTCCGGAGAACCCTACTTCATCAATACCAACCCAAACAGTGTCGTCGATAGTATCCCACATAAAGAGATGTATAAAAGCAATCTCAGGTCCTTAAACCACATTGAAGGTAATATTATCATACCTGCAAGCATTATGAAAAATGGTTTTCCTGCTACACGAAGTCCACCTAAACTCACTCCAAAGCAAGGACTAAAATTTCGACGATCACGGAAATTTCGAAGGTCCAAAAAATGGAAATTTCGATGGAAATTTCGAGAAAATATCGATAGCAGAAAAAAATTGATAAAATTGACGGAAATTTTTAGAAATACATGGAAATTCTAAATGAAACTTTCTGAGATGTTTATTTAATCTATTATCTATCATATTTCATAAGAAAATCTTATATGGACATTGGTCTATAATGAGTTGTAGTGATATAAGGTAAAATATATAAACGCTAAATCGTTAAAAATTCTAATAAAAATATATACTAACATCTGATTTTTTTTTATGGCTGGGAACCCAAAGGAAGGCTAGGTCATCACGCCTTATACACATATAATACATTGGACATGACATTATATGAATAATTTAGAACCACATAGAAGATCTATGCGGTACAAAATCTTCAGTATCCTGACTATCCTCATCATCTCTCTGTATAGAGCCTTGAGTGTATTGTGAAGAATAATCATTAAATGATACCTCTCCTTTGTAGTTTTGCATGTATTGACTTATATGCCAACCATATGGATCAGGGGGGATTGATGGCGGATTTTGGTACTGGTAGTTGTAGAAGGGATCTAGCATTCCTCGGCTTTGATCATAACCATAATCATTTGATGATTGTCCATCAGATTGTGTCCATGAGTTCTCACTTGATTGCATCCCATAAGGATATGTTGGATAAGGCATCGCCAAATTTTGCCCATAAGGGTAAGGTCCATTATTGCTTTCTTCAAGACCAAATGAATCGAAAGTGGAAGATAAAGAATCATATTCTTCAAGCCTTGACATACTTCCCTGGCCTTTTTCCCTTGGTGTATAGTGTTTTCCTATAGCACCAATACCTAGTCCTGCTTCTCTACATCCATGGCCTTCATCTTGTGTTGCATGTGTGAAGTTTGGCTCACAAGTGAATGGGCTCATACGATCTCCTGGACTTTCATTATAACCTCGAACTCCATCATCACCTCCACCGGTACCACCGCTGTAACTTCCACTAGTATCACCTCTGGTGCTTGAGGAGTCTCTTGATCTCGTGCTAGAGATATCATTTCTCCTCGAGGGGATATGTGAGCCACTAGCTTCTCCACGAGAGGAACGAGGTAAAATATTAGATTGATTCAATAACAAATCAATAGATTCATTATCAGATTCTAAAACCTCTTCTTGAAGTACTCGCTCGACATTTATTCCTTCAACACGAGCTTCTTGTGCAACTCTAGGAGATGGATTGCCTTCATCGTCGTCCAAATACAGAGGCATAATCCATTGATAAAGCTGATCTCGCTCTTCATCATCGAACTCAGTACCAATATCAAATACATCCAATGGATCTTTTTCATCCACATGAGAATGGGCTGCTTCCCTATCTCGAAGTTTAAGCTTCATGTTGTAATAGTAAAAAACCAATTTCTCTAGACGATCATATCCAAGCTTGTTTCTTTGCTTAGTATGGATTAGTGCGAATGTGCTCCAGTTCCTCTCACAAGCAGATGCTTATGCTGTTTGTGATAAAATTTTGATTGCTAACTTTCTCACAATTGGTGCACTATTTCCATACATTACCCACCAATTAGCTATCATGAAATAAAAATGGTATAAGTTAGATTTTCAATAGAGTATTAAATGGACTTGTATAAAATATTTATAATTTTATACACTCACTAGGAGACATATGTGATCTAGCTGCAATTGCTGGTGCTGTTCCAAAACTTAATTTTGCATCTTTGAAATATGTCAACTGAATATAAAACAAATAAATTACTACTCATATATGATTATAAAATTTAAAAAAAACAAGTTGTAAATTAAAAAATAGTTTTAGGCATCTAACCTCTTTCCCAAATTGGCCTATTGTTGGAGAGTTAGGGTCCAATTTAGAAAAAACTTTATGCACAGCTTCAATAAGTTTACCATCATCTCCAACGCCTTGTCTGTAGTTGTATCGAGGATTTAAATAATAACTTATATAAAATTAATATGTCATAGTTAGCAAAATGTGTCTACATTAAATAATTATTTATGTATATATATTAAATATAAAAGGTTTAGTATATACCTGCCGAATGCAAATCGTGCGATAAAGTTTTAAACCACTTATCATTGATGATTTTTACGACCCATTTTGCTCCATGTTTTTTCTCCAAGTCTTGTTTCACAACACGCATGAGCTCATACACAGCACCCATAGTTGGATAGACTTCTGTATCAACGACCCGCAATACTTTATAAAGGGGTTCAGAAATTTTACACACATTTTCCGCCATATGCCAAAATTGTGGGTCGAGTACAATATTTTCGACGATGCGACCATGAGGAGTTTGACTGAAATTGCTGCTCACCCACCAATCACTTGTAAATAATTGTTTCAATCCTGCTTTCTTCTTAATCAAGCTTTCCAATGAAATGAAATTTGTTGCGAATCGAGTTGGTGCAGCACGAATAATTTCTCCTTTGCAAAACTCTCGCATCTTGGTCAACAACAAATTATGATTGTAAAGGTATTTTGAAATAATTTTACCTTTATTAATCACACCTTTAAGTTGCTCTTTCTTCCCCATTTCCTCGAACATAAGATCAATGCAATGAGCTGCACAAGAAGTCCAATAAACATTATGGTGTTTCATCAACTTCTTACCAGCTTTGACATAATTAGCAGCATTATCAGTCACCACTTGAACTACATTGTGCTCTCCAACTTCTTTTATTACATCCTTCAACACCTTATATATATATATATTGATGGTCTTTTTTGTCACCAGAAGAATCAATGGACTTGAGAAAAACTGTGGTACCTTTGGAGTAGACCATGAAATTTATGATGGATAATCTAGTTGGTTCTGTCCACCCATAGGCTATGATTGTGCATCCATATGTCTCCCAAGTTTCCCTCAATTTATTAACATATTCAGAAACATCTTTGAACTCCATATCCAAATATTTATTTCTGATCTCATATAGAGTAGGGGATTGTACACCTTCTTCTGCTCTTTGGATTCCCATCACCATATTTTCATAATGAGGACCTGCTACTTTCTCAACAGGGATATTCTCATAGATGAAATACTTGCTAATCCAACGACCCATCATCTCCTTGATTGAACCTTTTGAGAAGGAATTTTTAATGCTCTTCTGACGGGCATGAAAAGAGCTTTTGAGACTTGAGAATAAAGGTTGTGATTCTTTGACGCTTGATGATCGTTGTATGCGTGTCCCACTACTAGACCCATCTCGGTTAGGAAATTTGTGGAGATGCTCTCTTTCCCATTGTGATTGTTTGGAGTTTCGGATTGCTTGCCGCATTGCTGCACGTTCCTCAGGACCCATGTCGTCGTCATCATCATACACTTCATCATCACTGTCATCTTGGGAAACAATAACTTCTCCACGAAGCTCTGCTCGGATCCCCTCCATCATATGTTGTTTCTTCGCCTTGTCTTTTTGTTTACTCAGCAAAAGGGATCTGATGAATTGTTTTACTTCTACTGGTACAGATTCACAATGTTGCACGTTATTTCCAGGATCTAGGTAGCTGAGGTGATATTTAAGGCATGTTACTCCACCACTTTCTATCGTAATCCCGCAGTATTTGCATATGCTACCATTTTTATTACCGGGAAGTTGCTCTCCATGCTCCCATGCAGGATCACGTCTACTTCCGCCACTAGCCATTATACTTTTTTTCAATGAAAGCTCCTTCACAAAAATTGAATAAAGTTAAAAAAAAATTAAAAATACAAGCATAGTAAATATTAATAAATAAATAAATAAATATTCTCATTTATTCATAAGTCAACCCTAAATTTGCGTATGGAGATAACAGATATGCAGAGACTTGATTAACTTAAAATTTTAATCTTCTATATGATGTAGTAGTGTATCAAGATAATACTAATTACAAATAATCAAAACATTAAAATTAACCATAAGAAAAAAAATATTTAATAATACTAACATTACTAAGTAACCACTTACTAAAGTTTGTTAATTAACAATCATAGCATGAGAGCATAAAACTAAAATCAATATATGAGCTAAATACGAAGGAGAGAATGAAATTTAGAAGTGGTCAATTGAAGCAAGTGGAGAGGAAGAAAAAATGAAGTGCAAAAGGTGATCTGCAAGACTGCAATTGAGAATTTTATAGGGCAAAGAATTTGTTTTGTAGTTATAAAATTTCAACCAAGTCCATAATTGGTAGTATGGAAAAGAGGTGCCGTATCTTACCGAATCAAAAAAATTGAATTTGATTGGACATAATTTATCATTTTCATTTTTTCAAAAATTGCTGTAAACATAATATATAAATTATAAGATGAATAAAATGTACAATAGTGGTGTTCAGCATGATTGGCAAACACTTGTTGCTAAAAGGTGCGGCTGAGAGGGGCTGAGTTTGAATCTCAGCTGTGCCAAAATTAAAGGTTTTTTGGCAAATTGTGACATTGTGTAGCACGTGCTACAACCTCAGTGAGCCTCTGTGCGCGTCAGTCAGTGTCCTCAGAGAATATTTCGATAGTTTTCGGTTTTTTCGAAAATTTCACCCCAAAATAGGAAAGTTTGCACCCGAAATATCGCACAATCAAAAAAACGAAACTTTCGATGAAATTTCGCCGAAAGTTTCGAAATTTTAGTCCTTGCTCCAAAGTGTGGGAATAAGTTAACTAAATTATTAGCGTCCATAATTAACAATCCCGTTGGGACTAGGTAAACATCTAGGTATAGGAAAATGGAAACAAATATTATGCCCTTCCGCCCAAATGCCCGGAAAGCAACATCGGAATACGTCTTCCTCGATGTGTTGGTGTTCAAGCATTTGGTGAGCAAGATTCCGGTGTAGCAAGTTGTTATAGCCATAAGCAAAAGAAGACCAAGACTTAACTATCCAGATTGTGAGAGTGCATAAGGGGTGGTAAGCAATCCAATTCCTATTACAAGAGTTTAGGTCTGATTAAGCAGTAATTTGAACAACTAGGGGAAAAAAATTGAAATGAAAGAACCAAATTACGAACCAGATAGGGCATTGAACCCATTGAAGCAAGTCTTTGCAAAATTTGCTCATGTAGTATGTGGGAGATCCATTAGTTGATCCGCCATGACTAGTTAGTTATGTTTATTTTCTTTTATTTTCTCCTCCTGATAGTAGAACAAATATACAAGAGATTATGTCAAATTGTAAATCTATTTAGGTTGCGTTGTTCTTTTACAGACGGATTCAAGAACTGAATCGATGTAAAAAGAAAAATAAACTCTTAGGCATAATAGAGACTTTTGAAAATGAATAATTAAAAAAGAAAAAGAGACATACATACTAGGGAATAAGAGAGCGAATGTACGTGGTGGTGTGTGAGAACAGTCAAGAGATGCTTTACTATGGAGATAGAACTCCCGAAGGTTTTCCCATATGTTGATATAGATGATCTTTGGATTTATGGATATATTTTTTTTTTGTTACAACATTATTGAGGGTCAGTAGCATTACGCGATTTACTACTGATGTCAAGACCCGTCCCGGATTTCACCCTGAAATTCGGATAAGGTCCTGCGGGGACCACCTTAAGACTAACTCTATCGATAAATCGATAAACTCAATCTTAGGGTGGACAACCCTAAGACCTGCAACAACCAAAAACACTTCTAAATTCAGTTCCCTCCTCAACACCTGGAGCCATCTGCTCCTCAAATCACAACAACCGCCACAAATAAATACAAAATCTAACTCAACTGGATCACAGGTAATCAGAGCAATCTAATACAATGAACAGGAAATAGAACAAGAAATATAAGAATAAGGGATCATAAATCCCACCTAGCGGAAGCGACAACGATGATAGCTATGCCTCGACTCCGAGTACTCTTGACCTCTGACCACTACTCTGCACACTTGGCAATTTAAACCGAAGGGTCCAGGGGAAAGTAATTTAAAAACGTTAGAGTGAGTGGATAAAAACAATATCGAATAATACCTTATATAAAAAGTATTATATTACTTTCCCAATATTTTATAATTAAAAACCACGATGCATGCATTTTAATAAACGTCCCACGTTTAAGAAAATCATAATAATTAATCAGCCCCGCTGATATCTCAAATAAACAAATAACACTTTGTTTATATTTTCCAAAAGAAATACTTTTGAAAATCAAATAATAGCATATCACGACCAATATAATTGGTCATATAAAAACCCAGCCCTGCTGGTTCGGGAATTTATTAAATAAATGAAAGTCTCATAAGAGGAAATATTCCTGAAAACCCAGTAAAAACGAAAAACCAATCTCATTGGCCCAACAAACGAAACAATGGGGAAGTGGCTACACCATAAACAGGAGCCTCCCAGGCTCGGGTCAGAACCTCTCAGGCTTCTAAATAGCGTGGACAAATATGATGACTTAAACCTTCCAGGCTAAAGGTCGGAACCTCTCAGGCTGCTATGTAAAGTCTCACGCTTAGGCTAGCTAGCAAATACGACGACCCAATAAGTGGTGTAAAAACAAATCAAATCAAATCAGAAAACACGCTTCCCCCTATTTAATCGAAAATCCGTACGGTCCCTGACCTTACATCTGAGGCTTATAAATATAATCAATTAAAATAGTAGATTCGAAGTAAATAAATGTATATAACATCGACATGTCTCACATGTCGCGAAATTACAAATGATGAAATCATAAAATCCCCGAAAATCTCATTTCCGGTCTTTTAAATATAAGTATACTCAAAATGATCCAATATAACCATGCTATTTCCGGAAATCTCATTTCCGCGTAAAATTATGTACTATTTAGAATAGTAGTAAACATATACCCCAAATCCATATTTTTCTTTAAATATTAAATGAACAAATACCATAATCATTTACTTTCAACAACAAGCTCAAGAAATTATTTAATTATAATAAACTTCATTTCAATAAAATATTTATGCATGCATTTATTTAAAATAAAAATCCACTCACAGTACGGCCGAGCGCGCCGCTATTCCGAGCTCTCGTCACGTCGAGTCACCCCTCGACCTGTAAGAGGGACGTAATTATAAATATTACGAAACTCGGAATTTATTTATAAACGTTAAATCTACAGACGTCCTCACTCGCACGAAACCTCCCAATTTTTTTCCTTTTCAGTTATCGGTATAGGAATTACGCCTCAATACCGAAAAATCTACGTCCGAAATTACTCAGGACACCCACCTCGTGTCCGATCAATCCTTTTACTAGTTATTTCGTCGTGAAAACCCTTTTAAAACAGTTTTTACCTTGTTACGGAAAGTCCACAGTAACATTATAGGGTCAAACAGTAATAGTCAAAGTCAAACAGTAAATGGTCAAAGTCTAATTACTATTTACCAGTTACGTTTACTGTTTACTCTTTACTTTTACTGTTTTACTGTTTACTTTTCACATTTTATCGTTTTACTTTTACTTTTACTATTTTACTATTCACCATCATCAACCTCTCGTCGCCGCCACTGCTGCCGAAACAGCAGCGCCGCCGGCAGCTCCGCCACAGGAGGCCAAAAACACCTCCAATCGATTCCAAATTAACCCAAAACGATCACCACCACTTCAGAACCCCACCCCCGTCGCCTCCGCCGCCAAAAACGCACGCAGCCGCCACATACGGCGGCCGATACGGCGGCCCAAACTGCCCAATCTCTAATTTCTCCAAAACTCAACCAATTCAACATCAATTTACACTCAATCAACTCCTAACAACACTCTGAACACGATTCTAACCTCCAATTTCAACAAAAACACCAATGACACAACCTCCACTGAATTCCTAAAAACCCTAGAATTTTGAATTCAAAATTCTCCTTACCTGGTGCAAATTGGTTCAATTCCTTCCATGGAAGGATTGCACGGGCCGAGACCTTCGATTCCCGACAGGAATCGAGTCGATTGGTGGCCGGAGGAGAGAGTTCCGTTCAATCGGGGCATTTGGTCTCGAGCGTCGCACGGCCAAACGGCGGCATTTCACGCGGTGCCGTTGCCACAAAACGGAAGAGGAGGCCGAGCCGGTTCGAACGTGACCGGTGCGGCGGTCCAGTTCGGCAGGACGGCGGAGACGGGTGGAGGTTTGGCAGAGTCGGGGGAGAGGAGAGAGAAAGAAGAAAAAGAAGAAAAGGAAAGAAAGGAAAAAGAAAAAGAAAAAGAAATGGGGGATTTCCCTTTCGGGAAATTTTTCCTCCCGACTATTTTTACTCGCCCAAAAATGGGACAACTATCGATTTTACATCGTAACTTTTTCGTGCGAAATCAAAATTAAGCATTCTACGTGTCCACAAACTTGTTTTAACGTCTTCTACCTCGTCATGAAATAAAATCCTCGGCCGGGTCAACTTATTTAAAAGTCAACCTTTAGAACTTTCGAATCGTAAAAATAATTCCCGTAGAGTAAAAATAAAAGTAAAACGGTTAAAAGGTAATTCTGGGTTCGGGATGTGGCAACTGACCCTCAATCTGAGAAAGTGAATGTACGTGGTGGTGTGTGAGAACAGTCAGGAGGTGCTTTACTATGGAGATAGAACTCCCGAAGGTTTTCCTGTATGTTGATACAGATGATCTTTGGATTTATGGAGAAGTTATTTCTTAACGTTTTTCTCTTAATTAACATTCATTTTTCAAAGTCTCTCCCTTGAGATTAGGTCAAGCATAGAATTGAATTTAGACGATTATATATATATTTTTTCTATAATAAGGGCTGGTATAACTGTCCTCAAGTCATAATTAATGAATCTAGACGATTATGTCTTATCTAAGTGTATTTGATCATCTCTAAAAAAGATCAAGTCTGCAATTATTGATTAAAGCCCACTTCCTCACACAATAAACCACAATCTTTTGAGCTTTTTATTTTATTTTATTTTTTATAACATTATGGAGGGTCAGTAGCATTACGCGATTTACCACTGACCCTCCGTATAAGAAAGCAAATGTACGTGGTGGTGTGTGAGAACAGTCAGGAGATGCTCTACTATGGAGATAGAAGTCCCGAAGTTTTTCCCATATGTTGATACAGATGATCTTTGAATTTATGGAGAACTTATTTCTTAACGTTTTTCTCTTAATTAACATTCAATTTTCAAAGTCGAGACCTTGAGATTAGGTCAAACGTAGAACTTCTGAAGGTTTTCCCATCTTGTGAAAATTTCATCGCATTTGAAGTCGGAGACCTATAAATTATTGGTATAAAACGACAAAATTGTTTTCTCGAATACTTTTTACATATATAGTTTAAGGAACTTTGACATTCACTCATCAATAATCATGATACTAATGGAGAAGTCATGAGTTGATATTGATGCATAGACAACGAATCTAACCGAGTTATATGATATTGCTTCCAAACATGGTTATGAAGACAATTCGGCTGGGTTTTCCTATAAATTGTCTACACGAGATCTTGCAAAGTTTAATATTGATGAAGACGCGACAAAAACGATTGAAGAAGTGTGAGGTAGTCGTGATTTGGAATTTTATATATTTGGAGTTAAAAAGAAAAGAAAAAAAACTCCAAACAAGTTTCCAACCATTCTATTCTAGAATTGCCGATGACTTGGCAGCTAAGTTATAGGTAAGCTAAAAGTTCTTATTGCTATCTATGTTCCTTCCATTATTTTCTTCATAGAGACGCAACTGTCATCTAAGGTTATCGAATGCATTTCTTCCTCATTGGAGTTCCAAAATATTTGGGATTTTCTGACAAGTAGAGTTATTTGAGATATCAATGGCCCCTAGATGCAATACCCTTGTTGTAGGAAATAATTTGTTCAATTTCTTTATTACCAATGCTCTGTCAAAAGATGACATTTTCTGACTACTTTGTTGAACGCATCTATCTTCTTAGGGTCTTTCCTCGGTCCGCCACTTTTCTTATCATCGGCTTAAATTTCATTAAATTCTCCCAAAATTATCTATTGAGGTTATTCTAATAGCAATTTATGTAGCTACATTCATCGGTAGTTTATTAATTGAGGTTTCTAACTCTTATTGAACTTGTTGTGCTTCCATTTGGAAACATTATATTTTTTTATAAAACATAATTCACCTTGGACTTAACTATAGCCAACCTTAGGATACGTTGAAATGATACTCCATCGTAATTCTACACTTGTTGTTGGTAATTTTCCCCGTCGTCCCTCTTTATATTTTCTAACATTGAGTTATTAGCTTAAAACTTTGGTCTATTAGACGGTATCTATGACCAAATAATGAACCATGTAATGTGATCATAGTGAAAGTGTATATATGCTTGGGGACTAGGGTTATTACATAGTTTTAAGCTATTACCATGAAAGGGTCTGAAAAATCCAAAATTAAACTCTAACTTATAATAAGTCTTACTTGTTCATTTGAGAACTATAGTAACTAAAGTTTTGAGGGAGAATAAGAGGTATGCCTTCAATAACATGACTTTCATAATCAGTTAGCCTGCTAGGCTTGATATGATTGTATTATGAGTATGATATGTTTATTTTATTATATATATTTAAAACAATAAAAGAAGCATATATCAGATTCAAAATTCACAAACAAGAAAAAAAAAACATAATACAATTAATAATTAAATAAAAAAATTGTTGTTGTTGCTTTAAAAATCACAAACAAAAAAAATAATACAATTGATAATTAAATTTTTTTTAAAAATTGTTGCTGCTTCTGTTGTTGTTATTTCCTCAATCGGCTGCGCTACTGCTGTTGCTGCCACCACCGGATTTGGATTTTAGCTTGTTGAGTTTTAGCTCTAAATGTTTGATCATAAGATCAAACATTTGGGCGCGACTTTCGGCCTCCATCTTTTAGCGCTCGATCTCCAAATTCAGTGTTTTACTTTTTCTCTCCGCGTATTCCGCCTCCTTCTTCAGGCTAGCCCTCAGGTCAAACATAGTCGCCAAACGCATGCCTAAGACGGCAGTATTGATAGTCTAACTGGTTTGGAGGTTTGTAACATTTCTGTTACTTTCATCAATTTGGGCCTCCAATGCATACATGATGTCGATTTTTATAGACATCCTTAGAGAGAACAATGAGGCACTGAGGAAATCAATCAGAGAAAAAGGGTTTCGTTTTGGAGCATAGGTGAGAGGAGCGGAAATCAATGAGGGAATCAATCAGAGAAATAGGTTTATGAGGCATTGAGGAAATCGATCAGAGAAAGGGGTTTCTTTTTGGAGCAGAGGTCAGAGGAGCGGGAATCAATCAGAGAAAGAAAGGGAGGTGACTTTACGAGCAGAGAGCAGGGCGAGGTGACGGGCGAAGAAGACTGTAAGAGCGGAACCTGTAAGAGCAAATGCTGCGGTGGTGTAAAAGCATGGGGTAGTGTGGAGAGTGGGTTGAAAAACACATGCAACGGTGGGTTAATTTCATGGGCTAATAATGGGACCCACGTGGGGGCCACCTAACTATACTAAGACATGGGTTGATCCTTGGACCACGGATTGAGCTGGGGTAATTTCATCGCGGGGCCCACGCCAACTTTCCATGTGCAATAGCTGACAGTTTTCAACGAGAAGAAATAAAAAGTCAGATAATGGGCTTAAAATCTGGGCCACTAAATCAAGATCAATGAACCAAATTTAAAGAAAACGGTAACTAATATTTTTATAATTTTACACACAATCTGAGTTCACCAACGAATTATTCCGAAAATTGAGGGAAAAAAATATTTTTAAAATCAACCAAATTTCCTATAAAAATCATACTTCTCTTCATCATTTTTCATCTCTTCCTTTTCCATCATATTTGTTCTTCACTATATCATTCTTCATTCTCCACAAATTTACTTATCTATCTCTCTCTTGTCCAATCTATTTGTTCTTAATTTTCATTCCTCAATCAATAACATGGGAGAGGCCGGTACTACATGGACCAAAGAGGAGGAAATTCAATTGTGTGAATCATGGCAGCGGTGACCGTAAACCCCATCACCGACAATGAATAAACCGTTCAACGGTTGTGGCATAAGGTACGTGAGCATTATATTGAAAATTAGACGGGATCAACTAATGTCCGACCGCCTATGGCTCTTCAATCTCATTTTAAGCCTTTGAAAAAGCTTCTCAAGCAATGGCACAATGCGAAAATTCAAGTTAGGAATTTTAGACCAAGTGGCACCAATCAATTGGATGAGGTAATTTTTTTAGTCCATCCCATTAATTTAAATATCTACAATTATGGTAGCTCTTAATTTTATAATGTTTGGATTTTTTTTTATAGGAAAGACAAATTGAATTAGAGTTTATAAAGGTGACTAATAAGCAATTCGACCATGCCGCATGTTGGGAAGCGGTGAAAGATCACCCTACTTTTAGAGATCCACCAACTCCTCCGGTTGCTCCTTTTATTTATTCCACGACTAGTGGTTCTCAAACCGAATCACCAATTAATTTGGAGGATGAAGTTGTTTTAGAGACGCCACCCAGTTCCGTTGGAAGGCCAATGTGACAAAAGGCCGCCAAAGAAGCAAAAAGGAAAGGAAAACAAAAGGACGAGGTGAGTAAATCTATGATCCAAGCTTTACTATCCATCACTGAAAGCAACAAAATCACAACTGACTTTCTTAAAAAAAGAGAAGCGGATCGTAAGGCCGAAAGCGAAAAAATGATGAAATTTGAAGAGTCAAAAGAAGATGCAAGAATAATGGCAATGCAAGTCAATGATTTTACCCCTGACTCAAAAGCGTGGTACAAAAAGTTGAAGAGTGACATAAGGAAGAAAACTGAATGCTATAAGCGTCTCTTTGATGAGCCACCCCCATAATAGATTATTTGTATTTCAATTGTACCCTTAAGAATTTTAAGTTCAATTATTTAATGAAATAAAAGTTACTGACTTTCTTAAAAAAAGAGAAGCGGATCGTAAGGCCGAAAGTGAAAAAATGATGAAATTTGAAGAGTCAAAAGAAGATGCAAGAATAATGGCAATGCAAGTCAATGATTTGACCCCTGACTCAAAAGCGTGGTACAAAAAGTTGAAGAGTGACATAAGGAAGAAAACCGAATGCTATAGGCGTCTCTTTGATGAGCCACCCCCACAATAGATTATTTGTATTTCAATTGTACCCTTAAGAATTTTAAGTTCAATTATTTAATGAAATAAAAGTTTATCATTTTCTTTGAACTCTTTAAGACTTTAACACTAATGATCTTTTATTAAAAGGAAATAGAGTAAAAAAACACACATAATTTTATTAAAGTAATAAAAAAGAAACCACACATACTATTTATTTATAAAAAAACACACACACACACACATAATATTAAATTAAAAAAAAAACTCACATACGAGAAATTTAATTCATTTGTTAATATGGATCACCAGATCATCTTGTAGTGCCTTGTGGAGGTAGGCGGATCGTAATTGGAAGTGAGCATCTAAGAATGCTGGTAGTGCTTCTCCGTCCCTCAGAATTGGTTCATGACGAATAACATTACCTTCACGATCCACTGGTCGTTCATAGACGCTTGCTAACAATGGATGCAAGTTATCCTCTTCATTAGACTCCTCAAATTCTTCTTCAACGAACTCATCTTCTACAATCATATTATGAAGAATGATGCAACTTATCATGATAGTACGTAGATCTTCCAGTTTGAACAAGTTAGCACCATGTCGGAGTATGGTTCATCGAGCTTGAAGGATACCAAAACATCGCTCCACATCCTTACGATAAGACTCTTGCATTTTGGTAAATTGTGCCTCTTTAGCGTCTTTGGGTTTTGATATTGCTTTGACAAAAGTTTGCCACCTTGGGTATATTCCGTCAACAAGGTAGTATGGTACAGTGTATGTACTATCATTGACTTTGTATGCTACCTCCAGAGCAGTTTCGCTGATAACTCTTTCGAACACGTTGGATGCACCGAGAACGTTGAGGTCATTTTGAGCACCAGGGGTACCGAAGAAAGCATGCCAAACATGTGTGTCGTAGGAGGCCACAGCTTCAAGAATGACAGTAGGGTATCCTTTACGGCCTGAAAAAGCTCCCGACCACCTTTTTGGACAGTTTTTCCACTTCCAATGCATGCAGTCGATGCTCCCAATCATGCCGGGAAAGCCACGTTGTTGTCCTCTATGTAGAAGCCTTTGTAGATCTGCGGCATTAGGAGGTCGAAGATACCAACCACCGTACAAATACTCCACTTGCGCACAAAATTTCTTCAAGCACCTCAAGGCAGGTGATGCTCCCATCCTGGTGACTTCATCACATTGATCAGCTCCTGCACCATAAGCAAGCATTCGTAGAGCGCCTGTCATTTTTTGTTCCGGGAGCAATCCCAACCTTCCGGTGGCATCTGGTTTTTGCTTCCAAAAATCATCAAAATTGCAAAGATCCGCCATGATGCGATTGAATACTGGTTTTTACATTCTATACCGCTGACGGAAAATTGCATTGTTGTATACTGGACGCTCGACAAAGTAATCCTCTATCATGTTTGCACCTCTTGCTTGCCTGTGTCTTTCGACGTTAGGGGCACGACCAAGACGTGAGCCACGACCTTGAGGAGCTTGATTTTGCATATGTTGATATTGGGCAAGCAAGGTAGCGGTTTGAGCATTGTTGGACTGAATCTGCATAATGTGCTCTTCATCTTCTTCATCCCTACCCCTCAAATAGTTTCTTATACGATCCATAAAAAAATATGAGAAGTGAAATAGATGATGAGGTGAATGTGTGAATGTAGAGTGAATTGGCAAGCTATTTATTGACATTATTTGGAGACAACATGTTATCATCTACACACGTGGCGTATCGTGATTGGTTTAAAATCCTATCCATAATCGTCTCAATTATTTTAGAAGATAATGAATTCTGAAGAGAACACGTGTCCTTTTAAAATTGGTTTGAAATCCTATCCAAAATCTTCTCAATTATTTCGGAAGATAAAAAATTCTAGTTTTAAATTATTTTTATTTTTTTATGTATTCAATGAGTATTTTGCGTATAAATAATAATTTTTAAATTTAATATAAAGTATGTAAGACAATAGTCATTTTCCTTTTAAAATAAATAAATAAATTTAATGTGAATAGTAATTAGTCCACGGATTAATCTCATTGTTGTATTGTCAAACAAAGGACTAAGGACTTATTTGGGTGAATAGTGGATTAACTCTGGCCGGGAATTAGTCCAACCCACCCAAAATGGGTGCATTTGCTCTAAGAGCATCACGGGTTAAAGCGGGGCACAAGGCCCACCAAATAATGTTGTTTTATTTTATATATGTGTTTCCTCTCAGATTTCATGAAGGACTAAAGAAATTTAAATCACTCCCTCAATTTTGTTAAAACAATATCGTGGACTTAACATTATCCATAACCAATGCCACCATTGATGAATTAAATATAGTTCATTAGTAAGAGATGTTATAGTAATTAGTACCATGCTAGCTTTGGTGATAATCAAAGTCTAGACCTCTTTTACGCATATTTATCAAATAATGTTGTTAGATGCGGCCCTGTTAGATCTACATCCTAACATCTTGTCAATAATTACAACTTTACACTGTTACATGCATGTACCAATTTGGTTTCCAAATTTACCACATTTGCATTTTTAGACTTTAGCTAATACAATATGATCAAGTACCCACATTTTTATTTCAATATATGGATTGAAAATAAAGATGAGCTACCAAACGAAGAATTACAATTGTCAATTTTAAAAAGCACATTCAGTAAACCATTACTAAACTTGGAGCAATCACCTTGAATGCACTAGGGTGCATTGAGTAATTATCCGCGATATTCTCAAGTGAGTAATTATCCGCGATATTCTCAAGTTAGTAATTACTGCATTCAAATGCATGTAAGGGTGCATTGATTCTTAACTTTGATTTCATGCAATCAGTATGGTTTTGACTTTTGACTAATGACTCTTATTTATTTTATAGTTTAATTTTTTTCACTATAAAAAGGGCCATGAAATCATTGTTAGAAGTTTTCGACCTAGTGCTCTACGCGACCGAAATTCTTATTTTATATAATACAACATTTCAACACATCAAATCAAGACACCAGGGTAACACCTTATACTTTGACTTTATTTTCATTGTGACTTTTGAGTATTTGCATCCTATAGATTTATCAATAGTCACTCTCGAACTTTCATATTCACTCAGTGAGTTGCACACCACGAGCACAACAACCAGCATAGCTGGCTCCTGTCAAGACATTGCATTCGAGGCATCGAGAACCCTACGACCGACAGTGATCATCATCGGCCCACAATCCTTTGATTAGAAGCCACAACGCAAGGTCAACAACTACAACAAAACCTCGCTTGGCCTCGTGACCGCTAGTTGGCATGCTAACGCACACATTATCAAGCCAGGCTGACACATGTAAGCCAAATAAGCCCTTGACGTAGTGACACGTGCCTGAAACTATTTTTGAGCGAACAATAATAACAGTATGGTGATCGGAATTTCTATCAAGGTTCTAGCAGGGGGTAAATAGAAGGTTTATTGTGGAGTAATATGACTTTTGTTTGATGTTTACGGGGTCATTGTGTATCAACGGTTAATAGTCAATTGTCAACAACCAACGGTTAATCATTGTTGGTAACCGAATTCTCGTCACCGATCACTGGATTCCGGCAGCCAATCACTGGAATCTAGTCATTGATCGTCGGAGTCCGGTCATATATTTAGGGTATAATTATGAGGTTTTTACCCAAAACTACAATTTTGTGTTAGTATTTACTAGTAGCAAGATTGCTTTTTAAAATTACCACTAGCAAGTTTCCATCCAAAACTAACAGAATCTGTTAACTCATAAATTACAAAATTACCCTCAGAAATCAATACCACTGAGTCTCAGAAATCAATACCAATGAGCCTCAGAAACCAAAATATTCTAATGCTACTGACCCTCAGAAACTTTATCTCCGCCGTCCTCCGCCACGATTCTAATGTTACCGACCCTCAGAAACTCCGCCGTCCTCCGCCGCCCTTCCAATATCACTGAGCCTCAGAAACTTCGTCGTCCTCCGCCCGCTCCAATACTACTGACCCTCAGAAAATCAACTTCCGCCGCGCTTCCAATACCACTGAGCCTCAGTAATCAAGATTTGAGCAAGATCTGATCAAATCTCAACCATAACCAACACACAAAGCAAAAAACCCAACACACAAAGCAAAAAACCCACACACAAACCAACACAAACTCAGAGAGAGGGAGAGACAGAGACAGAGACAGAGAGAGAGGAGCTGGTGGCGGCGGCGGAGGAGGAGAAGAGGCAGCGGCTGCGACCTCGAACCGGCTCCAGGATCGGCTGGAGAGAGAGGCCGGGCTCAGGGGAGGAGGAGATTGGAGTCAGAGGAGAAGCCGGAGCAGGATCAGCTTGAGAGAGAGGCGGCGAGGGAGTATACATTGGCGGCGGAGGAGGAGAGAGAGGTGGAGACGGTGTCTCGGTCCACATCGCGCCTCGCTCCTCGCTCCGCCCTCGCGCTCCGCTCCTCGCTCCGCCCTCGCGCTCCGCTCCTCGCTCTGCCCTGCTCCGCCTTCGCGCCTCGCTAGGCCATCCTCTGCTCGTGTTTAGAGTTTAGGGTTACAAAATGAGACTTAAAATGATAGTATATATAAGATGACATTATTGTGATTTTTGACCTTTTTTGGGGTAGTTATGTTTTATGTTTGGATGAACTGACTTCTGTTACTGTTAATTTTTGGAGTACATGGTATAAAAAAAATTAGGTTTTGCTATTGGTAAATATCACTACAAAATTATAGTTTTGGGTAATTATGTATATAATTATCTTCTTGCTCTGTGTTAGGCTGATGGGAATATATGTTGTCTTATTTTACTAATGGAAATAAAATGTCTAAAATCCAGGAAATTTGTGATCAAAACTTACAAAATTACATTTTTTGGAAGTATCTATACAATTATTAAGAGAAGAGGTCTTGCTCACCATAACTGAATTTTTTTTACAGTTTTAATCCTCAATATTAAAATATTAAAAAAAAAAACAATTTAATCACAAGGTTAAATATGACAATAATAAAATAGATTTTCATAAAAAAAATTAAAACAATTATCTGACATCCCATCTTTCTCTCCCACTGTCTTATTTATTTTTTTATTTTTTTAAAAAAAATTAAATAAAGAGGAGTGACTAGTACATGAAAACTTGAAAGAAGAAAACTGTCCATTTTATGCTAAAATATTTGGGGTACATAAAAGAAAGTCGGGCAACTTTGGGGGAGCTTATAAGCTCCACTGCTTATAAGCACGGAAGGATTTGGTGTTTTGTAACACAACATGTAAGTAGATTTTTTAAAAAGTAAGGGTCATTTTCAATAGAAAATGAGAAACTACTCTCACCTAACTTATGCTTATAAGTCACATGTTTTCTATTTTCGCGAATTAATGAATTTTTATAAATGACAATGGGTATCCTTGGTAATGTTCACTAATTACAATATTACCAAGATATATACCCTCTATCGTAACCCTGCGCCTCCTCTGGATCCCTCCGTTCTGCAGCTGCATGCGCCTCCTCTGGACTCCCTCTCGTTCTGTAGCTGCTCTTGTTCATTTGACACACTAGGCTCACAGGTAAACAACTAATTTCTCCCTCTTGTTCATCTGGGTTAGAATGAATTAATTTCTCCATCTTTTTTCGTGGGTTTTCTTCTGCTCTATTTCCCTTTAATTTCTGGGTTCATGTTTTGTGGATGTTGGGTTGCTGAGTCTGGGGTTCTACCTTTTGTTCTCTTGTCTCTTCTTTCTTCTTCTTTCTCGTCGTTCCCTTTTATGTGCCTGCAATTTTTTTCAGGGAATATGAGGATGGTGATTGAGGAAATCCCAATTAGCTTATTTGAAATCCATTGCGTGTGTTTTGTGCTTGAATTTAGATAAGTCTCTACAATCTTACGGACAAGTCTCTTCAAGTCTTGTTAATTGTCATGCCAGTTTAGTCATTGAAATGAGGAATGCCAATTTGCTTCATAATAGGAAGCTAATTATGAAGCTAATTCAGTTTTTGAATTCAATGACTATAACTTGCACTGAGGAGCCATGTTCTATGGAGGGTTTAAAGTCTTCTCTTGTCAAGTTTATCTATCTGTGAGGTAACTTTCAAATATAATTGGAAGGGAATTCCAAGACAAACTTATTGAAGCTCCACAGTCGTCAGCTTGTGTTGTGGATGTCCATCTTTGTCGAACTTTAGATGGATCTATTTGCAGAAGTTTATTTTAAGGACAATTATGTTTAGTCGAATACAATTGCTATAGTTTCTTATAAAACCAAAAGAATATGTCTGCTATACTCGTTGTTAAATTGCTTGATAAAGTTTAGATTTTTCGGAAGGATTATACGTGTGGGTTGGAACTATTTTAACTTTTTTCATTATTGAAATGTTAGTTTCTCAAAGTGTCCATCAATGTTTTTCAAAATTGACTTAGCAAGTTATAACTTCAGTTAGTGTAGTACCATATAGATGTGATTCTTTATTGATTTCTAAATTAAAAGTCAGAAAAAACAATGAAATATTACTGGAATTATGAATATTGGGTTAACATGTTAAATGACTTAAATCTGATAACTTCCCCAAACCTGTTGATATCCTGGGATGTTAAGTTAGTAGGCGAATGCAGTTAGTCTCACCTATTGATGTACATGTTTTCCATGTCTGTACTATAAGATTATTGCATTTTAAGTAGAGAAAGTGTGAGATATATGCTAATTTCTGCATTACTCTCTTGTCTACCTAGATGGGAAAAGAATCGGCCAATTAGAATGATGCCCTAGTAGATGTATTTTGTAAGCTATGTATCAAGGAGGTGGAACAAAATAATCGTCCAAACACACATCTTAACAAAGAAGGATGGGATAGTGTGCTAAGTAGTTTTAATAATGAAACGGGTAAAAATTATACCAAAAAACCTACTAAAAAATAAATGGGATACCCTTAAGGAGCAATGGAGATTATGGAGAGATTTGAAGGATGAACAAACCGGTCTCGGGTGGGATAATAGGCTCCAAACCATTGCGGCATCCGACGAGTGGTGGACTGCAAAAATTGCGGTATGTAAATCTATTTATTGATGTTTAAATACTTTTATCTTTTATTGATTTAAACATGTGATGACATTTTTTTTTTCTGGACTCTTTATTGTGTAGAAAAAAGCGGATTTTGCAAAGTTTCGAAAAAGAGGAATTCACCCTGATTTTGAAGAGAAAATGGACAAAATGTTCAAGGGGACTTCAGACACGGGCAAACATGCTTATGCACCAGGTTCATCAATACCTTTGCCTAGAAGTCCAATAGTAGGGGATAATGAACAAGATCTTGAAGAGAGTTGTGGGGATTCCGATGAAATATTGGAACCAAAATTTGGCAAGTCTAACAGAAAAAGAAGTGATGTAGCTGAAAAAGGAGTATGTACAAAACCTGGAAGGGTGGAAGGTGTTGTTCTTTTAGCTGCAAAGATTGACAGAATGTGTGAGGCAATTGAAAGTAGAAGCACAACAACTTCTAGTATCAATAAACGTGTGGGAGTAGGTGATGGCACTAGTATAAGAGAAGTGATAGAGGGTGATGGAGGTTGATGGAGCTATTTATCCAAGCACATTGTACCTGCAAAACAACTTCATACAAATATTACCATCTTGTGTCATCGTTAGTATAGAGCAAGTAGGGATCGTTCAATCCGGGGAAATCAAGGGCGTTCAATCACATAAAGCATTACAAAATCATATTGGGGGTTTGAAATTTGAATTCTATACTACTGAAAATTACAAAAATAAATAATAAATTAAATATATACATATGATCAACATCTTTCACACAATACACATCACACAAAACTCACATAACATGTAATAATTTCGTACAAGGTAACAATATAGCAAAATCAGCAAGTACTCAAGATTAGTATTAGTTCCAATTTAATTAGAGCCTTCGTGGTTATTCTAATCATCAAAACTCCTCAATTATTTAGAGCCAGCTTCGTGCATAATCCTAAACATGGTGCTAATCAGTTTAAAGACACTTCGTGTAGAAATTAAACCAAGAAACACATAAGCACAGTGAGTCGAACTGGAAATATGCAACAAGTATGGCGTCACCTCACCTTGCTTCAACATGTAAATTTTCAGAATTACTCTAGCCCTTAGAATTAACACAAAAACAATCAACTTCGTGTATAATTATCCTTATGTTACATTCGGCATATGAAGTTATCACTAAAGAAAAGCCATGGCCTAGGCAGCCCTTAAGTGCATCACTTTTGTGCATACGAATTCAGAAAATAAACCAACACACAATCAAGAACACATGCAATTAATACTATATCATAAACCCTGCATAAGATTGAAACACATCAAGAACATAATTCGGCATTCAAAAATCCAAGTAGCAAATTCGGAAATCCAAAATAGAATTATTACAACCAATTCGGCAAACACAAATCCTTATAATCTTCATAGACAAAGTATTACAAAAATACAGAAAATATAAAGCCATGAGAGAAGAGTGAAGCACACTTTAGAAGAACCTTGAAGAGACTTCAGCAAGAGATGGATTCGATGGTGATGGAATGGTGCGATTGTATGGAAAATTAGTGGTTCGGCTATGTATTTTCTGTATGGATTTGTGATGCTAGTTGGACAGAGTTTTGGCTAGTGAAAAGTGATAGAGAAGAGATGATTTTCTGTGTAAAAATCGTCCAATATATAGAGGCAAAAGGTTGGCAGATTTGACCTTCGAGTGAAGATTGCAGAATATCTTTCTCTCGAAAATAGATATTGAGGTGATTACAGTTGGGTTGGAAACTATAGACTCCCGTAGCTTTCCATCTATCTAAGGCTCACTATCTGGTTCAAAGTGAGCTGTCCAGGAGAGTCCGTGGAATTTGGATGACGTGCACAGGAATTCTGCCGAATTTAATCAGGATTTGTTGCGATTTTGCTTCCTCTATTTTCTCCGAAAATCATCAAGATAATGGCTGAATAATTGAACAATATATCCTTAGGTTTTCCGTGAATTAATTCAGCCAATTATCTTGCACAAAGAATGAAATTCAGTCCACATTCGTAAGCCAAATCCAAGTAGAACTCGGTTTAGGATTCTTCTTTTCCATTCCGATTTCTTCTTTCTTTTCTTCTTTAATTCAGCCAATTTCTCCATGGATCAATACATCATGGACTTGTTGACGGACTGGACTCAATCTTTGTTGAACAAAATATCCAAGAGGCAGCCGAAAGCTTCCCTAGATAGACCGGGAAAGCACAAACCTTCTTTAGCCGATTCCATTCTTCTCCTAATTGACTTGGGAGAACTTCTTTTCCTTTGTTCTTCGACTTGGCCCTTGCTAGGATGACTTCTTAATGCATCATTATGTACAGTAGCTCCTCAATGATAGTCTTGGACAAGCACTTGGTGAATAAAAACTGAAATCTCTCAAATCGGACAGAAGGTTTCTTCTCTCGGCAGCTCTGACCTCCGTGCATTCAAAATGGCATAACTTTTTGCTCAAGAAAGCTTTTTCTGCGATTATAGTTGCATATGAAACTAGACACACAGAGCTTTCATTCATATAAATTTCGTCTCCAAATTCTTTGTCAATTGGAGGGGAATAAATTCGGGAAGTTGAGTGACGTGTACTGAAATCTGCTGAAGTTTCTGGATTTGCATCCGATTTGAACTTGTGATTCTTTGCATCTTATTTTGCTCTGATTTCAGTGAATCTTGTCATGCTCAATCCTTTATTTGTCAACTGCATATGAGAGAAGAAAAATCTATCAAAAGCAAAGTTTATGTTTTACAGATTCCATAAAACATCTCAGAGACTTTTCGAATAGGCTTTTGATAAATTTTGTCCAAATTCTTCTATTTAAGCACATTCTCACATTAAACTCAACCAAAACTCAAGACTCATTTACATGACTCTATCTTACAACAATAAGGGTTAAGCATTGGATAAATGAGGGTAAAAACATATTAAGAACGTCGCATTTTATGCTCCTATAAGAGGTTGTGGGTTCATTACCTGAGGTCGGGAAGGGTAGTTCGATGTTTTTTTTTTGCAAGTAGGTTATTCATACAACAAGAGAAGAGAGAAATGTTATTTTGTATGGATGATCCTAACATGAAGCTAGAGTGGCTAAAATATGAGATGACCGAAAAATGAACGATTGAGGAGAAGATAATGTTGAGGAGCGAAGAATAAGTTTATGTTATGTTTGAGACTTTATTTTTTTGCATTTTGTGGGTTTGTGGATGTTTTATTATGTTGGATAAGTTTATGTATTGGTTCACTTATAATATGTTGGACATGATTATGAATTGGTTCAAGTTTATGTATTATTATGTTTATGTTTATGTTTATGTGTATTTATATTTATTTTGATATTGTATTCATTATTCACTTCACTATTGAAATGATTTACAAATTTGAATTTATATTTGCAGGTTTTGTTTGAATAAATGAATAATTGTGGAGAAGAAGATGTTGAAGAGGAGATATTCATGCGATTCGTACAACTTAATGCTCTCCTCATTCAACATTATTATGACAACTATATTCATAAAAATCTTTGCATGACATCGTCACAAACAGGTAATAGTTGGATAATGGAAGTGTTACAAGGTCATGAAAGTCGATGTTACAATGCATTTAGAATGGACAAGGAAGTATTTTTTAATTTATGTAGTGACTTGGAGGTGAAATTTAGGGTATTGGGTTCAAATAGGACTAGTCATATTGAAGTAGTGGGAATGGTAGTATATATTTTAACACAAGGATGTGGGAATAGGTTGGCACAAGAACGATTTCAACATTCCGTTAGTAGGTATTTTGGACAAGCATTAGACATGTTGTGTTCACTTGGTGATAAATTGATCAAGCCGTTGGATCCGGAATTTAAAGAGGTTGCACCGAAGATAATGAGGGATAAGAGATACATGCCGCATTTTAAGGTACTTCAAATATTTTACTTATTTATTATTGATCTATTAGTTTACATTAATTATTTATAGGAATTGACAAATATTTTACATTATTTAAAGATTGCATTGGTGCTATTGATGGAGTGCACATTCCCGCTTCAATATCTCCTAAACATCAAATACCATTTATTGGTAGAAAAGGAATACCGACACAAAATATTATGGTGGTGTGTGATTTTGATATGCAATTTACATTTGCATGTGCTAGTTGGGAAGGGTCCGCTCATGATACAAGAATATTTCAATCGGTTCTTCACAATTCCAATTTCAAGTTTCCTAAACCTCCACAAGGTGATATATTTAATTATTTCTTACGTAATTTTTTAATACTGTGTCATGAAATTTTATTAAATTTAGTATTTTATCATTTGATAGGAAAATATTATGTCGTTGATGCGGGATACCCACAAATGAATGACTTTTTAGGACCTTATAAAAGTCAAAAACAACATTTTTAAGAATATCGTGAACGAGCACCAAAAAATGAAAAAGAGTTATTTAACCAAATTCACTCATCTCTTAGAAGTGTTATATAACACACATTTGGAGTTTGGAAAAAGAAATGACATATTTTAAGAAATATGGAAGGTTTTTCATTTGCAAAACAAGTGAAGATTGTCATTGCAACCATGACTCTCCATAATTATATAAGGAGACATGCTATTTGTGATAGACATTTTGTCCAAATTGAAGAAAATTTGAGAAACATATCAAGTGATGGGATGGAGATGGAGATGGATAATGATGCGCAAGAAGAATATTATGGTCATGGGACACAAGAAATGGAAGCTATAAGAAGAGAAATTACTCAAAGTTTGATGAATGTGCGTGGTACTAGGGATTTTTAAATGTCTCAAGATATTTTTTGTGGGCACTTGATGCAAATGAAAAATGAATTTTGTTATTGATGTTGCTACTTGGAATGGTATGTATTAGACAATTTTGTATTGCTACTTCATGCTAATTAAGATTTGGACATATAATGAAAAATTAATTTTAAATATTTTTCAGATAATGTTAAATTTAAATGGACATATAATGAAAAATAAACAAATCATAAAAAATAAAGTAATAAATTATAGTATAAGAAGTTAATATTTTCATGTCTAAATTGGTCATTTTACAAATATAAGTATAAGTCGGTTTTTGGTTTACCAAACACCCTGACACAATTTTTCCCACTGACAGCATTTTTAAAAAGTCAGTTTACCAAACACTCAGCTACTTTGTTTATTAGTAACTTATTCTCTAAAATAAATATAAATCAGTTTTTATTTAAAAACCCAGCTGCACCAAACGCACCTGTACTCCAAAGACCTTCTCGTTATGGTAATGGTAATAAAGGTAAATAGAACTCTGCAGTCTTTATTTTACGAAACCAAATTTTAACTAGACATAAAATTCCCACAATCCCAAGTCTCGCTCTCACTCTCTCCTTCCTCCGATCCCAAACCCAAAGAAAACAGCGCACTGAAAATTCAGATCCAGAAGACTGAAGGCGCACTTGATCTCTAAAATGGGAGGGTTCGGATTGAAATGCAGCCGAATCTGTCTCCCTTCGGCAATCCGTTTTTGTTGACCGGCGATCTGAGCGGCGAGGGATTCCGGACTTCTCCGGCGATCGTTTTGTTCTTGGCGCCGTTTCTGTTGTTTCAAGGAGGAAGCGGAATGGATTTGTCGAGAGTCGGCGAGAAGATTCTCAGCTCCGTTAGGTCTGCTAGATCACTCGGTCTTCTTCCTCCTGCCTCTGATCGCCCCGAGGTGAGTTTGGCCTCAGGTTTGGTTTGTAATGCAGGTTTTTTAGTGTTCGAATTCGACGATTTTTCGTGTTTGAGTTTAGGTTAGTTTGATTGTTTAGAGCTATAGATTTAGTTCAAGCTGTGTGATTAGGTTGTTTAGGTTGATGAGGCTTGCTCCTAAGTGCCTGGATTGTTTAAATGTTTAGTTTCGGTTTCGTGTTAATCAAGCTGTAGTTCAAGTTAAGTGAGTAAAGCTTGGAAGATCGATGCTTCTAGTTTTGCCACTTAGAGTAATCTTATTGTTTAGAAACGAACCAATTGCACTATGTACGGGCCGCTTGGCTCAGTCGTATTATTTATTGTATGTCGTTGGCGGATTGATGTGTTGGTTGTTTAGTTTAGTGCGGTTTGCTACAAATGTATAGATTTTTAAAATGTTTAGTTTTGGTTTTGTGTTAATCAAGCTGTAGTTCAAGTTAAGTAAGTAAGCCTGGAAGACCAATGCGTCTTATTCTGCCAGTAATAGCAATATTATTGTTGAGAAAGGAAGGAACCAGTTGCACTATGTGTCCTGCTGCTGGGTCGGTGTGTATCATTTATTGAATGTCGTAGACGGATTGATTGTCATTGGGAGAAAAATAGATATGGTATTGATTCATGTGTTGCTTGTCTTTATGAGCAGGTTCCGGCGCGAGCTGCAGCTGCTGCAGTCGTTGCGCGTGCTATTGCGGGACTGCCTCCGCATCAAAGATATGGTCTCTCTTCAAGCTCTGAAGAATTGAGCTCGATTTATGAAAGCGGACAACAGCATGGTGAAGAAGTGGAGGAGATAGAGGAAGAATTCTATGAAGAGGTGCTACTTATATCTATGGTTTCAATGTGGGACTGCTTAGGACTTGTACGGTTCTTTTATTGCAGGTTACTTTAGGCATTCTCTAAGATATTGACATGCTTCAACAGTAGAGAGGTTGCTAATGTCAACTTTTACAATTAGCAGATAAACTTTCGCATCAAAAACCTCAAAGAAGATGAATGCTATAAACTTCCTGCTATATATTGATTAATTTTGATTTCTGCTTATTCTGGCTAAACTCCAGTGTTTTAGTGGCATAAGTTTCCCCTTAGTAAGTGGGAGGTGCTGAATTCTCCTCATTGACTATTGTCTTTTTTGTCTATCAAAAGACAATAATCAATCTTGAATTAGCCTAGCAAGCTGTTTTGTATCTTGGTGCCCAAAATGGAAGAAGCCATCTCTGAAATTTTAATTTTGTTAGAGGTGAAACAGCAACCCATACTTCCATATTTTGCAGTTGAATAAAGAGGGTGCAAATTTATTTGTATACTTGACAACTTTGATTTCTGTACCTTATTTGTTTAATTGTTCATCTATATAATAGTTACAATGAAGTAGTCTCCACAAGTAAAACTTTGTCTTCCAGACTTGTAGTTTCCTTAATCTATACATAGAAAATGTAAGGTAAAGAGATTAATTCTATGATTATTCTGCCTCTCCTTTCGTTTCACCCTTTGGCTTTTCCTATTCTTATGGTATCATCATTCTGATCATTGGACTAAAAAATGGAAAAAGGAACTCCTTTCTACACAGACCTTAGAAGTTCGTTAGGCTACAAATGAAGGAACCATCTTTATGGACTTCATGCTAATTACTGGGATCATTTGATATTTGTTATATGTTCTTTGGTAATTTTTATTTCTAAAAAAATTTACGCATACTGTTGCGACTTCTGTTTGCAGTGGTACAAAAGTATATTAAATTGACCAAATTCTAAACTATATGTCTAAAAAACTTTGGTAACTACCTATATGCAGGATTTTGATCCAGTTAGACATATTTTGGAACATATTCCTTCTGACGAAAGTGAGCTGGCTTATTTTGAGAGACAGGTATTTTCCATTTTTTATGTTTCTCTAGTTATATATATTTCCCTTTTGGTACACTATGCTTGCTATTCTTTTAACCTTTAAAAGATCATTCTTCTGGAAGTTAAATTTGGTTTATATGTTACCGTGCACAAATTTGATGTATTGATAGTAAGGTCAAGTAGTTTATCCAACTCTTGTTTAGTGGCTTTTTGAGAATGTTCACATTTGCCTTTTTCTATCAATCATTTTGTTGTATGGATGGGCCTACGTTGTATACATGTGATGCTAGTCATCTGGGAGATGACTTTCATCTGTCAATGTTAACGGCCACCATCTGCAAAAAGTAACTCTTTGGTGATTTGATAGCATTTGCTTTATGGTAATTCTCAAAGGGTGTAGGCGTCTGGAGCAACCATCGACTTTTGATGGGCTTATGTGTGGTCATGAGTTTTCTTCAGTTCCATCTTTGTTATTGTCAAGTGTATTACTTCAGCTCTCTCTCTCTCTCTCGGTATTTTTAATTTTTTTTTTATTATTATCTTTGATAAGAAACATACTTCGATTTATCGTACAGCATTTAGGACAAGATGTCCATTGAAGTTACTAGGTTCTTGTCAGCGTCCTAAGATAGTATCAAATAGCAATACAGTATTCAAAAGAGCTAAACAAAAGAAGTATTAAACATAGTAAAGAACAGCATTGAACAAATTATTTCTGAATTATGAGGAAATCAAATCCCACAAAGATGCCCAAAGTCGAACCCTTTCTCTAAAATGGCTCCAGATCCTCACCCTTGCCTCCTCAAATATTCTCTTATGTCATTCCATTTAGATGATAGATCTGGTCTGTTTTCCTCTCCCTCCAAAAGGGTTGTATCTTTCACACAGCAAGGGAACATGGACCCACAAGTAAGTTTAGACCAACTAAACCCCTTTTCCACATAGATATAGAGGAGGAAAGACAAACATCAGGTCCTCTCTGGTGAACCATGTCTCAGGATTGATCTTCGTCTCTTCTTGATCTTTTGGTTGAGCCAAGTTTACACTCCTAGTCTTACCGTAGGAGGGACTTTAGTTTTCCCTATTACTGAAGGAGTGCTGGAAAGTGAGGTATTATAGGCCATTTAATTGGCTTGGGTGCTAAGGGATGGATTAGATATACTATTTGTTGTGAACAGGGTATCGTAGACAGAATTGGGGTGCATTTTGGTAATATTTCTGTATAAATATAAATGGAAAGACCTAGTGGGAAGCTTGGTGCGACTAAGGTTTTTGGTTTATCATTGCTCTCTACTCTTGTTGTGGATGTTTCAAGCAATTGATGGAGGGAAACATAATTCAAATAGATCGAAGGTTTGTCTGTTGGAAGGAGGAGGTTGAAACTACTCCTCTATTTGGTGTTGGCAGTAATTTCTGTCAAGGGTGGTCTATGTCAGTACTCAGCTCACTTAACTATAATGAGGTTTAGTTTGCTGTCAGAGCTGAATATCAGTGCAATTTAGTGTTCATTGGCAGGCATTAACTTAGGCAGTGGTAAAGTGGCGGAATTGGCAGCAGACAGGGGTTTAGGAGTAGAATTTGAGCAGTTCTTAGTTGTTGAGAGACAATTTTATAGAGAACCTTTTGTGGATTGCTGCAATTAGAAGCAATTATGGCTGAATGAGCAGGTTCTTAGAGGATATCTAGAAGTCATTGGGAGAATAAAGTTTTGGAAAGACATCTGGGTGAGCAACCAACAATCAAGCTAGTTTCTTCCTAAACATTTCATATTTTCTGGATTCCATCACAGAATAATAGAAAGTTTAGCTATACCACCCTTTTCCCGTGAGCTGGTAATTTGTTTTGGAAAAGCTTGAATGGTCAAGAGGGAGTTATCTTCGCTGTGATCGTGTAAGAAAGAGTGGTTTAAAGACTAAAGTAATCTGAGGTCCTTGTCTGCAAAAATGTAATGGCTATACAAATAATGTGTAATTCTTTAGAAGTTATTGTGTTGATGCTTGTTACATAATTAGTTGAAGTGCATCAATCAAGTCTATTGTATTGAAAGCTCCTCTATTGGCATGATGATTTGTATATTTCTTGTTACATGGTTCTCTATGTCCTCTCAGTCCTTAATCTAAATTTATTTCTCAGGCAGCTCTTAAATTAGCACAACTGGATAGAGTATCAGAACATTTATCCCGTAATGTTATGGAACATCATGAAGTAATGGGTAAGTGTCACTTTCCTAACATGTCTTGCAGTAGTATTGATTATTAAAGTCTATGTAAGGAAGGACCGTCCTATGTGATATCTGGACATCATACTAATGTAACTACTGTAGATTCATATCATTTCTGCCAAAAATTCTGTTTTGAACACCTTAACACTGCTTTGGAAAACTTATCTTGTTTTTTTTTTAAATATCTTAACATTCGATAAGATTTCTGCTTGTGATTGAAATATCATAACATGTGATTAGAGATCCCTTCTAATTGAACTATCATAACATTTCTATCCAAGATCTTGCATGAGTTTTTGTGTGTTCAATATTTTTGGATGGGAGAGGGGTGGGCTCACCAATAGTTTAATTGCCTAGAATTTACTTACAAGATATAATTTTGAATAAGATGTTGATACGTACTTTTGGCCAGTGAAGGGGATGCATTTGGTCAGGGAATTGGAGAAGGACTTGAAAGTTGCGAATGTTATTTGCATGGTAAGATCTTACAGGATGTATCCTCTTGCCTGTGCTGAATCTGATCCTTTCATATCTATTTAAGGAGTAAGAACATGACTCTATTTACATGCTTCATCTGGCTCTGATAGTTCAGAATCGTATGTGCAGAATGGAAGACGGCATCTTACTTCTTCGAGAAATGAGGTTTCTAGGGATCTGATAGTAAATACCAATTCCAAGAAGAAACGTGCTCTACTGGTATTTCCTACTTCATGATAATCTTTTATGTGGCTTTGGTTTTCTGTTTTTTTCTTTCTGAGATAAGACCAATATTTTCACATATTTTCCTAGTCACTTTGCTCAAATATATAGGTAGCATGCCTTGAGCATAATCTTGCAGATATAGGTTTAATATAATGTTTTAATTAAATGCAGGACATGATTCCTGTTTTGACCGAGCTTCGTCGTGCATTAGAAATGCAATCCGAACTTGAGTCTCTTGTTGAGGAAGGAAATTACTGCAGGGTGGGTTTATACTTTTGTTCTAGCTTCAGTTTTTAATGCAATATCAGCCAAAACCTTCCGACTTCTTTCAATGTTTAAGTGTTTAGCACTATAATCTTCCTGGTTATGCAACCCTTAAAAGTAGTTTCTTAGACTCTGATCATGTTTACAGGCCTTTCAAGTACTGTCTGAGTATCTGCAGCTATTAGATAGTTTCTCAGAACTATCCGCAGTACAAGAGATGAGCCGTGGAGTTGAGGCAAGTATTACACTACTATTGAAGGATCATATGCGGTAAACTTTTGGGATCAGTGGTAAACCCGGCTTTAATGTCCTTTAAATTCCATCTTTCATTGTGGAGTACAGGTTTGGCTGGGACAAACTCTTCAGAAGCTGGATTCCTTGTTGCTAGCAGTGTGCCAGAAATTCAAAGAGGAGGGCTATATAACTGTGAGTGTTTTCTTCTTAGAATGGGATTGTTAATTTCCATACTCGATTCAAATTTTCATCCAATACCGGAATTGTTTGTATTGTTACGAATAGCAGTACCATATTAGTATACAAGAGTGATTTATTCAATCATATGCATATACTTGGGAAGATTTTTTTCGGTGTCGTGTGCCATTCTGTGGCAGTGATTTTTTCTTTCCTTATGTTGTGCTCCAGTTAGCTTAAGTTTTCTTTGTTTTGTACACCATTTGAGCTGTAATTTGTGAATCGTTGTCATGTTGGTTTCCTTTAGACGGGTTAGTTTCATGTAAACCATAATGCACTATATGCTTGTCACTTGTTCCACAAGCCCTTACAATCCGTGACTTTGGTAAATGTATTGTTTGGCCTCCTGACATGTTAAAAGTTTGGAAGTCTTTTAAATTTTTTTTTTAACAAATACTAAACCAGTAAATTTAATTATGAGTAAAACTTTTAGAACCTCGAAATGGTATTAGCCCAAATACCATTATATGTGCTTTCTGATTGTTGTAGTTGAACCTTGCGATGTGGTCACTATATTGCATGCATTAGAAAACAAGAAAGAAAAATACTAGTTTCTTGCGAAAGTATAATTCTTCTTGGATCCACCAATCCTACTCTTTCAGTTTGCTCAAGTTTTATGTTGACTTAATGTGATATTCAAATGATCAATAGGTGGTTGATGCTTATGCTCTGATTGGGGACATCTCTGGTCTTGCTGAGAAGATACAAAGTTTCTTTATGCAGGAAGTTCTCTCAGAAACCCATTCTATATTGAAGACCATTGTCCAAGAGGTATTGTGATTTAGTAGTGCAAAAGTGCATGTGCCGTTTGGTTCCATATATCTTTTCGGGGTCAGTATTATTTTAGCTGAGTCGTTAGTTTATGGTTTTTTCTTTGGCTGAAATAGAGATCTTTTTTCTGTTCTCGGTAGAAGTTTTATTTCTGATTAGAAAGGAAATTTGATAAACCTTCTTTTACTCAAATGACTGTTTCTTTTTCGCAGGATCAGGAAGTACAAATGCAAAATAGTCGGTATGCTTTTCTATATCTACTGGTGCTTGTGTCTAACAGCGTCTCTACTTGTATGCTTGCTAATGCATTCTAATTTTATTACAGACTTACCTACAGTGATCTATGCCTTCAGATACCTGAACCTAAGTTTAGGCAGTGTCTGTTAAATACACTATCTGTTCTATTCAAATTGATGTGCTCATATCATGAAATCATGGCCTTTCAGCTGCATGATAAGGTAAATTTGATTCAAGCCTTTGCTTACTCATATTCTTGTCCTGTATAAACTGTTGTCATTTTATGTAATATCATATTTTCATCATTATTGCATAATATGTCCTAATGAACTTAAAAACACCTTGAAGCCTCTTATTTGATCACTCAATATACTAAAACCTACTAAAGTTCATGAACATAATGAAGTGAATCCAAGCAAGTTCATCATGAGCGGAAATTCTTCAATCTCCATTCATATTCTCTAGCCAACCGAAACACTCTGCCGACATTTTAGATGTGTGAACACATGACATTTGTACGTGTAGTTGCAGATACACACCCATGGAAAAACAATCAATTGTATTTTCTGAATATATGACAACTGTTATGTCTTATTGTAGGATTCGGCTGAAAAGACTTCAAGCATCGAGCCAAAGGAAAGTGACATCTCTCAAATTCCAGGAGGGGTTCAGAACAATTCGACGTCTTTCTCATCCGCAAAAGTTAATGGCTCTCCCTTGGGATGTGCAGATAAAATCGCAAGTTCATCTTCTATAAAGGATTCTCATAACAACTCTTTCACCGAGCCTACGGGAAACACGACGTCCGTCTGTACAACATCTCATGATTTAGTAGATGAGTTTAGGATAGATGGCTGTGCAGCTTCAACAAGTGGGTCCCCTTGGTATCAACTTCGGAAAGATGCCACTGCATTTGTTTCACAAACCCTTCAAAGAGGACGCAAAAATTTCTGGCATCTCACAACTACTCGTGTATCGGTCTTGCTTTCTTCTGCTTCTGTATCTTCCGCTAGCATTCATCAATTCTTGAAAAATTATGAAGATCTGAGTGTATTCATCTTGGCTGGGGAAGCATTTTGCGGAATTGAAGCAGTTGACTTCAGGCAGAAGTTAAAGGCAGTTTGTGAAAGTTACTTTTTAGCTTTTCATCGACAGAATATCCATGTAAGTTTTCTTCACATGTTTAATGTGTTATTCCTTTAAAGATATGACTTGTCATGATTGTTATGTCATTTAGCTGTTGGTATAATGTATGTTTGTTCTTGTTTTTAATTGCCATTTGGTTATTGATATAATGGATCCTTAATGGACATGTAAAACATTGGTTTGTTTTGTTTTTTTCCTTTCTAATACTTGTTTGATTGATATGTTACAGTGAAGTGGCACTTTGTATGGCATCCATTTGGTTGATAATATGTCATACAAAGTGCCATGCAAAGTTAAGTTGGATTTGCAAATCAGCATATAACATATGCTTATATTATGTTGAGCTGCCATACAGTAGCTGTATATTGCCTGGCCCTGCCTCAACCTCTTTGAGTCATTTTATTGAGCAGCTTCCCCTTTGTATGGCACTTATGCCTATATAATGTTATACAAAACTCAAAACATAGACCATGTTAACAGCCAGATCTACTAATAAGCAAATTAAAAGATTATTTTTGTTTTAATTTTATCTTCAGGCGCTGAAAATGGTATTGGAAAAAGAACTTTGGTTAGTCATGCCACCTGATACAGTACAAGATATTACCTTTCCTGGGCTTGTTGGTGATGGAGCACCTTTAATTGTTCCATCCGATAGTAAGTCCAGGGTACCTTCTAATAAGTCTGCAAGATTGGTCGACACTGGTGTCAAGAAGAGTGGGTTTTCTATTTGGCTAAAAAATGGAAACCCTTTTGCATTGAAGCTTCCACAGTCTTCCAAAGAAGGTCTGAAAGGGAATGGTTCAGCTTCTGGTGAATTTGATGGAAATTTGAGTGAAACTGACAAGGTCTCTCCACGTAAGAGTGATGCAGATCATTCAAATGGTGCTGATTCTGTTTCGGAAGACGAAAATGAGGACCTTCTTGCAGACTTTATTGATGAGGATAGTCAACTCCCCAGTCGAATTTCAAAACCCAAACACCCGAGAAACCGATCTTCACACTGGAGTGCTGGAGAGCTAATAGCCCAGACGGGATCATCTATTTGCCTCTTAAGGTGAAATGCTATTTATTTACTGTGGCAAGTTCTTTTTTTTGTTTTTTTTCCTGGACATAAAATCCTCAACAGTGTCAATATATTTACAATTTTATTTCCACATCAGGTCGATGGATAAATATGCCAGGCTAATGCAGAAATTAGAAATAGTCAATGTGGAGTTCTTCAAGGTACCTTTTACCATTTATCTACCTTTACTGTAATCTGTATACTTGAGTATTGTTAGAAGGATTAAAAGCCTATGGTGATTCTATTCTTCCTGATTCAGTATATTGTTGCAGGGGATATGCCAGTTATTTGAGGCATTCTTTCATTTTGTATTTGAAACATTTGCTCAGCAAAACAACAACTCTAGTGGAAAAGGCTCATCCGACCCCATTAATTGTAAGTGATTCCCTATTTATCTTACTTATGTATTATTTATTCGTTTATTTTCAGAGAAAAAATGTGTTCTTAATTGAATTGTAGTCTTTTTGCTACTCATCATCTGCTCAATCATGACGATTAGTTTATATTTATTTTATTTTATTTTATTGAAAGCGTTAAGATGTCTAGATTTCAGCTATTTTCACAAACTGAGCACAATTGAAAATCCTATGATATTATTCTGCACAGATCGCCTGAAGACAGCATTGTCCAGAATACAGCAAAATAGTGACCAGTGGATGAAGTCCTCAGCATCTTCCACCGCATCTTTCAATTCACCATTTACTCATGCAGATATCACACCTATGAGTCCTACCAGTACACATTTTGGTAGCACACCCGGAACATCTTTTGGTCTCAAGGTATTCATCAATATCTGATGTTCCTTTTAGTCATCTCAGTTGTAGGAAACAACTTTTTCATTGATTCCAAATTCTTTAATCTTTTAATCATTAAAATTAAATTCTTTGGATTTATGTGCCTTAATTTTCCATTTGTTACGATCCTGAAGATCAAATATGATATTATTAGATTCCAAAGTGGCAGTGAGTTGATGAAATGATGTTTTCTTGATGGTCATGCTATGTGTGCCTAGTAGAGCTTTTCTTTGCTCTTGTATTTTGAAAGTGGAGTTGTTGTCCACCATCATCTGTTGTTGTCTTTTCTAACAAAAAAAAAATTACTTGCTTTTCACCTTATTTTTTTTGAAATTTTGGTTGCCAATTTCAAATGGCTTACAGAACATGTAAATGGGCTGTTCATCACAGACTCACAGTTGCCACTTTGCATCTAGGACTTGGTATTTAGATTCACAATTTTTTTATTTTTTTTTCACTTGTTCAAGAACACGTACTGTCAGTTTATCATGGTCTGTGGAACTTGATTCTATGCTGTATCAGTCAGATCTCTATAAAGCAAATTATTCAGTCAGACACTTCTTCTTTTTTTTTTTTTCTCTATTGTTTTAATGAAAATAAATCAGGTATTCTTTAGTTTGTATATTATGAGAAGAATGATATCAAGTTAACTTTCCTTTTTTTTTTTTTTTTTTTTGAACTTTGTAAATCCGTAGTTAGACTGCCATATTCAATCTAATCCTGCCTTAAGCTAACCGCCCCTTACGTTGCAGGAAAGATGTGCTGCTGCTGATAATCTCTCTCTTGTTGCTCGAATATTGCATAGATCCAAGGCTCATCTCCAGAGAATGCTTTTTCAAAAAAATGCTGCTGTAGTTGAAGATTTCTATGTGAACTTGGTAGGTTCATTTGTTATTGTCTGTAGGAGTTCCTCATAGTCTGTTGGTGGCTTGGTAATTGCAGAAAGATAATATGATATGTTCTTGGTTTAGCTTTTTGCAGTTGATGATTCAATGAGGATCTGACTAGGAATAATTTTGTCTGTGTAATTGAGTATGCATATTAAACACCAAATTTCATAACTCAGTATCTGTGATGGAGCTGTTTTTATATTTAAAAAGTGATGCTTTGTAAATACTTCCCAATTGAAAAGACCAAATATTTATATACAAAAGCATATTGGACTATCCTCAGTACTGGTGATATCTACACTAAAATAGGATGGCAAGTTTATGGAAAAATGGTGGTTCAGTACGATGCTGCTGAACCGGTTGATAGAAACATTTGACATTTTTACAACGTAAGGTCTGATATTATACTCTTAGACCCTTTCTGTATAACTTCGATCTCTTTCCTTTTCTTTTATGTTTGTTTTGGTCATTTTGCTTAAGTTTCAGTACCACATCATCTGTATGAGCCATGCATGTCTCATTATGCGGGGGATGGAAGTGTTTGACAATCCATTAATTATATAGATTGTTGATAGAAATCCCCAAAATTCAGATGAATGTGATGCTTTTTGTTTTTGTTTTTTGACCAGGTGGATGCTGTACCAGATCTTATAGAGCATATTCATAGGACAACTGCAAGACTGCTCCTCCATATTAACGGGTAAGAGCAGAGAATCCATTTCTGGGTTGGTTGTTTTATTGTACCAATAGGCAGTCTTTTTTTTTTTTGTTGGAAATAATTAGGAATATGTTCTCGTATTATAAATTTCTCGTTGTCCTCATCTCCAAGTTTTGATTTTCCTCTTCCATTTGATTATAGCATCAAATTGATATTACTTTGGTGAAGAAAAGTTCAGCTGGCAAATAAAATATTTCCGTGTAGACTACAATATCTGGCTAATTACCGTATATATTTAATCCCACCTAAATGTGTGCAAGTGAGATTTATCTGAATCTACACATTCTGGGCTGGTCTATGTGATTTTCTATGCAGGTATGTCGATAGGATTGCCAATGCAAAATGGGAAGTGAAAGAACTTGGACTGGAACATAATGGGTGAGTTCTTCCAACATTACTCTTTATTTTTTGAACGTATCCCTTTGCTTTTTTGTAGCATTGGATTTTTCATTTGTGCTTATGATTCCATTCTTGGGTGAGCATCAAAGATGATCTATTTGTATCTTAAACTAGGATAGCGTGTTTGGAAATAGTGGTCTGTGCTGTATGTATTTGATGGAGCACAAAAGTGCAATTAATTATGATTGTCACCCTTCTGGATCAGCTTGTATGTTTCTGATGGGCTTCTGCCACAGATACCCAAGTCCCATAGAAGTTTTTACCAAGTATAATATGTCCTATTGAACAGTTTTAGGTTTGAATGCATTATTTCTCTTTCCTTGCCATGTTGGCCTTGTCCTTCTATATGCTGCAATATTTGAAAAATGTGGTAGGTTCTACTGAAATGCCTATTCTACGTCCTCAGTGTTTATTCTCATGTACATGGCAGGTGTCAAGTTTTCTGACATGTGAGTTGTTGTTTTATTAGGTATGTTGATTTGTTGTTGGGAGAATTTAAGCACTACAAAACAAGGCTTGCTCATGGGGGAATCCGCAAGGAGGTAAGAAATCAGTTGATTTCCAAGCACTATCACAACCACGTTTGCATTGAAATTACTCCACGGCCTACTCTTATAGCCTTTATATATCGATACATAGTGTATTCATTGTTTAAGTAATAATTTGTGGGGGTGGCTGGGTGATGGTGGGGTTGGGGGAGGGCTGCAGAAATAGCTTTTTGTGATTGCTGAGATGAGTCTTATGCATGATGATGTACCCTAATAACCGTAAATTATTGTGTTGTCTGTGTAGATATCTAATTTTTGGTGGTGCGGGGTAGTGAGGAATAGGGTTTAGATGTTCAAAGGGATGCCTCTTATGATGACTGATACTCTGCATGAAGTGTGAAGTGTGGAATATGATTAGGCAGTTATTCTCTCATGCTAAGCTGCTCCCTCTAGAGTTCCATTTTTCGCGGGAAATAAAAGATAAGTGTAGTTTAGATGTAATGCATAGTTCTCCTAAGGTTCAGTTAAGGCTTTGTTTATGAGATGTAATGTAGGTGTATCTTAAAAATAATAATGTGATAAACTAAATCTCAATTATAATTTATGTACTTTAGGTTCAAGATCTCCTCTTAGAATATGGACTGGAAATTGTTGCCCATACTCTTGTAGAAGGTCTATCACGTGTCAAGAAGTGTACTGATGAAGGGCGGGCTCTCATGTCATTGGATCTTCAGGTTCCTTTTCGCATTTGACTGGACTATTACGCTTCAATCTTCCTTCACTCCCCCAATTGCAACTTAGTATATGAGAGAACTTTTTTCATTTCAGGTTTTGATCAATGGGCTACAACATTTTGTCTCCATGAATGTTAAGCCTCAGTTGCAAATTGTTGAGGGCTTCATTAAGGTAAAGCTCAAGCCTGTATTTAACGAGGCTGTTGATGTTAGTAATGACTAAATAATGGAGATAACAATCAAGTTGGTCAGAGTAGGAAATAAGCTGACTTGTTTGAGAGGAATTAAATCAATTGTTTCAAAAATACAGAAAAAGAAAAAATCTTGAGCTCCAAAAAAAACAAATACTAACTGTTATCTACTATTCTTGATCAGGCATACTATCTTCCTGAGACTGAATATGTGCACTGGGCACGAGCACACCCTGTAAGAATTTTCATTGCTATAGACATTTTTTTAGCTAGCTCTGGTCACTAGTTATCTTACATACTAAATATGCAATATCAATTTGCCTTTGCAGGAGTACACGAAAAGTCAAATTGTTGGGTTGATCAATCTTGTTGCCTCTATGAAAGGTTGGAAGAGAAAAACCAGGTTGGAAGTACTAGAAAAGATTGAATGAATGTTAAATACGAATAACTCTGGTAGGTTTAATCATATAAAACCTCACATGTTGCTCTTGACTTTTGATTTTTTATACAAGATGTATATTTGTTCCTGTTTTGATTTTTTTGATTTTTTTTTTTGTACTGTACTGTAAAGGTTGATCCAGGTTGTATATTGTCATCCCTAAGTTTGTAATACACAATCACCCCTGGTAGGAAATATGCAATTAAAGTTTTGATCACATACGGCTTATGATGATATATCGAGTGGAAGAAACTATTGAAATCGAGATACTTTTCATGTAATTTTTGGGAACACATTACTATAAAAAGTGCTTCAGTTATCCGAGTGTATCATTTCCTATGAAGTTGCCACACTCAGCTCCCCTCAGTTCCATCCAATACCCACTGGATCTGCTTATATTCATGTCTTCAAATTCTCCATCTTTTGCGAGTCATTTTGCTGGTCGAATGAGCAACCAACTAGCCTTACTTTCCTTTCAGACGAGGGGCCCATCACCAATGGAGTAGAAAATGAAAATTTGACCTACTAATTCGTATCCATGGCCTCCCGCAGGCGTTCACCAACCTGAAGTGGGTTCGAAGATGGGATCTTTGTGTCACTCTTTGGCATGTGGAATGTGTGCTGTTTGGAGTGCGACGAGATTGTACGGGTCTTCGTCATGGATTTCAGACGAGCCCTTCAATCTTGGAGACATGTATAGACTCTCCCTTTCGTTTAGTAAATTGGATGTTTAGAGTACTGATGTGAAGGATCTTTGCTGTGGGAACCTTATGTCATTTTTCAGGACAAGGTACCAAGCGCAGCACCGTTTATAGTTCACTCAAGCCTCAAGCCTCATGCCTTCCAGCTTTTCGATGGCGCTCTGATGGTGAGTCTGGATAGAGTTATTGGCCCCCAGATTCTATTTGTTCTGACGCCTCCTACATGTAGGAACAGAGTTTACCCGAACACCATTCCTAGTTTCCTCTCCCTTAAAGTGGGGAGGTTGGGGGGATTGATGCTGTTATTCGACCAGTGGAGCTTGAGAAATTTAGAAAAATAACATCTTTTACAACCTTGAATTGATTTATAACTACCTTTTAAAAAAATATAGATTTTTAACCTTTTTGGAGTGGGAGAAGACATAAATGCCCTACATTTGCAAACTATGCAGACTTGTCTGCGTCATCCTTTGACTGTTCGAGATTTCAATCTTTACCTCTCCTCCACAAAGCTTGGCTCAAGAACATGATGATAGATGGTAAACTTTATACAGAAAACTTTGTCCATCCAGAACAATGCTTCTAATATATAATAGGCAATGCAGCATTGGATCGTGAAGGAATGATCTTGCCAATGATAATTTTACACAATTCCTTCTACTTTATGTATTCATGTAGCGCATGAAGAATTAGCATGACCAACTAGAATTGATCGGAGAAATCTATGCCTGTATTATTCTCCATTAATCCTGATAAAGCTATAGCTAGCATATTTATATAAAGATCTTTGATTCCTTACCGATACCGTCTTGTGAATTAATCAGGTTTGGAATAAGGGTTAATAAATTATTCATCACTACATGAAATAATTTTGTAGAAATCTAAGTGCTTCAGAGTTCAAGATATTCAAACGCACTGAGACATATGAGGTTGCAGCATTTTGGGTTTGATTGAGGGTACATATATCTTTTGCATACCATAAATGGTTATTATTCAATAATTTATAAACTATTAATCAAAAATCAATTTAGGAACCAAATAATGGTTATTTATCAAAATTTCTCGTGGAGCTTAAATTCGGTTGTCTGGATTGGAAATTTTTTTTTTGATGAAGCAGTTACTCCTATGCTTACAGCTTACCATGTCTGATTCATCGAGTCTTCATCCAAGGAGAAGAGGGCTTGCTATATTAGAAGTCTTGCCAAAACTAGAGATACTACGAATGGTAAGTTGAAATAAGGCTTCTTTCTGCAAGGATGAAATCATCTTCCGCGGAGAAGAAACCATCATCTGCAGGGCAACAATGAGTATGTTAGTATAAGAAGAATTTTGTGTGTTGGCATTTCCTTCAACACAATTAGACTTACGCCTAGGTTAGAATTTTATGAGTATGTGAAGTAAAACTAAACAAGACCCTAATTGATCTACAAGGTAAATATTGATTTCATCTTACATCGTGAAACAAATTTGTGCGACTTCGAGGATTGAAAGCTCCTTAGCATATTATGTAATCCTATGTACCCAATCACAACGTACTGCTGCGCTTAGAACTTGCAAATTGGTGTACCTCCGAGTTAAATCACATCAGTAATCTGTGTTGGAAATCAGCATATACATGCTTGTATGAATCTTGTTTCGGGTTTTTCTCTTGCAACACTAGTACTATAGCGCTCAGTTAGTATACATAGAGATTCATTTAGAATTGCATAGATCACCTAGCAATTATCTACAACTAGGACCAACTCCTAACAGTAGTTAAGGCATGAAACTTGGTCATACACGTACACTCTCCTATATACTAGCAGATGGACAACGATTTTAAATTATTCTCTATTCAAAACAAAAACCAATTATTTTATATTTAACCCATAGCAGACTCGATTGCATTGCAGCATATATAAATTTATTAAAATCTAAAAGATTGATTAACGTCAATTTACAAAAAGTAAAATACATAAATGTATAATTTATGTGTTAAAATTCCACGTGTTGAAATTTAATTGAGAGAGAGGACCACTAGGCATTGCCACGTGCATGGTCCTCCGGTCATGTTTAAAAATTTCTCGTGATGGAGCCTCTGCCAGTCTGCTCTAGTGCCCTTCCACTGGAATCCACACAATATATACTTCCCAATCATTCAAATTTCTTGAAAATCCTATAGCCTGATTAGCCCTAGATGAAAGTGATGAGAGCCTAAGCTCGCACACAATAATAAACCATACAATCGTTAGTAGTATAGATGTAACAACCCAACCCATATACTCAGGATATTGTCCGCTTTGAGCCCACCGGCCCGCACGGATTTATTTCTGGAGGCTCACGAGCAACTTCCCAGTAGGTCACCCATCCTGGGATTGCTCTGAGCTCAGCAAACTTAACTACAAAGTTCTCAACCCTTTCCGAATCCATTGCGCCCCCAAAACGCGTCCTTAAGTATTGAGCTAACTCTGCACATATAAGCACAGCATCCACTCTTTCCCGGGCGATATGGGATGTGTGACCTACCTACCTGCTAGCTTCCCTTTCCTAGCCAGGTCAAGTTGGGTCATCACAATCCACCCCCCTTAGGGTCCGACGTCCGCGTTGGCACATTTCCGGCCGGGGACAGGCTCTGATACCAATTGTAACAGCCCAGCCCATATACTCAGGATATTGTCCGCTTTGAGCCTACCGGCCCGCACGGATTTATTTCTGGAGGCTCACGAGCAACTTCCTAGTAGGTCATCCATCCTGGAATTGCTCTGAGCTCAGCAAGCTTAACTTCGGAGTTCTCAACCCCTTCCGTAGCCATTGCGCCCCCAAAACGCGTCCTTAAGTATTGAGCTAACTCTGCACATATAAGCACATCATACTCTTCCCCGGGTGATGTGGGATGTGTGACCTACCTACCTGCTAGCTTCCCTTTCCTAGCCAGGTCAGGTCAGGTCATCACAGCTTGTGCAAGTGAACCAATTGATCTTTTCGGCCGATTTCTATGTGTTGGAGATGGAAGACTCACCGAACAATAGCACGCAGCTGCTCCTTGGCCATTCCTTCATGTGCACGGTAAGGACCAAGATTGATGTTGCCGATGGCAACTTGACAATGGAGTTCGATGGTGAGGTGATCAAGTTTAATGTTTTCGACGCCATGAAGTATCCAATTGCCAACGTTGAGGAATGTCGAGCTCTTGAAGTACTTGAACAGGCCGAGCAAGTCATGTCGGCCTCCCTTGATGCGTAGCAACGAGCCATAGAGTTCGGGGTCGGGTTTGACAAGGAGGGAGAACGATCGAGTTGATATAGAAGAAGAGTATGCAGCCGAACCAAGCATGAAGGAGGTGGCTGCCGAACTTGAAGCAGCCCCAACATACAAATATAACTCGTTCTTGTCAATCCCAAGTGCCACAAACAAATTTAGTCCAAGTGTGGAAGAGGCCCCAAAGTTAGAATTAAAAGAGCTCCCTAGCTAGTCACTTAAAGTATATTTATCTCGGAGAAGAAGATACTTTACCGATTATTGTGTCTTCAACGCTTAGTGAGAATTAAGAAGTGGATTTGATACGTGTGCATAGTATAAAACCGCTATAGGTTGGACCTTGGCGGATATCAAGGGAATAAGCCCTACAACGTGTGTTCATCGAATATTGCTCGAAGATGGAGCCAAACTGACAAGAGAGGGACAAAGACGTCTCCATCCGCCAATGATGAAGGTAGTGAAAGATGAGGTGATCAAGCTTCTCAATTGTGGAGTGATTTATCTAATTTCGGATAGTCGTTGGGTCTCACCCGTGCAAGTAGTTCCAAAGAAGAGTGGTGTAATGGTTGTGAAGAATGAGAAGAATGAGCTTGTACCACAAATGCTAGTGACCGGCCATAGGATGTGCATCGACTATAGAAAGCTCAATGCAACAACGAGGAATGATCACATGCCTTTGCCGTTCATGGATCAAATGCTAGAGCGCTTGGCCGACCACAAGTTCTATTGTTTTCTTGATGGCTATAGTGGATACAACCAAATCGCCATACACCCGGATGATCAAGAGAAGACTACTTTCACATAGCCATTCGGAACCTTTGCTTATAGGGGGATGCCGTTCGGCCTATGCAATGCACCCGGGACGTTTCAACGATGCATGTACAACATCTTCTCCAACTTTATAGAAAGTAAGATCGAGGTTTTCATGGATGACTTTAGCGTATATGGACGCAACTTTGACTCATGTTTAGAGAACTTGGAGGACATCCTAGAGAGGTGTGTCGAGACCAACCATGTACTCAATTGGGAGAAGTATCACTTTATGGTGGATCAAGGCATAGTGCTCGGCCACATCATATCGAAGAAGGGGATTGAAGTTGACAAGGCTAAAGTGGATCTTATCCAACACTTGTCTTCTCCTAAAAATGTGCAAGACGTGCGATCATTCCTTGGACATGCCGGATTTTATCGACGATTTATCAAAAATTTCTCCATAGGATGTGCCATTCGAGTGGAGCGAAGTATGTGAGCAAGCCTTCAATCGATTGAAGGAAAGCTTGTCCACGACACCGATCATAGTGCCACCGGATTGGGAGCAACCGTTTGAGCTCATGTGCGATGCAAGTGACTATGCATTAGGGGCTGTGCTCGGCCAAAGGAAAGAGAAAAAGGCGTGTACAATCTACTATGCTTCGAGGACTCTCAATGATACTCAACTCAACTACACTACAACCGAGAAAGAACTCTTGGCGGTAATCTTTGCTTTGGAAAAATTTCGAACATACCTTTTGAATTCCAAAGTAATTGTTTATAGTGATCATGCCGCCTTGAGATATCTTATGACAAAGAAGGATGCCAAGCCGAGACTCATTCGATGGATTCTCATACTTCAAGAGTTCGACATAGAGATTAAAGACAAGAAGGGAAGTGAGAATGTTGTAGCTGATCACTTGAGCCGTATTGTTAAAGAAGAGGATCGGCTGCCACTGCTTGAGAATTTTTCGGATGAGCAACTGACGAGTTGCCTAAGCACATCTTCAATAATAACCCTAACGTTGGTAGTATATGATAAGTAGAGATCGTTCTAGCCGGAGATTAAGGGTACCTGACATGAAAAATGTTAGAAACACATATTCACACATTTACATAACATAAAACACACAAATGGGGTATCAAAAGTGGATTGGCAGCAAGCTGCCTCAAAGCCTAAAACACGAAATTAAATCCTAAAACTACCATTTACAAGTGATCATCATCTTTCACACAAAGCATTTAGCACATAAGACTCTTTAACAAGTAAAATACGCATGTAAGAAAGTAAGGAACAAGTATAGACACAATTTAGACTCAACTCAGTTTCGACCACAAATAGAGCTCTCGCTATGTACCTAGTTGTAAGACTTCTAACATTTTTAGGACCAACTCTCGTTCTAAATCCTAAAAGTTTATGCTAATCTAGTTAAGAGTTAACATTTAAGCACAAGAGTCAAAAATCAAAAACAAGTAAACAAGTAAGGATGTCAATCTTCTTATTTAACATGCAAGTTCCAAGGTTAATAGTCCTAAGTGAGCAACACAAATCAAAGCGACAGTTACGTATGACTTAGTTTGTTATTACTCTAGCCGATTAAACCTAGTACCTAGATTACATTCAAGACGACACTAAGTACCGATTTTCATGCCCTCACCTTAGATTACTAACCGATTTTAAGTCCTAAAACATGTGTCTAATACCACTGTCTTAATTATCTAACACACGAAAATTACATGCTAAACTTGCAAAACCATTACATAAACATAAAACCGCATTCATACAAATGTTTAACAAAAACCAAATATTGAAATAGGTTCATACAACACACACAAACATAAATAAATACAGTAGCCATAGAGGATCAGATCACACTTTAGAAACCTTAAAAGACTTCGAAAGATGTGGTGGAAGGATGCTCGGCACAAAGTAGAGGAATGGTGCGATTTATGGGATGTGGTGGAATCGGGTTTTGGCTAAGTATTTTTGTGTTTGGTTCTTGACAGACTTGGTAGAGCTTCTGACTAGTACTTGTGCTTGAGATGAGATGATTTTTCTGTATAGGAATCGGCCTCTATATATAGGGGAGAATGGTGCAAAAGTCGGCAGCAATTTCTTGTGCAAATTGGCAAGGGAATCCTTATTGTACTCGATTTGAACTTCTTGCTTTTCATGATTCTTTTAGGACTTCTTCTCTGCTGATTCCTTCTTGGACTATGGCTGCAATGGACTTCTTTATGGATGACGAGTGCCATAACCGGGGTAACAACACACGCAAATAATAACCCTACAAAAGATGTTAGTAGATAAAGCAAGTAGGGATCGTTCTATTCGGAGATTAAGGGTACCTGACATGTAAAAGGTTAGAACACATACATACACATGTTAACAAACATTGAAACGAAATAGGGGGGATAAGATGAGGTTCGGCTACTGCTCTAATCTACCTAGACACGAAATTGAAAACCTAAAACTAATATTTACAAGTGATCATCATCTTTCACACAAAGCGATTCGACAAAAGACTGTTTAACATGTAAGACACGCATGTAAGAAAGTAAGGAACAAGTATTGATGCATCCTAGACTTAATTCAGTTTCAACCAAAACTAGGCCTCCAACAGTTTCTAGTCATCAGACTACGTAAGTTCTTAGAATCAACTCCAGCGTATAATCCTAAGGTGATGCTGATCCGGTTTTACACGTTTTAACATTTAAGCATATGAGCCTAAAATCGAAGACATGTAAACGAGCAAGGTTGTCAATCATCTTATTTAAGCATGCAAGTTATCTAAGGTTTTCATCCTAAGTGAGAAACACAAATCAAGACTACTCCAGCGTATGACTTATTCATATTACTCTAGTTCATTAAACCTAGTATTTAGAATACATCCTAGCTGCAACTAAACACCGATTTTTATGCTCAAACCTTAGTGTACTAACCGAATTAAATCCTAAACATGCATCTAATACCACTGTTCTAATTATCTAACTAACGAATCAATACAAGTTAAAATTCCAAAACACTTTACATAAACAAAGAAACGGGTTCATACAAAGTTTCAACAAAAACTAAGAATTTAAACAACAAGCATTCAAACATAAAAATATTACAAAGCCGTAGGATGATAGAATCACACATTAAGATCGAAACCTTGAAGATATGAAGCTTGGAGGATGCTCGGCAGGAGGTAGGGAAGGGTACGATTTTATGGAAGGTGGTGGTATAGGTTTCGGCTAAGTAACTTTTGTGTTTGGTGCTAGAGACTTGGTAGAGCTTTTGGCTAGTACTTGTACTTGAGATGAGATGATTTTTCTGTATGTAAGAGGTGTCTTTATACAGGGGAAGAACTAGGGGATTGCCGGCAGCAACTAGGTTTCACAAAACCTATGCCGATTTGGTTTTGGTTTCTTGCCGGCCAAGTCTTGAATCTTCTAGAACTTCTTGTCCGATTTCTTCATGGATCACAGACTTCTTGGACTCCTTAATGGATCAGCAACATTACTTGATGGATATAAGTCCATAGACTCGGCTGCAAGTTCCCCTAGATGAACCAGGAACACTTCTCCTAGAACCAACAACTTTTCCTGCTTGGACTAGGTAAGCTCTTCTTTCCTTATTTGCACTTTCCTTTTTGGCATGGTCTGGTCCCCTATACTTCATTTGGCTAAGAACTCTCACTTGATGCATTTAGACTTGACTTAGGTCCAGGTACACAAAAATTCCTCAAAATGGGAAGTAGGTTCATCTGTTTCGGCAGACTGGACCTTCTTGTGTTGTGACTGGCATAACTCTCTCCTCATGGCAGCTTTTGATGCGATTCCAAGTTTTGTAGAAACTAGACTCGTAGATCTTTCTATCGATATAAGGCTTGCCTTTTAGTTTCTCAAGAATCGTCCTGGAGAAATTCTGAAAGTTGGATGATGTGCCCAGGAAATTACTAGAACTTTTGGATTTTGCGATAAGCATTCCTGGCATCTTCTCTTGGTCCAATTGTTGAAAACTCCTTCCATTTTTCAATCATCAACATGTCTCCTGCATATAAGAGAATAAAAATTCATCAAAAGCAAAGGCAACGCTTTACAGAATTAACAAGACATTTCAAAGACTTTATGTTAAGCACTTTGTCAAATTTTTGTAAATTTCTCTACACTTAGCACATTTTTTATATAACTTCTACCAAAACTCACGACTCTATAATATGACTCGATCTAACAACATTAAGGGTTAAGCAAAGTACAAATATAGGGTAAAACATATTAAGAACGTCGCATTTTATGCTCCTATTAATGGACTTGACTCGTTCCTTAATGGATACACGGTCCATAGATGCAGATGCAAGTTTCCCTAGTCGGGCCAGGAAAGACTTCTCCTAGTCAACCGATTGTTCCTCCTTTTCCTAGCCGGACTAGGTAAGCTTTTCTTTCCTTATTTTGCACTTATTTTTGGCATGTCCGACTCCCATATGGTCCATCTAGCTCAGCAACTCTCATTTAATGAATTTAGAAACCACTTTGGTGCATGGATACAGAAAAGTGTAAAAATGGGCAGTAGGTTGCTTTCTCGGCAGGGCAGTGACCTTCTGGCCTTGTGACTAGCGTAACTCTCTCCTCAAGACAGCTTTTGATACAATATCAAGTTCTGTGGAAACTAAACTCGTAGAGCTTTCTGTGCATATATGGTTTGCCTTCTAGTTCCTTGTGAATCGTCTTGGAGAAATTGTGGAAGTTGGATGATGTGCCCAGGAAATTACTGGAACTTATTGGATTTGCATCCAATTTTCCCTTGTAATTCTTGGCAGCTTCTTTTACTCCAATTATTGTAACTCTTTCCATTGCTCAATCATCAATATGTCTACTGCATATGAGAGAAGAAAAATTCATCAAAAGTATAACCAAAGCATTACAGAATCAACAAGACATTTCAAAGACTCTATATTAAGCACTTTGTCAAATTTCTGTAAATTTCCCTATACTTAGCACGTTTTCAATATAACTTCTACCAAAGCTCATGCCTCTATATTATGACTCTATCTTACAACATTAAGGGATAAAACAAAATATAAACGAGGGTAAAACACATTAAGAACGTCGCATTTTATGCTCCTATCAGCAACTCTTTTGGATAGATGCAACACAAGAGCCTTGGTATGCCAACATTGCCAATTACTTAGCAACCCGGCAATTCCCACCAAGTTTGTCGAGCCATGCTAGAGATTGGATAAGGAAGCAAGCTCGTCACTACATATGGCACGAGCCATATTTATGGAAGCAATGCAGCGACCAAGTGATACGAAGATGTGTTCCGGAAGAAGAACATCGGTCCATTCTTGCCTTTTGTCATAGTGAAGCGTGTGGAGGGAACTTTGGACCAAAAAAGATGGCCTTGAAGGTTCTCAATTGTGGATTCTTTTGGCCAACATTATTCAAGGATGCTTACACAACATGTCTTACATGTGATCGGTGCTAAAGAACGGGGAACATAGGTAAACGAGATCAAATGCCTCTAACTCTTATCGTTGTTGTTGAAACTTTCGATATTTGGGGCATAGACTTCATGGGACCGTTCCCCTCTAGTAAAGGCTTCATTTAAATCTTACTCGCGGTTGATTATGTGTCTAAATGGGTGGAAGCAAAGGCCACATGCACCAATGACTCCAAGGTGGTTGCCGAATTCATCAAAGTCAACATCTTTGCACGGTTTGTAGTTCTAATAGTTTTGATAAGCGATGGAGGCTCCCACTTTTAGAACCGAACTATAAAAGAAATATTAAAAAAGGATGGAGTCACACACAAGGTATCTACGCCTTATCATCCTCAAACAAGTGGCATGGCCGAGGTGAGCAATCGAGAGATCAAACAAATTCTAGAGAAAATCGTAGGTCCAACAAGGAAGGATTTGAGTGATCAACTAGATGATGCACTGTGGGCCTATAGGACTGCGTACAAGACGCCAATAGGTATGTCCCCCTTTCGGCTAACTTATGGTAAAGCATGTCACTTACCCGTGGAGCTAGAGCACAAAGCATGGTGGGCTGTAAAACCTTCAACATGGAGATAGATTCGGCCGGCCTTCATAGGAAGCTTCAACTCAACGAACTTGAAGAAGTTCGAAATGAAGCCTATGATGCCGCATGGATATACAAGGAGAAGACACGAACCTACCATGACAAGATGATTCGAGGGGAAAAGTTTGAAGTTGGACAAAAAGTTCTATTGTTTCATTCAAGACTTAGAGTTTTTCCGGGTAAGCTAGGCTCTCGATGGGTAGGTCCTTTTATTGTGACTAATGTATTCCCTCATGGAGCTGTGGAGATTCAAAGTAACATATCGAGTAAGACATTCAAAGTGAACAGACATCGACTCAAGCCTTACTACGATGCAATTGAAGAGCACACGGTAGAGGAAGTTGAAGTGGAAGATGTGCAACCGGCTGCCGTGCATTCTACTGCAGCTAGGCCCCTGCCAACAGCCCCTGTCGAGCTAGCTGTTGCGCGGTCTGTGCCCTTGCCTGTCGAAGGACATTGCCAAGAGGACGGGACCATGCCAAGACCCTGCCCAGCACCTGGCGAGCCTTTTGCCGGGTGTCCTGCTAACATATCTGTGTGTCCTTCTGACGTATCTGATACACATTCTGATACGCTGTCGAGAAGCTTACAGCCAGCCGAGCAGCCTGCCGAGCCCGCGCAACTTGATGCCACCCTTGCTGCCGAGAGTAAAGCTACTGCCAAGACAAATCTGTCGGGGGCAATTGCGGAATACGCTGAGACAATCACCACACTTTCACGAGAGTTAAACTGCTGAGTCACTAATCAATATGACATGATGAAAAAATGGTGACAAAGAGTCTAGGCTAAAAGACTATAAACATTTAAGCGCTAATTGGGAGGCAACCCATTTCGACCATGAAAAACGAAGGAGCCATCACAAAAAGTTCGCAATTTCTAAACCCTTCTATTTTTCATTGGTTTGTGATCATATGTTTTAAATGTGTTAGCTTGTCGCATGATTATGAATTTCATTCTATATTTTATGCTTACATTGAGGACAATGTAATTTTCTAAGCGTGGGGTAGGTTTACATGTTTCGCTTATGTTTTCTAGATAGATAACGTGCAACCCACGTTTGTGTGCATAGTTTAGAAAAGAAAATTTTAAAAAATTGTTCCACAAAAATAGAGTGTTTCAATTTTGTTTTGTGTGATTTATTTTGAGTCTTAGAATGCCCCTAAAGAGTCTGTGATGATTATATCTTTGGATACATAGATGATGGTTGCGCATACTTTAAAAATTGTGAGTTTCATGAATAATGTGCACGTGAGATTTGTTGTTGATTTTAGCATGCATGTTTTGGTTAGTTTGTGTCCATTGTTAGATATCCAGACCAAGCCCAAATAAATAAAATAATAATAATTGGTAATTGTGTTTTTTCATGGAAAATGAAAGGTTTGTCTAGAACCCAAGTGATGGTTCATATACTAAGAAGGTTGTGGAAGGTTCATGAAGAGGTAAGTGATGGTTCATATACCAATTGAAGGTTATGGAAGGTTCAAGAAGAGGCAAGTGATGGTTCATATACCAATTGAAGGTTATTGAAGGTTCATGAAAAGTGAGCATAAATGCGGTTTCTAGAGGGTTCCCCTTTAGCCTATAAAAAGAGGGTCATTTGCTCATTCTTATATATCTCATCCAAGAGAAACATTTTTATCCAAGTTGAGAGTGAAGAGTGTCTACTCCAAGTTGAGAGTGTAGTTGTAGGAAGCAAAACAAGTGTGAGAGAGGGTTTCTTTCAAGTTGTGTTCTTGAAGTTGTGTATCTCTTGTACCCCATCATAGTGGAAGTTCTTGTTGTTGCTACCCCGTGGACGTAGGCACATCGCCGAACCACGTTATATCTGGTGTTCTCTTTTCTCTACTCTTTTATCTTCGCATATTTATCTTCTTGTGGTTTGAGTTATCATTTCCATTCTATTATTTTTCCCAACAGTGTTATCAGAGCCCTGTTCGTGGGCGTGGGGTTAGAATGGAAGGATCAAGGAGCACTATGGTGCGACGCAACCACTCAAATTGGCTCACGTGGAAGCCAAGGATGGCAAATATTCTATATTGCAAAGACTTGCATTAACCAATAGAAGGACCCAGAGTTAAGCCGGCCGAGACATAAGAGGCTAATTGGAAGAAGGTGAACCGTAAAGCAATCGGCCATATCCAAGAATGGATGGATGATAGCGTATTCCACCATGTCGCAAATGAAACCGATGCTCATGAGTTGTGGATGCAATTGGAGTCCTTATTCGAGACGAAGACCGCCGCAAAGAAAGCTTTTCTCATCAAAGAGCTTGTTAATATGAAGTATCGTGACGGTGTGAGGGTGACGTAGCACCTCAACAACTTTCAGAGAATGAAAATTGATGAAAATTGGCGACCATGGAGATGATGGAGATGAAAATTGGCGACCATGGAGATGAAAATTGATGACGAGTTACAAGCATTGCTGCTATTGGGGTCGTTGCCGGATAATTTGGAGACATTTGTTGTGACTGTAAGTAACTCTGCTCCTGATGGTGAGTTAACCTTGGATAATGTTAAAAATAACATGTTGAATGAAGAAACAAGAAGGAGTTCTTCAATCTCCGACAATAGCCAAGTTTTTGTCGTGGAGATTAGAGGAAGGAGCAAAAGTAGAGGACCCAAAGGTCATGGAAGGAATGTGATCCGATCCAGAACAAGATTCAATGGAAAGTGCCATCATTGTGGTATTTTTGGCCACATGAAGAAGAATTGCAACAAGTTGAAGAAGGAACCAAGGGAAATCTATGATGCCAATACTCATCAACCGAAGAATGACACAAGAAACACTATCGCTATCATGTGTGATGATGTGTATGAGCTCCTTTGTCTTGAAGGTGAATGTTGTCACATCGACGATTCTCTCGGTGTTACATGGGTTGTTGAAATCGGAGCCTCTTTCCATGCCACTCCACACTAGGAGTACTTCATTACGTACAAAGGTGGTGAATATGGAATTGTGAAGATGGGCAATGAAGGTTACTCCAAGATTGCAGGAATTGGAGATATTTGTTTTGAGACAGATGTGGGCTACAAGCTTATGTTGAAGGACGTTAGACATGTTCCTGGTCTACGTCTCAATCTAATATCAACCGGCGTGCTTGATAGACAAGGGTTTCACCATCATGGAGGTGATCAAAAGTGGAGGTTTACCAAAGGGTCGCTAGTGGTTGCAAAAGGGAAGATGTGGTGTACTCTCTATAAGACATATGGCAAGATTTACAAAGGGGTGTTGAATGTTGTAGACGATTCTTCTCCAAGTCTATAGCACAAGCGACTAGGCCACATGAGTGAGAAGGGATTGCAAGTCCTGGCAAAGAAGTCTCTTATTCCCTTTGCCAAAGGTACCTCTCTTGACTCTTGTGATTATTGTTTATTTGGTAAGCAACATAAAGTTAGCTTTTCAAGCACATTCAAAAAGAAAGAAAATGTATTAGACCTAGTACACTCAGATGTATGTGACCCAATGGAAGTTGAATCACATGGTCATAATAATTATTATGTTTCTTATATTGATGATGCTTCACGGAAGGTTTGGGTTTATTTGTTGAAATTAAAAGACCAGGTGTTCCAAACCATTAAGCAGTTTCATGCCATGGTGGAGAGGGAGACAGGTAGAACCCTCAAATGTATCTGCACTGATAATGGTGGCGAGTACACTTCAAATGAGTTCAAACATTATTGTTCAAAGCATGGCATCAGACGCATAAGGACAATTCATGGCACTCCACAACATAATGGTGTAGCAGAGAGGATGAACCGCACCATTTTAGAGAAAGTGAGAAGCATGTTGAAGACAGCTAACTGGCCAAGGAGTTTTGGGGCGAAGCCGTAACAACTGCATGTTACCTTATCAACCGAACACCAAGTGTAACCTTGGGCTTGGAGACTCCAGAGAGTGTATGGACTGGTAAAAGCGCTTCATATTCTCACTTGAGGGTGTTTGGATGCAAAACATTCGCACATGTACCAAAAGAGAAAAGATCAAAGCTAGATGACAAAGCTATTCCATGCATCTTTCTTGGGTATGGTAATGACGAGATGGGTTACCGGTTGTGGAATCCAAAGACCAAGAAGTTAATTAGAAGCAGAGATGTGGTGTTCCATGAAGATCAAACCGTTGTGGATTTTGACAAGAATACTATAGAAAATGCAGACCGCCTCACCTATGATTCATCACCGCTCCAAGGAGAACCAAATGAGAGACCTTAAGTTGTGGTAAATGAAGATATCCCTGATACGCCTGAAGCTGAAGATAGAGTTGATGATCAAGAGGATCATGATCAGGGGGAGCCTGTTGAGGGTGAGCCTAATCAGGAAGAGCAGCTAGACAATGCCCAAGTGCCGGTTCGAAGATCCAACAGAGTGTCGAAGCCAAATAGTAAATATCATTCTTCACAATATATTTTGCTAACTACTGATGGAGATGATCCATATTACAGATATATATTGTTGACTAGTGATGGAGAGCCTGAATGCTTTGACGAGGCGAAGACTCATGCAGACAATGACAAGTGGATGATGGCGATGCAGTCTGAAATGGAGTCATTATTGAAGAATGGCACCTATGAGTTGGTGGAGCTTCCCAAAGGCAGAAAAGCACTCAAAAATAAATGGGTGTTCAAGTTGAAGAGGGACGAGAATGAACAATTGACAAAGTTCAAGGCTCATTTGATTGTCAAAGGCTTTGGGCAGAAGGAAGGAGTAGACTTTGACTAGATCTTCTCACCAGTTGTCAAGATGACTTATATTAGAGTTATTCTGGGCATGACAACGAGCATGAATCTTGAGTTGGAGCAGTTAGATGTGAAGACAGCTTTCCTTCATGGTGATTTGGAGGAAGAAATATACATGGAGAACCGAAATGTTTCGAGGTTGAGGGAAAGGAGCACATGGTTTGCAAGTTGAAGAAAAGTTTATATGGGCTGAAGCAAGCGCTAAGACAATGGTACAAGAAATTTGACTCATTCATGGTGAGCCATGGGTACAAGAGAACTGATGCAGATCCATGTGTGTACATCCAACGGCTCCCTGGAGGTAACTTTATAATTTTACTACTCTATGTTGATGATATGCTGATAGTTGGCCAAGATGTTTCTATGATTCACAAGTTGAAAGCAGATTTATCAAACTTATTTGATACGAAGGATTTAGGGCCATCTAAACAAATTTTGGGCATGGAGATTACTCGTGACAGGAAAGCGAAGAAATTGTGGCTGTCACAGGAGAGGTATGTTGAACGGGTGCTTGAAAGGTTCAACATGAAAGAAGCTAAGTCGGTAAGCTCACCTCTAGGTAATCATTTCAAGTTAAGTAGATTGTTATGTCCAACTACACAAGAGGAGAAGGACAAGATGGCATGTATTCCTTATTCATCAGCTGTTGGTAGTCTTATGTATGCAATGGTATGCACTCGCCCAGTTTTTGCACATGCAGTTGGTGTTGTTAGTAGATATCTCTCTAATTCTGGCAGAGAACATTGGGAAGTTGTTAAGTAGATACTCACATATTTGAGGGGCACATCAAAGCTGTGTTTGAGTTTTGGTGGATCAGGTCCAGTTTTGGAAGGTTTCACAGATGCAGATTTGGCAGGAGACCTTGATACTAGAAAGTCCACTTCTGGATACTTGTTTACATTTTGTGGGGGAGCTGTGTCATGGCAGTCCAAGTTACAGAAGTGTGTTGCCCTGTCCACCACAGAGTCTGAATACATAGCGGTAAATGAAGCAGGCAAGGAAATGATATGGTTGCAAAGATTCATTCAAGAGTTGGGTGTGAAGCAAGACAGGTATGTTATACATTGTGATAGTCAGAGTGCTATACACTTGAGTAAAAATTCAGTGTATCACTCTCGCACTAAACACATTGATCTTCGATATTATTGGATACGAGATGTTGTGTCAAATAAGTTTTTTCAGTTGAGGAAAATTCACACCAACAAGAACACTTCAGATATGTTGACTAAAGTGGTGCCACAAGGGAAGTTGGAGTATTCCAGCAAGTCCGCTGGAATGGACTTCAAGTAGAAGCATCACCTTGTATAGCCGCAGTTGGTCTGGAGGGGGAGATTGTTAGATATCCAGACCAAGCCCAAATAAATAAAATAATAATAATTGGTAATTGTGTTTTTTTCATGGAAAATGAAAGGTTTGTCTAGAACCCAAGTGATGGTTCATATACCAAGAAGGTTATGGAAGGTTCATGAAGAGGCAAGTGATGGTTCATATACCAATTGAATGTTATTGAAGGTTCATGAAGAGTGAGCATAAATACCTTTAGCCTATAAAAAGAGGGTCATTTGCTCATTCTTATATATCTCATCCAAGAGAAACATCTTCATCCAAGTTGAGAGTGAAAAGTGTCCACTCCAAGTTGAGAGTGTAGTTGTAGGAAGCAAAACAAGTGTGAGAGAGGGTTTCCTTCAAGTTGTGTTCTTGAAGTTGTGTATCTCTTGTACCCCATCATAGTGGAAGTTCTTGTTGTTGCTACCCCGTGGACGTAGGCACATCGCCGAACCACGTTATATCTGGTGTTCTCTTTTCTCTACTCTTTTATCTTCGCATATTTATCTTCTTATGGTTTGAGTTATTATTTCCATTCTATTATTTTTCCCAACATCCATAACAACCTATGTGAGCTTCAGAGCCTATTTGCTTTCTTCTTGAGTGTTAAAAGATCAAAATCGATAGAAATATAGGAAGCATGAAACCTCATTATTCTTTGCACATTCAATGACTATGTGCTATAGTTTTTTTTTATGGACTCTAGAATTACTAGAACTTGCTCTTATTGATTTTCAAAACTTTATAGTCATAACATGCCTTGATTTTGAAAAAGATTGAGAACGTTTTTATTAGGATCATCACCTTAGCCAAATAAAGCATGTGCCCTACTTGTGCCCGTCGTGGGACTCCTTAGTCAACCCCTTTGAGCTTACATTGAGTCTTTCTTTCATCACCCTCATTAAAATTCCTATGCTTAGAATAGTTATATCCTTACCTTGTCCTCGAGACTTGGCAAAAGCTTGGAACCAAGAAGGAGTTTTTGTTATGAAGTGATGATGTGAAACAAGTGTGGGGTGGACTTAGCCAAAATTATATGAAATATGTGTGTGTCATGCCTTGAAAAAGAAAAAGAAAAGAAAACGCTTGAATCAGACTATAAATAAAAAGAAAAATGTTAGTCTGAAACAAGAGAAAAGAAAAGCATAGGCACAGCAAGAAAGAAAAAAAATTGTGTTGTGAATTTGGAGTTTGTATGTATTTGAAAGTCTAGCATTGTTATATTTGGCCTTTGTTCGTGTTCACAACGTTATGGGGAAGAAAAGAATGAAGTATGGGTCCAACAACACGATATTCGGCCCTTGGAGTGAAGTCATAAGGAAAAGTTAGCTTTGCTAAGTCTTGGTGACGTTTCAAGCACCACTTACCCTAAAAATCCTACCTTATGCAGCCGAGCCCCATATTTCCCCTTTATAAAACGTTTTCATGATTCTTAAGATAGGTATACTTTGATTTGTGGAGATTTTATCAAGAGTCAAGCATATGGTTTTGGTTCATTCGTGCATATAGTTGTTACATGAGGTTTTTCCATAAAAATTTCCATTCACAAAGTGCTTTTGTTTTCTTTGACATATGCAAGCTATTTGTTACCTTACAATCTTTTTTCTTACATATAATTTGAGTGAATAGCCGTATCTTGAGTGAAAAGAAGAGAGTATGTTTAGTGAGGAGGATCAGATTAGCCATACATGTTTACATGCTTATATATTGTTCTTGCGTGTTTGCATCGAAAAACATGTTCATGAAACTTTGGATTTTCGTGCTTACCATTCATATGCATCAACTTGAAAGCTTTTTGTTTAAAGATCATGACACAAGTCATTAGGGGTAGTAGTAGTAGTGTCTGTATTTTAGTTTTACTAAGGGACTAGCAAAAGATAAGTGTGGGGTAGTTGATAGGAGCATAAAATGCGACGTTCTTAATATGTTTTACCCTCGTTTATACTTTGCTTAACCCTTATTCATGTAAGATAGAGTCATATACTAGAGTCATGAGTTCTTGGTAGAGCTACATTGAAAACGCGCTAAAACATAGGGAATTTACAGAAATTCAACAAAGTTCTTAATAGAGAGTCTTTAAATGTTTCGTTGATTCTGTAAAACCTCGACTTTACTTTTGATGAATTTTTCTTCTCTTATGAGCAGTAGACATGTTGATGGCTTAGCAATGGAAGGAGTTGCAACAATCGGAGTAAGCGAAGCTGCCAGGAATTACAAGGAAGAGTTTATCGCAAATCCAGCAAGTTCCAGTAATTTCCTAGGCACATCGTCCAAATTCCACAATTTCTCCATGACGATTCATGAAGAACCAGAAGGCGTGCTATATATACATATGGGAGTCTAGTTTTTAGAAAATTTTGAATTGCAGCCATATCTATTTTATGGAGGAAATTATGCCAATCACAACACCAGAAGGTCATATTAGCCGAGAAGAAGCAGTTACTGCCTACTGAGAGGGAATTTTGTGTTCCTGCACCAAAGAATATCTTATATCATCAAATGAGAGTTTCTAAGCTTAAATGAAGATTAGAGAAGTCAGCCAAACTAAAAGGAAAGTGCAAAATAAAGAAAGAAGAAGTTCCCTAGTCTTAGCAGGAAAAGGAGACAAGATCGGAAAGAAGAGTCCATAAAGAAGTTTTGTCCAACTAGGGAGGCTTGCAGTTGTGGCTATTGACTATGTATCCATCAATGAATGAGCTGAGTCCATTAATAATTCCAAACAACTGTGATCCATGAAAGAATTCGGAAAGAAGATTCAAGAAAAACAAACCTTGGCCGGCAAGAAACCTATTCTTACTCGGTTTAGGTTTTGTAAAACCTAGTTGCTGCCGACATCCTCTAGCCTTTCCCCTATATAAAGGCACGTCTCATACACAGAAAAATCATCTCATCTCAAAGCAAAAATCTAGCCTTAAGCTCTACCAAAATTCAGCCTTAAGTCCTATGTAGAATAGCAAGCCGAAACCATCACCACTACATCCATAAAATCCCTGCCGTATTCGTGTTCTATCCAGCCTGCATCCTTGCCTCTCCACCATGTTTGGAAGCTCCTTCAAGGTGTCTGAAAAGTGTGATCCGCCCCCTTCTCTTTGCTTGTAATAGTTTTATGTAGTTATGTATTATTTTGTCTATGAAACTTGTGTGTGCTTTTGGTTATTGTTTGTATTTCTATGTATGAAACAATTTTGAATTTGGTTTTACAAAATACATGTTCAATTCGTGCTTAATATGTTGATAAGGTTTTCTAGGTTTAAGTTTCGACTTGCATGCTAAAATTGTAAGGAAAATATGTAACAAAAATATAGGTCTAGGTTCGGTAAGCATGTTAACTTAGTTTTAAATTCGTTCTTGGTTTATTCTTTAAACTCGTGTGCAATAAAGGTTGCTGCCCTATACAATTGCAATATATTGTGGGTATCGATCTCATATGCCGAAATAAATATAGGTCGAGTCTAGCTCTTCGCGGTCTTGATTTGTGTTGTTTCTTAGGGATAGAGTAGTCTAAAGAATTTACATGTCGAAGTATGATGGGTGACGCCATATGTACTAACGTGTCTCCGACTCAAAAGACTTATGTGCTTAAGTGTTAATTTGTGTTAGTGTCTACTCTTTGTGTCATTAAAATGCATTAGCATAAAGATTAGGGTAATGCGCTTGTCAAAATCCTAAGTACTTGCGAAGTCTTAAATCGATTAGTGAACCACTTCCAGAACTAATTAGGTTGGAACTAAGTCGAGTCTAGAACACTTTAATATAATTGTCGAGTCCTCTATTTGTCTAATTGTGATGTGTTTTGATTGTTTGTGTGATATGCTTTGTGTGGAAGGATGATGATCACATGTATATAGTAATTTAGGGTTTAAATTTGTGTCTAGCTTAAATATGGCCAGTAGGACTGCCGTCCCAAACTGATTCCCCCTTTGATGATAAAAACTTTGATGATAAAAACGTGTGAATATGTATATATGTTTGTGAATATGTGTTTAACCTTTGAATATTTCAGGTAGGCCTCATCATTAAGCCCGCGGATCAAGTGGGCCAATGGAGGCCCGCAAGCCCGATGGGCTTCAAACCCGGCCCGGCCCTTCTACAAGCCCGCTTAAGCCCGGCCCGGTGGGTAGATGGTCGGGCTTAGTTTAGGGGTTAGAAACTCGGCCCGGCCCATAGGCCCTGCCCGTTAAGAGCCTGTCAAGCCCACTCCATCAAAAGCCCGTAAAGCCCATTAAAATTCCTACCCCAGGTCTCTACGGGTTATCACACGAAAACGCTATTACGTATCTTTATAAGACTTTGTTTCGTCGACTCTTCCAAACATTAAACTCTCAAATAGATGAGACGTAATCAACCATGTAAAAATTTGTGAACGTTTACCTCCCGATACTATGGCTCTCCATAGAGAGAGATAAGTTTAAATAAGGTTGACCGCCTCGATCAGGGCTCTATCTTTATCGGATTTAAGTGATTTTTTTACCATCACTGTATTTCATCATAACGATCAAATTCTATTTCATACCGTTTTTCAAAATTTGACTTCTTTTATATAGCTATTTCGAAAAGTTGTACACTTGAGTATAATCTTCTGATCAAGTTATACCGCATTAGTAAGCATGTTGTCATTATAATGGCTAAATTCACCAATTGAAAATTTTGACCGTCTGATGTGATCATTATAGTTAAATATGAGTATTGTAGAAAAATCAACTCGTTTCGTGAACATTCGATGCTCGATCGAAACAGTCAACCATATTTTCATAAAACATCACACGAAAACGTTATTACGTACCTTTAGATGACCTTATTTCATCGACTCTTCCAAACATTAAACTCTCAAATAAATGAGACGTAATCAGCCATGTAAAAATTTGGGAATGTTTATCTCCCGATACTATGACTCCCCATAGAGAGATAAGTTTAAATAAGGTTGACCGCATCGATCGGGGCTTTAACTTTGTCGGATTTAGGTGATTTTTTTACCATCACCGTATTTCATCATAACGATCAAATGCTATCTCATAGAATTTTTAAAAACTTGACTTCTTTTATATAGTTGTTTCGAAAAGTTGTACACTTGAGTATAATCTACTAATCAAGTTATACCGCATTAGTAAACATGTTGTCATTATAATGGCTAAATTTACAAAATGAAAATTTTGACCGTCTGATGTGATCGTTATAGTTAAATATGAGTAGAGGAGAAAAACCAACTCGTTTCGTGAACGTTCGATGCTCGATCGAAACGGTCAACCATGTTTTCATAAAACTTATCACACGAAAACGCTATTACGTACCTTTAGATGACCTTATTTCGTCGACTCTTCCAAACATTAAACTCTCAAATAAATGAGACGTAATCAGCCATGTAAAAATTTGAGAACGTTTATCTCCCGATACTTTGGCTCTCCATAGAGAAAAATAAGTTTAAATAAGGTTGACCGCATCGATCGGAGTTCTAACTTTGTCTGATTTAAGTGATTTTTTTACCATCACCGTATTTCATCATAACGATCAAATTCTATATCATAGCATTTTTCTAAATTTGACTTCTTTTATATAGTTGTTTCGAAAAAGTTGTACACTTGAGTATAATCTTCTAATCAAGTTATACCGCATTAGTATGCATATTGTTATTATAATAAATTCATAAAATAAAAATTCCATAAGCCACATATTTATAGGGTATATTTATAATAGAAAATCAATTTGAATTTAGAGTTTAGAGTTTAGAGTTCCCGGTGATGATGTCGGGTTCCAAACCCTTTTTGAAAAATAATCTCAGATATTTATTTATTTTAATTAAAACCCGGTCCGGTCTCAAACCGCCGAGGGTTATTCGGCCCGGCCCGTAAAAGCCCGTCAAGCCCGCCTTATATCGATGGGCTTGGATCCTAGAATTTCTAAAGAAGTCCGGCCCGACCCGGCTCGCTATTTCTAAAATACATTGTAAAGCCCGGTCCGACCAGGCCCGACCCGTTGACGAGGCCTAATTTCAGGTACCCTTAATCCCCGGTTAGAAAATCCCTACTTATTATATACTACTAACGTTTCTTGTATGGTTATTATTGAAGATGTGCTTAGGCAACTCGTCAGGAGCGAACTTCTCTAGAATTGCTTATAGTCGCATAACAAAGATAAAGAATCAATTGATTGCCCCATTGTGCACTCCAAAGGCGGACACAGGGGGTGCCAGTGAGGGCCAGTGCCCCCACTGAAATTTCTAAGTACGTTACTAGAGTGTTTGTATTTGCTATTATTTTAGACTTCTTGTCATAATATTGTCTCCACTCCACCCATATTAACCGAACTAAAGCTCTATTTAAGTGAATATTTCTTTCTCATCTCTATTAATTAGTATTCTAGGATGATTCTTTGTTCTTTTATTTATTAAAATATGTAGATTTATTGATTAGCGGTCACTTCTAGATGACTTATTTTTTTATTTTTCCTAGTAATTTTATTTATTTTGTTGTATGGGTATGTCAAAATGCTATTTTCTGATAAGAAATATCATAAAATATGGTATTGAGATATGTTTATTGATATATTAACATTCATTGAAGATTCATTGTGTTTAAAATTTTTTTTTTTTGTCCCCTCTCACATATAATCGTACATCTGCCACCGGTGCACTCAGCAGTAAATTAGACGTGAAACCTGCTCATACACACTCTCCTGAACAAAAAGGACAATAAAGAAAGCTCTCTGATCCCTTCAAACTGGCTCAATCAACCAAATGTAGCTCAAATTTACAAATCTACTGCCCCTCGATCACCATCCGGCAAACAACAAAGAAGATTGCCAAGGCTGCCGCCTTCGAGAATCCGATCACCATCATTGGACTACAAGAGCGCTTAGTCCGCAACCTCTTATGGCTTCCTAATCCTCCAAGTTAAGGAAAAAAAAAAACCTAATCTCTACATCAAGGATACTACTTGGCTGGGTGCTTTGGCCTTCTTTTTTTTTTAAACTAATGAAAATGAAATGAAACTTAACTATTTCATATAGAACTAAACGATCGATCTTATTAGGAAAAAGATGAAACAAACTTATACCAATATATTTGAATATTATGAACTCACTACGTACATTGAGCTTTTCTCTCAATGTATCATTGCTCCTGTTGTGTGTGAGACACGTCGTTATTACTTTTGCTTGTTGACTCTGTCCCTGTCCTCCTGTACCTTTCTTCTTCCTCATCTTTCTGTGTTTGTTTGCTTATTGTACTACTTCTGCAACAGCACGTAGCCCTCTGATACGTTGTGTCATGTAGTAAATAATATGCATGGTCTCTATTATACTTTTCTATGTCGTGAAGCAGAATCAGCAGCAGCAGCAGGTGACTGGGTTATGTCATCCACCATATTCAAAGCTATGCAGGGCTGATCCACAGGTACCTGCATTTACATAAACAAATAAATATGAGAGAGCTGCAGGCTTTTGGGCAGTAAGACTCACTCAGACTCTGTCTTCTAAACACAAGTGTTCTGCTTATCATTTATGACTATGCATGCTCAGACCTCTCTGATTGCTCTGCAACGCTGCAACTTCCCCAGTATATATATCGTACGTAAACTTTCACTATTAAATTATTAGGTGCACCATGCTTTGCAAAGCAACACATAACACATTCATTACATTTTTTTTCTTTTTTGGCCGGTGCAAATCTTATGATGCATATGTATTATGGACATAGATTTATCCTTTTTTCACAGGAACAAAAAATTTAACCATGAGGTCACGAGTTTGATTTCTGTTCATGGGAATGAAGCACATTTTATGGTCAGCCATTTATCTCTTCGGAAAGCTCCCGTGGCGAGGGGATTAGTCACTGCTGCCGGCGGTGGATACTCCCGGGTAACCAAAAAAAAGTTTAAGAATGAAAATAGAATTTTGGCAATGTTCTAATGTATTTCGTGAAAAATGATTATGTACATAACAATGCAAGTACACAGGGCAGTCTAGTTAGATTCCTGACTAGGTAAAATTAATTTTCCCCCCTCTTTTTTTTTTTCCTAACGAATGAAATTGTACTACTATACAAAATAATGTTGATCGATTTACAAGACAGTTTCACTAAAATGTTAACTAGTTGAAACTCAATTTTAATTTTTTTAACTAACATACAAAATAACGCAAGTATATTTGATAGTCTCATTAAAAACTTAGAATTCTGACCAAGCAAATTCATTTATCTTCAACAAACAGAAAAAAAAAAAACCAACACAAACTTGATTTACAAATCAAAGAACAAATAAGTGAATTAACTAGCATCATCTTGATTTGAATCGCCAACTATATCATGAATTAGAGTAATTAAGAGGCATTGACCCCAAATTGGGGTATACTAAAATTCTTGGTGGCACATGGCCAGCTCGAATGTTACACTAAAAATTTGCAAAGTTGGAACAAACAGAAGGTTCTAAAGTAACATGATGATGAAGGTGACATCTTAACCATGAACAATGTGTTCATTATTCTAAATAATATTGTATTACCACTTTTGTTGATTATTCTCTTCATCATCATCATAGGTCTATAAGTATATTATTATATTATTAGCAATTATCATTTTCCCACATCTGGGCAAGAGTGTGTGACACTGACGTGGTTTTCATGGTCATACATGAAGATTGACAAGACAATCCCCAGACCAAGACAGTGTAAAAACATTTACTATTATGAGCAGGTGGATAATTGGGTAAATTTTGACTTACAAAGTGTCCCGCTCCAAGAATCCAATAGAAGTGAAGGTTTTTGTGCGACCTGGTGAATCCTCTGGTAAATCTGTCACTCCCACAGTAGAGAGGACTTCTACTTGTGTTTAGAAATTCTTGGAGTCCATCCCACCTAATAGAGAGAATGGAAAATCATTCACCAACAAGAAAAAGAAAATTTGAAGTAACGAAAATTCCTCGAAAATGGTAGATGAAGGGTTTTACTTGAGCTTTTCAACCCATGCTTCAGTCCCCTTGGTTGCGCATATAAGATCAACCTACATTATTCGCCCGACCACATTATATCATTAGTCAGTGTTTAATTATTGTTAGAATCGTTTAATTATTCGTGAGTAATATGACGAATAAAATAATAAATTTTGATGATTCACTTTCTGATTAATTACGAAACTTAAGTAAAAACGATAAGCGAAATCTTACTTGTCCATTATATATTGTGACATTGACCCCTTTGGCAAGGAGTTGATCAACCTGTTCAAGTCCAAGAGGGATAAATATGCATGAGGATAAATTAAAATGACACAAAAATAAGAAATGTGAAGTGTCGTAGAGTGCGTAGATGGCAAGAATGGCTAAACATATGTGATGAAGGAAAAAACAATGGTGAAAGACAAATATAGTAATGAGGACAGGTCTGATTGGGCTGTGGATGAATACAATGGAAACTTCATTTCCAAAACTTGATTTCTCAATTGGATGATAAAAACGATGACAAGAAGTTCAGAATCTTCTTGAATTTCAGTGCAATCAAATAAATATATTAATCTTATTATTACCTCATCAATTCTAGGTCTCATGAAGTCTCCGGCCATTACGTTGAACACATAATCGGACTGCCCTCCCCATCTGAATCAAAATGAAAACCACACACACTTTCAATAAGTGAATTTCAAATATGAAGTGAGACATTTTCTTTGAGTGCAAATGTTAATACTCACGTCACATTGTTTGGGATAATCTTAAGCTTCCTTTTAATGGCACCATTCATCAAAGTGTCAAGATCTCCGTTACCACCAGGTGCTAATGAAGACCGTCTTAAGTTATTTAGATATCTTGTATATCTCTTAAGTGCGACATTCTTTTGTGACATTTCGGTGGCTGTTACAGTAGACACTGGGTCCATTCTTGAATCTAATAGGAAATTATAGAAATCCTGCAAATTATGATCACAATATGAGTTACATTACTTAAAACACAGTCATCAAGAAAAGAAAAAAAAAAAAGAGCTACTTGTAACGTACACCTTTTAATATGTGCGTGTAGAGAAAAAAAAATGATCAGTAAAAAGAACGGAAAACACAAATAAAATTACCACGTCGTTACTCTGGGAGCTGATGAAGTTCTCAAGTTGACTCCATGTATTAGTTGCATCTTCTAATTTCCCATCCTTAATCTGCTGCTTGATCAGCTGAGCCAGACTGTTAACCAAATTAGCTGCTGTTAGAAATCTCTAATCTGACCACTTCCCAAATCCATCATTTTCTCACATCAAATAGTACTCATCAAAATTGGACAAAATCAATTAATCAATGGACCTGTTTGATTTCTCCAAGCCATTATCATCAAGCCTCGAAACGTCTTTGAGAAGAGGTCCCCATGATAGCTACATTGTGCAAGTATAAACATCACACTGTAAATATCACTTGGAAAATGGAAAATCCAGTACAAAGCTGTAAAAATCCAGTATAGTAATGAATTATTGGGTCAAACTAGTTGAACTAGACAAAATTTACCACAAAATCTTCAGGGGAGATCCAACTGTCTCCCAATGCAACACCTAAAACACAGGAGGCAATGTCAAAACCCAGTTTCATGATTTTAAGGATCTTGGTTTTCTCTTATTAGACCAAAAATTTTGATCAATAATTTGTAAAGTTAAGTAACTATACCTCCAAGTCTAAGCTTTAGTTTTCCTTCTTCAATGGCTTCTAGAGCTGAAAGTCCAAGAGTCACTGCAAATTTGCCTCCATAAGACTCTGCAACAATGAACAGAGGACTCTTCTGGAGGCTCTCGTTTTTGTTGAATATCTCTTTCAGTAATGTTGTCAAATCAATGGCTGCCTCCACATCAGTTTTCACAAACAGAGATTTTTCATCCACAAAACTGAATCCAGTTCCAACTGGGTTGTCCTGAGTTTCACGAAAAAATCAAACTTAATATGATGAAAGATATCAATGATCTAAGAGTTGCTCTGTTTTTGATGACATACCACAAATAAAAGATCAGCTTTGTGCAACCATGTTGAATTCCTTGGCTTCAAATTGGTGTCCAATGGCCCAACCTCTTCAAAATTCCCAATCCCAACTCCTGAAGCTCCCTGTTTTTTATGAAAACACAATTGATTAATGAACAAGAAATGAAAACATTTCTGGGTTTTTCACATTCATTTTTATGGAGTATGAACAATTTTCCTTTCTGGGTTTTCCACATACACTCATTTCATATCGTTATTGGTAAAATACTTACAGGTCCACCTTGGAGCCAGAGAATGATTGGCCATGGCTTTGAGGGATCCTCAACTCTGTAAGGACTTCTATAAAGCCACCAAAACATGTGTGCTTCTGTGAAAAACAATCAAAACAGAGCAAACAGTCCATGAACACCAAATTCACATGACATTTCTGATGCAATACCAAATTTAAAAGAAATATGAGAGGTTGAATCGCTTACTGGGTCTGACTTGAACATAGCCCCAGTCCTCTGATCCATCTTTGGTTCCTGCAGCAATTGCAGTTGGCACCAAAAGGAGAGCAGAGAAAAGAACAAGCATGTAGAGCTTTTCCATTTGGAGAGAAATGAACAGGAGAAAGAGCTTTCAGGCTTTTACGAGTTGAGAAATCAAAGTTGCAGTAATAGGAGACATATATATGCAGAGAGAAGGATTATGGGATTGAAGGGAGAGAGTACTAGTTTGTCTGAGTCTGTAACAGAAATAACAAAATGAGGAAAAGTAATAGTTGTAAAAGCTGACTCATGTATTGTGGTTATCAAATCATTCTTACATTGGAAAATCCATAATTGATTTGTACCATGTATGTGGTGAGCAGTGAACTCAAATAGAGAAGTTTCATTTGAGAGAATTATTTTCATCTTTCTTTCTACTTTTAAATTGAATTGGATAATGAGTGTTGTAGTGATATCACTATATAGTATCCATTTTCTTTCATATTTCCTTCCTTATTATTTGTGCGGATTTGATTATCCATACAAATATGGAAATAACTTTATGGGGTATGTTTCTAAACAAAGCAAGGACCTTTCCGAATGGGGAAAAGATCCTCTATATATAGACCCTAAAAAAAATATTAAAAATTAAAACTTTGAATATTTAAAGTTAGAGAACAAAGAGTACCTCGTATTGTAATTTTCATATACTTTGAAAGAAGTAAACGCATGTAAGACATGGATTTGAGACTAGACGATCCTTGTGTAAGTAAACATATGTAATTTTCACTTAGATCAATAACTTGCTAAGTTAAATTTCATTTATAAACTTTTACGTATGTGTTAAAATTTTTGTGCTACAATTATGTGTGTAAGCAGGATGCCGGGTTTATTATAACCACCGTTTCAAACTTTGGTAGCCAAAAATTTGGGTACTGTAGTCATTTTATTTTCTATTTTTGAAGTCTTAAGTAGGTTTTTTTAATTTTTTTTTTTTATAGCAAAGTCTAATAAGTAGTTGGCATGGTGCCATGGTCTGATTAGAATTTTTGCTGAGGTTTGCTATTAAGCCTTTACTCTTCTGCTATAAATGTGCATGGAATGTGCTGTGTGAGGCACGTGTCATACAGTGACACTATCCGCATGAGCACAAGTTGACTCGAAAGTGTTTGGGAATAGTCTTTCTTTTAGTACACAACCATTTTGGTCATCACAAAGTCCCCTAAAATTAATCACATTAGTACTCATGTTTTACAAGGTTTTGTCAAGTTTTATGGTCTTATGCTTTTGTAATATTCTCCTCACCTTTAGGGTAGAGTAATTAGGCAGACGATGAAATCTAAGGAGAGCAACTTCCCCAACCTAGCATATCCAAAAACTTTATTTTTTGAATCGGAAGTCAATAAATTTTTATTCAGTAAGCAGTATAAAAATAACACACCCATATAGTCGACAATAAGAGCTATCTCTTATGACTCACCAACCTAATCAACCTATACTAATAGAGCCAACAATACACCTACCTTTTCAACACGGTTTTAAGCACAATTTTCAGTGTTGGAGATATTTAGAAGCAATAGAAAATGATAACAACCAAATACACCAGACACTGTGACCAGATTCAACTTAATCCAACTTAGCAGTAGAAGAAGAAACCTCCTCCTCCACTAGTTTGTCTGTCTCCATAACAACTTGTTCAGGTTTCACTAGAGCCACTTCTTTATTGGAATTCCCAATAGAGGTTTCCACCATTCGCAACTCCTTTACAGGAGGCCCGTTGTTATATACAGGCCCAAAATTATAAAACTCTGGCCCACCAAAATCTAAGGGGAATTGTGGTGACATCACCGTCGTCAAATTATCGTCGCCAATGTCGATGGTAGGATTCCGGCTACACCCTACAATGCCATCAAAACCAACCAATACCCGAGGAAACTTTAGTGAAGAAATCGACATCGTCATCACCATAGACTGATGTGTTATGGGCACCCCATCTGTCAAAATACCAGCACCGCCATCCACGACAAAAAAACCTACAGCGAGAGAGCCGCCACCACAAGCAACATCCTGTATCGGCCAAACGCTCTGATTAATAACAGCAATCTCTCTCTCGGCAAGGACAGGTTTTCCTCGATCCTCCACCAAAAGAAACAGACCGCCGACCTGCCACCTCGTGAACGCATATTCACAAGAATACCAATCTAAAATCGGCTCTTGAAGAGGATGATATATTCTGTCTCCCGTCCGGCCATTACCACCGGTCACCACCACTCCATCCTCCATTCCAAAGCAGATGGAAAAACATAAAGCAAAAACCAACAAAATTTGGCATGGAAAGACACCACAACCGTTACCCCCATGTCCACCAGAAAGAAAAGGATAATGAAGCTTCACCCGAAAAGCCGGGAATTCACCGTTGCCGGCAGATTTGAGAGATTTAGTCGAGGGCGGCGGCCTTCGAGTAGAGAGAACATTAGGGTTCGACATTCTGTATTTTCTATTTTGTTGCGCATATCCAAAAACTTGAGACAAACTTATGTGGCTACATTTAATAAAAAAAATAAAAACTTATTTGGCTACATTGTAGCCAGCTAGTAGCTACGACAATGTTAGATTGCCGACATGTAAAAATAAGAAACTCCAATTTATCAATGGATCAAGACTACCTTTACGTGTTCAACAACTGAATTCTCCGCATACGAAATTAATAACTTTTTTTTTAAGTCAGTTGACGAAAGACATTAATTTATGGATTAATTTCAGTTTACTACCCTGAATATCGTGTTAGTTATCAGTTTTGTCCCTCTTCTTTCATTTTAATCACGTGTGCTCTCTTGTTCAAAATTTATCAAATTTGGACAAAAACTCAAGTTTTCTCTGATGATAACGTCATGATCTAATGTGACGGAAACAAGAATGGTCCACCATTCCGTTTCTAACCCTCCAAGGACCAATAACGTCATTTTAAGATATTTTCTTTATATATTCCACGTTAGATCATGTCGTCATCATCGGATGAAATTTAATTATTTGTCAAAATTTAATAGATTTTGAGAATACAAAGACACACGTGATTAAAATAAAAGAAGATGGACGAAACTAATAAATGACCTAAAGTTCAGGATAGTAAACTGAAATTAATCGTTAATTTATTTTATATGTAAAATAAAATCATAGATAACACTGCTCGTGATAAGTTGATTTGACATAATACAAACATATGACTTCGCATTTTCATTCCCTAATGAGTTGGATGTGCAAATGTGGTGAATTGTAAATGACACAAGGGAAACCAAATTCTAATGTGACTATGGCTTTTGACTCTTCTTATAGAGATGCTCTAAGGAAACTCCAAAAGGGCCGGCCGTCCAATGAGAGTGCGAAACAGACCAACTAAAGTTGCTTAACCATGGCTATATAGCATATACTGTCATTGTGAGAAAGAAGCCGTTACCTAAACATTTTCACATGTTATTTGTGTCATTAGGACTTAAAAACTTTATAGAAATGACTCAGTCTAGTGCAGGAACTTAACCCAAACTACATAAACCCTTAAATTAATACCAAACTAGATCAAATCAATGTAAAAGCGCTCACAATCACGAAAATCATATCAAGATAGCTAAAATGTTGCAAAACTAAATCACTTTTAACTAATGTTCACTTTTACTTTCATTCTCCTTAGACATTCATAAGGAAGCAAATGGTGTAGCGCATAAACTTACTCATAGTGGATGATTTTTGAGAGGTGGATATGTATGTTGTTATTCAGAACGTATTAGTAGAAGATGAGTGTAATATTATTCGATTTTTTTTTTTTTTGAATCAAGTAATATTATTTGATATTTGTAGAGGATATGTGTGTTGTATACACCGATGACCTGTGATCTCCTCGTCGTTCTCTTTTTAGAAATGTATCATATGCCTTATTCTGAGTTCGCAACTTAGACATGAATAGTACCAGCAACCTTCCCTTTCTTGCGAACGGTCCATTTGCTACTCAATTCTTATTGCCATTCGTTCTACATCTATTGCGGTTGCAGTCATTCATTTATACAGATACATATACATACACAGGAGTGAGTTCATTACAAAACAAAATTCTATATGAGCTCATTTCCACTTGAAGGAAAATGGAATGTGAAAGGCAAACATATCCCTTATGCACCAACCACAAAAAGTTTAATTAGATAGATAGTGGCCTAGAGTAGAATACACATGCAAAAACCTTTGAGACCACTACTTTAGGCAAATGGAACTATCATGGACATTCAAGTCGCTCTCTCAAAACGAATATGGAGGTGCATCTATGAAGTAGTGTGCAAAACTTCAGTATCGTGACTTAGCAGGAACTTTTGCCCCCATTGGTGATTTGGAAAATTTGATGATCTTAAGCAATCAATAAAAATTGGCTTACTTTTAGGCAAACTCGAATTCTCCCCAAGTTTTGATCTACCACTTGCACAAGAAATGTTCATTCTAGATATAGAAGGCTTCTCTCATAACAAATGTTTTAGATATTCATTCTAGATGGATGTAGATGGCTTCTCTCACAATGTATGTCGGCAAAATATCTAAATCCTTATTCTCAATTCTCGTTGTAACATATTAGTTAAACATGTACACTCAATTATCGTTATAGCATGTCAGTTAATCATGTATACTGATGACGTGGTGTATCAAATATACGTGCGCAGTTTTCAATTTCGGTTTCGCAGTCCCGTTAGATCCGAGACAGGTTGTCTCGAACTGCTAGTTCAAGCACCATCTGTAGACAATTCTGGTAGAGATCGACTTCCTCTTCTCATCATATCTACCAGGAGCAGGAGTCCACCATTTAGCCGGAATGAGCTTTACCTGAAATCCTTCTAGACGAGTCGATCTTACATTCTTATGGTTATTTAAGATATTTGTTCAAGGACATATTTATATGTTCCTATATGTCCTACCTAAACTTAATTATGAGCTTAAGCATTATGATATAGAAAACTGGTCTCTATCGTTAGGCTGGTGTCTTGTGTACACTAGGGCCAGGGGACAGATAATACGAGCTTAACTGAACCATAATGACAAAGGGAACAAAATATAATAAGGGAGGATTATATAAAGAACTAGAGATGGTGAGTGAAGTTTAGCTGGGGATTCTTCTTGTATGTACCAATCACAACAAGAGAATGATCAGATTATTTAGATTGACATTGTCTACGTACATTTTATAGGATTCGGCAGCACATGTTGGTTAAGAACACATCTATTGTGACTAGGCCAGAGACTATATATGATCTTCAAACCATAATCGATAAGTATACGTACGAAGACTCAATAATTGGCTAAATAATACAGATTACAAAGAAAAAGAAACAAGTCCAATCATGTCGACATTTTCTCTCTCTCTCTCTCTCTCTATTGACACCATCGACTATCCCCACTCTCATTGAGCCTTCACGTTTGTAGCTCCAAAGCCCCCATTCTATGAACAACTAGACCTCTCCCTAAGTCAATTGCTTGGATATTTTTCTTTTGGGAATGTTAGTGTTGGCATTTGTTCAATTTACTGAGAGACATGCAATCTAAGATAGATCCCTCACTCTTAAGGATTATGATAGTTTCTTATAATTTTGCACCCAAGATGGATGGTTTATTGTGATTACTTGCATATATGGTAATAACACAAATAGAAAAGAAGAAATTTATCCCGCATTGAGCAGTTGCATGAATCATCTTTAAACAAAACGCTTTCAAATTACAATACACATTGCTCCCTCCATTGTATTTATCATCCTTCCTTTTGTTAGAAGATGCAAATGAGTGAATAGAAAACATAGCATTAATAAAATACAGAATATTATTTTGGGAATGATATTATGGTTATTATCCAAAAGAAGTCAGCTGATTCAAAATGAGTAAGAAAGCTAGTGTTTCCCAGTCTGCAATGGAAGACAGATTTCATCCAGCAATTTTTTCAGAGAATGCCCGTATATAATATATATTGAGAATATTGGATTCAGTTAAGACGGATTAGGGTTTCATATGCAAATAATTGTAAAGGAGCCTTTAGAATATTGGTGGCGCTTCCAAAGTTTCAATTCAATTTATCTGAATCGATCTGAACCTCCTTAACATCAATATATGGGTCGTTACCGTTTCAACAGGCTATCGTCACGATACAGCCCTTACAAACATGTAAGCGATTGTTATAATAATCCTTTTCCATTTTGTTTTCTCTTTGTTAAATTGATATGTTGTTGTTGTTATTTGACAATTCAAAATTATCTTCTCAAGTTAATCTGTGTACGTGTTTTAATCTGATCACATTGGCATACTAGAGAACACAAACTTGCATTATCAATTTATCACCATCGATCTCTGCTGAAGTTGGAGAACACAATCGATCATATTAGAATTTTGAGAACAAAAGGAGGTTCTGATTTTTGCAAACCCATTTTTCATCATTTCTACGTGCACCTGCATTTTTATTATATTTCTTTTAAATTTTAGTTTCATTTTTATACACATGTATGCTTGTTTCACGAAATTTTCACTCATCACTATGTGAGTGTGTAGAGAGGGTGTGAACTGCTCTTGACCAAAACACCAAAAAACCTTGTTTTAATTATAATACTGTGACACATTCTCAATGAATTCTTGACATGCACGTAGTAGTTTGTTTGATTACGTATCTTATTTTCATGCACGTAATAGTTTGTTTGATTACGTATATTATTTTCATGCACGTATTACACATCACAAATATTTAATTGACATAATTACATGTTGAAAATTAATGTGAATGAGGTGGCAAATGCCACATCATTTGGGATTAGAATTTGTTATAATATTTTGGTGTCTCTAGCACTGCTCTTTATAAAAAAATATTTTTTTGAAAAGTTTTCATTCGAACAATTTCCTTAGACGTAACTGATAATCCTCTTTTGATTACACACTAGATTTGGGCATTTTGGCTATAGTAAAACGAAATTTCTACAAGAAGAGAAATTCTTCATTCCTCAACATCACAAATATAATTAACATGATATGGCACTTAAATTGAAGAAATTCACGTGGAATACACACTTATACATGGTATGAATGTCATAATTTCCACTTCATTTTCCATTGGGGAGAAAAATGGCTTTCCCCGCCCAAAAACGCGACCTTTTCAGATGCCAACTCTGTGCCTCGCCAAAGAGACGCAACGCAGCACCAAGAATCGAATCACAAGTGATTTGATTGATTATATTTCATAACCTCCCAAAAACTTATAGACGCACCTTTTCTCATTCACCCTCCTCTTGTCACTTTGTGTGTGAACTATGGTGGTGCTCATGAGATTCATGACTCCTCCAAATCATTAAACAACAGAAACCCAATGCGTTTATCACACTCACCACATTTAACTACAAATGGTGTATATGTTCTGTAATTTGTCCTTTTTTTCCTCTCTTTTTCTTGCATACAAATCATTCTGCTGTTTTGGTTTTGGTGCTGATAATTCTTATGTTACTCTTTCAACTTCTTTAATTCAAACCCTCTCTCTCTCTCTCTCTCTGAAACGTTATTGGGGTTTGAATTCAAAACAGGAGGAGGAGGAGATGTTGGTGCCTTCATGGCTTGAGTCATTGTTATCCACAACTTTCTTCTCCATCTGCTCATCACATAGAGATGCCCCGAGAAGCGAGTGCAACATGTATTGCCTGGAGTGTCGCAACGCCGGTGCGTTTTGCTTTTACTGCAGATCATCAAGGCACAAAGATCACCAAGTAATTCAGGTGCGTTGATGTAATGTAATTCATTGCCCTTGAAAATGGACTTTTCTGTTTCATTTTTTTTCATTTGAGCCTGTAATTTTGGCAATGCAGATAAGACGGTCGTCGTATCACGACGTTGTTAGGGTGAATGAAATTCAGAAGGTTTTGGATATCACTGGAGTTCAGACGTATGTGATAAACAGTGCGAGAGTGCTGTTCTTGAATGAGAGGCCTCAGCCCAAAACTGCTGTCAAAGGGAGCTCACATATTTGTGAAGTCTGTGGGAGGAGTCACTTGGATCCTTTTCGGTTTTGTTCATTGGGATGCAAGGTTAGCTAGCTAGCTCTATCGCTTAATTCTCTCTTCTCCTATTTTAAGGTTTTTTCCTGGTCGAATGTTAGTTCGACCACATTGTTTCTCTTGCCTGTCATTCATATATAGAAGTCGATCATGGGGATCAAAATGTGCATCAAAATCCTAATGTAATTGGCCTTTTCATGTTTTGGTTAATGATAATATTGTTTCCAAAGTCATATTCGTCTGGGTTCGCATTTTGGCAATTCAGACCAAACATATACTAAGAATAATTTCATGTATCGTAAGAGTCTTAAACCGGCCATTAGCAGCAGCTATTGCATTATGGTAAAATAGAACCGTTTTCCTTGTATTTCAAAATTGGGATTTGCATCAAATATCAATGCATTTTGTTTATATTGTCATAATTTGGGTAATGGGAATATTGATGTGCTTCTAAATTTTGCAATTTAGATGCATATGTTCTAAGACAGTTGATTCACTAAATGGATACATAATATAATAGTTTGACAATGTATAACATTTGAATTTGATAACTGGTCTAGAGTACAATGTCATTCGATAATGACTAACTTCTTCGTGCAATGTCTTAATGTGCAATCCACTAATGTTTACTTGCATTGAACATTAGTTTGTAGGACTAAAGCAGAATGGGAATGCGAGCTTTATCTTCAGCGCAAAGAAGGGTGAAGAGAATGAGGAGGGAAGAAGGGAAGGGACAGCAATAAGGTTGCCATCAAAAGAAAGAGATCACCAAGACCAATTTCGTAGTGAAGCAAAAATGCGACATCAACAACAAGAACAAGACATGTACCAAAGCACTTCTCCACCTCCACCCCAGAATTCAAGATCAAGAAGAAGAAAGGGCATTCCTCATCGGGCACCTTTAGGGCCCTAAAACACAAGCACTAGTACTAAACTAATCATGATGATCCATTTATCAATCTATCTTTCTAGAAGTTGGTCTCAGACAGCTCATTTCTCTCAACTGCCATGTGGGTTTTATGTGTTCTAAACATGGGGAAGAAGCTTTCTTTATGGAGTTTTAAGGGGATTTATAAGATGGGAATTTTTAAATGGCTTTGGGGTTGGCTTTTTGGGTGCAATAATGCTGCATTTATATTTGAAACATGCAAGGTGTAAATGGCATCCAGATACACATGAACACTTTTATATCATTTCTATTAAAGAAGACAACAGCACAGATTATTTGTTTTAGGCTTAGGGATTGCCTAAATTAGGGAAGTTGATCAATGCAAATTTGAAATCATATCCTTTGATACAATCTGGACTGCACTCCATGGAATATTAATTGGTATACATGCTATACAAAATGCCCAGTTTCAATCTAGTATGTATAAAATGTACACTTGTACGGTGTTTAGTTGGTAACCTAAAGTAAGATTCTGCCAACCCAAAGTTGCCTCGCACTAAAATTGAATTGCAGCTAAGCCAAATACCTGGACCATCTACAAACTAATTGTAGCAAAACTCAGCTTCTACGCAAAGACCTACAATGCATGATTTTTAATTTCATGCAAGCTATTGTATTGCTTTACCAAGATCTTGTTCCCACACTAAACACATTTTCACCTGTTGTTGATGTCTTTCTGTTGCTAACATAGTAATACTAATTAAGAGGCTCTCCCTTGATTATATCGACTATTAATTTCATAGTGATGAGATCATACCAAGCATTCATGTGAAGGTTATACATGAGGAAAAAAATAAACAAGACTTTAAAAAAAAAAAAAAAAAAAGTAGCGCAATATCATAGTGATGAGATCATACCCTAATCTCTCTTTTATCTCCCGCTCGGCAGTTCGTTTTCTTCTTTCGCTCGACAGTTTGCAAAATATACTCTTTCCCCTCTTTCGCTCCCTCGTTCTCTGTCTCTTTTCCTCCTCTCTCGCTTGTAATCAAATTGGCTCTCTCTCTATTTCTCTCCCTCGGCCGATTGCGCTACTTCTCTCTCTCACCGACCTGAGTAGAGTTATGGTGCCAAAGAAAAGGTAAAATTCCGACTTGGGATGAATTAGGGTTTTCAAAACTAACCGGGTTTTATAGATTTCTGACTTGAATGCGCTTTGAATGTGTTTAATTGAAGTTAAAATTGGGTTTAGGGGTTGATTGATGATTCTAGGGTTGACTGAATAGATTGGATTTATGGATTGCATGTTTGTTTGGGGATTATTTGGTTCTTCTGTGTCTCATTGAAGTGAAACAGAACTGCTACAGGGGGTCAGTAAGAAGTGAATTGAAGACTTAAATGTTGATTACTGGGGGTCAGTAATCAGTTTATTGAGCTTACTGACTCATACTACACTACCAGATATGGGGGAATAGCCGACGAAAAAAATTTCGTCGGCTATGCCAATTTTTCGTCGGCTATACCCTCTACCGACGAAATTTTCGTCGGCTATAAGTCGTCGGGAAAACCCCGTCGGTAATACAATGGCCGACGAAAAAATCAAATTCGTCGGCTATAGTAGAGTATGGCCGACGAAAATATTTTTCGTCGGCCAAACCTGGGAGAAATTGCCGACGAATTTCGTCGGGTATTTTCGAGTATGGCCGACGAAATTCAGTAACTATAGCCGACGAAATTCGTCGGCTATTGTGTTTTAACTATAGCCGACGATTTATTAAACTTTCGTCGGCTATTTCCTCGAAATATATTAATATTTTAATAGGCATTAATTAGTTATAGCCGACGAAATACTAGAATTTTCGTCGGCTATACAACTTATAGCCGACGAAAATTGGTAAAATTCGTCGGCTATTCTTAAATTTTAGGGAAAAAATAAATAAATTATGCTTTGGATGGAGGAGGGGAAGGAGGAGGAGGGAGGAGGAGGAGGAGGAGGAGGGGAAGGAGGAGGAGCGGAGGAGGGGAAGGAGGAGGCCGGAGGAGGGGAAGGAGGAGGCCGGAGGAGGAGGAGAAGGAGGAGGAGGAGGGGGGGAAGGAGGAGGCCGGAGGAGGAGGAGGGGAAGGAGGAGGCCGGAGGAGGGGGAGAAGGAGGAGGAGGAGGAGGAGGAGGCCGGAGGAGGAGGAGGAGGAGGAGGAGGAGGGGAAGGAGGGGAAGGAGGAGGCCGGAGGAGGGGGGGGGGGAAGGAGGAGAGAAAAAAGGCTGGAGGAAGAGATTTAAAAGATTTAGAAGGACAATAGCCGACGAAAATAAAAAATTTCGTCGGCTATACTTAGAGAATAGCCGACGATTTAAAAGATTTCGTCGGCTATACTTTAGAAGATCTACAGCCGTCAGATCTGAGCCATCCAACGGCGGACAATAAAAAGGCGCGGATCAAGAGTTTAGCCGACGAAATACAATATTTCGTCGGCTATACTTAGAGAATAGCCGACGAAATACAATGTTTCGTCGGCTATTCTATGAAAACATACTAAACTGCCGTTTTGAGGCCCTAAACGAACTCGAAAGCCCGAAAAATCCCACACGTCGTGGCAAAGCGACGAGTTTGATTCCTGGCGTCGTTCCCTTTCCGGAATGGTATTACAATCATCATTCGGACGCCGGACGCCAAATCTGCAGTAAACTGGGTTTTGACTGATTTCATTATTTCGGCACACGGATTTTATCGGAATCTTGTCATTTTTCAACCGTAGACGTATTTCATTATTTCGGTCATATCTTATTTGACGACATATTTGCATTTGAAGAGTGTACGTATAGTAACTATTTGAAACTATACATTCACTTAAACACTTAGTAAACAAGTTAAGGAACATTAGTGCATATGTTCCGATTTTGAATCTAAAAGTTTGGAAAATCTATTCCAACCGTCAGATATCACCGTTAAGATTAAATACATGTATGAAAAAAAATCCAACTACATCTGACAACGTTAAAGGCTCGATCGGGACGGTCAACCGGGTGAGTCAACCCTTTAAACGCTTAGAAATGGTAATTGGCCTGTCTAAATGACGTTTTTCGGCCTGACCTTCAACAGATAATAGTTTCAAATCAATGAGACGCAACTAATCGTATAAAAATTTTCCTCAAAATATTTACCGACCGTCAGGCTACCCATAGGAAAACGGAAGTAAAAAACAGTTAACCGCAACATTCGGCACACAGATTTTGTCGGAATCTTGTCATTTTTCAACCGTAGACGTATTTCATTATTTCGGTCATATCTTATTTCACGACACATTTGCATTTGAAGGACGAAGCAATGGTTTGTCGATAGTGATAGAAAATGGAAGCTGTTTTTTTTTTTTTTTTAATCATAGCCGACGAAATCAAACCTAGTACTCGTCGGCCATACTTCCAAAAATTTTCGTCGGCTAAAGTTTCAGAGAAAGGCCGACGAAAATTCAAATCGTCGGCCATTCTAGGAGAATAGCCGACGATTTTTTTTTTTAGCGACGAAAAAAAAAATTCGTCGGCCATTCTAGGGGAATAGCCGACGAATTTTTTTTTTTACCGACGAAAAAAAAATTCGTCGGCCATTCTTGGGAATAGCCGACGAAAATTTTATTTCGTCGGCCGTTTTTTTTTATTTCGTCGGGAAAAACCTTTTTTCTGGTAGTGGCTAATCAGTGAACATGCTTCCTGCATCACTAATCGTGTGTTTACTGGGGGTCAGTAATCATGATTACTAGGAGTCAGTAATCGTGTGTTTACTGGGGGTCAGTAATAGTGGTTACTGGGCGTCAGTAATAGTGGTTACTGGGAGTCAGTAATCATGGTTGTTGGTAGGTATTTTGGTATCGATAATGGCCAGATGATAATTTGCTTACACAATTGTGTATGATATATGCAGAAAGGTACGTAGTTGATCAACCATATGATAATTTTGAAGATGATAGAGGTGATAGTGATGATGATGGCAGAAATGATGGTGATGATGATGATAGGAGTGATGGTGCTGACGATGACATAACTGATGGTGATGAGGATGACAGGGTTGATAGTAATGATGAAGATAAGGGTGATAGTGGTGATGATGATGAGGACGATGATGAAACGACAGAGCAGTTCTCCATAAAACACAGAACGCGCAATGGAAATAAAAAGAAGGGAGAAAAGAATACCAAGAACAAGAAGAATGACAAGAGAGAGAGAGAGAGAGAGAGAGAGAGAGAGAGAGAGAGAGAGAGAGAGAGAGAGAGAGAGAGAGAGAGAGTAATAAGAAGAATGAAGCAGTAGAGAAACGCGGAGCAGTAACCAAAAAAGCAAAGACGAAAAAAGAAGAACTAGACACAAAAGAGAAAAAGGTAAACAAACAGTAAACTTGTCTCTCACTTGAATTATTTGATTACTGTGGTCAGTATTGTGCATTACTGGGGGTCAGTAATGTGATTACGGGGGGTCAGTAATTGATTACTGAGGGTCAGTAATAATTGAATATGAATGATAATCATTTTGTTTTTGTTCCTCTACAGATTAGACAAGTGAAAACAGCAAAGAGCAAACCAGAAACAACATCTTTGAAGGAGCAGATAGCACCTCAGTTACCAAAAGTGCAATGCAAGCAACAAAAATGTGCACTGCAGCAATTCTATGTTTTGATGAGAGATTACAAGGAAAAAGTACCACAAGAATCTTGGGATCTGCTCCAAAAGACATGCTTCTGTGATATGATTGCAGCTTTCAAAAATGGTAAGATTGACGACTTTCAAGTCCGAAAAAAAGAATCAGATTTGGAGATCATACTGAAGCATTTCGACACGAAGAACAATGTGTTCAAATTCGGACAAAAAGAGAAGCCGATAAAAGCTGAGGAAGTGCATGGACTGTTTCACATCACCAAGGAGGGGTTGGATTTCAAAGACGTGTGCAAGGACAAAGATCAAACATCTGCAATTTTCACCCGAGAGAAAACCAATGACACCATAAAACGGACACAAATAGAGTCGGCGCTGAGGGTTGAGCTCAAGAAGAAGAAGAAGGATCCTAAGAAGATTACATCAATCATAATAATGTACCTGTTTACAGTATTCTTCTTCAGCAAAACAGGGACACATCTTGATTGGGAGCTCATTAAAATATGTGAAGACTTGGAAAATATCGATAGATACAACTGGTCCAAAATGGTGATCGACTTCCTACTTGATGGAATTGCAAAGTACACTCACGACAGGCCTCAAATGTATAATGGGTGCACACTTCTGATCATATATTGATGCCTTGAAAACACAAGAGCGCGTCCGTACATTAGTGAGAAAATGTACGAGAAACCCACATTCATTCGATGGTCAACCATGCAAGTGTTGAATGAGCAAGAGTGGTTATCAAACCCAAAAATGACTGAGGTAATAACCATTAGCTTTAGTGCATATAAAGTTTACCTAAAAAAAATGCATGTGTTAATGGTTTTTTTTGTTTTTTATTCTGTCAGGAACTGCTCGATCGTGGACCATATTCAGCGAGGACCTGCTCTATAGATGAGAACCTCGATGAGGACAATAGCAAAGAGGAGCAATATACTACTCCAAGCTTCAATGAATGGGTAAGATGTTAAGGTTACTATGGTTTAGTAGGTGCATTATATCCTACTTAAATTGTTTGGGATGTGAGAAAATGCTTACAGGAAGTCAGGAAGAAGTCAGGAATAGTATTACTGGGGGTCAGTAATTGCATTACTGGGGGTCAGTAATGTGATTACTGGTGTTCAGTAACGTGTTTAATTGATTTATAATTTGAAAGTTGTATCTAATTACTGAGGTTGCAGGTTCCTCAAGCAAATCAAGAGAAAGAAGAGCGAAACGCTGTGCTGAATGCTAAATTGAGAACACTACTGAAAGACTTAGAAGGGCAGGCAACAAAAACATACTTGAACGAGCAGCTTAAGCGCCTAGCAAATGCAAATGAAGAACTCTTGAACCAGAATGCTGATTTGTTACGGATGGTTAAAAAAGGCGACATGCAAATCATGCAACTAGAAGAAGATAAGAAGAATTTGGAGAAGACCATCCACGAATTAAGAATGAAGCTCCAAAATGAAAAGAGCACCACCACCGACGGTCATCGTCCCAATTTGCAAATCGTGGTTTACGATGAAAAGGATGAAGAGTATCCGGATCCGGATCAGCACAATGAAATGGGAGAAGGTTGTGAGGAAGGAAGAAGACTAGAGGATGAAGCTAAACATATAGAAGAACCGAATGAGGGGATGGAGAACACTGAAGATTACAGTTCATTAGGTTCAATAGATTCAGAAACTCTGGCAAATGTTGTAGATGCAGCTGTGAGGAGTAATATGGAAATGTCAGAGATGCAGACAGAGGAGAACAACATGAAGGTGAGGAAAAAAAAACAAAACTTATTTTTTACTGACCCCCAGTAATAATGTTACTGGGGGTCAGTTATATTGTGTTTTGCTGTTGGTTTGTATGTTTTACTGACATTAACAACCTGCAGACAAGAATTACTAGTGAGAAGGTGGGCATCTTCATTGAACAAACTCAGGAAGAAATAGATAAATCAATTGCAGCATTTTTACAAGTTGACGAAGAAGAAAAAAGAAAAAAAAAAGAGAAGAAGAAAACTGCTGACCCACTTTCAATAGAGAGGAACGTGAAGGTTTTCAAGAGGAAGGCAGAAAAAAGGCCTGAAGCAGATTATGAGTACCCTGCAAAAAAAGCGCCAAAAATGCAGAAGCCCAAGAACAATAGAGTTATCGAAAATGTGAAATGCGACGGGGCAACATGGAAAACTCTTGATGATAATGTCGCACGGTACTACGAGTCTTGGTTCAATGAGAACTCTGACAAGAAAGATTGGTCATCTGATAATTGTTTTTTTTTTTATTAATGAGATCGAAAATTAATTTTTTTTTTCCTGTTATACAGCCATAACTACTGGAATTCTAAGGATTGCCTGGTTGCAATAACTAAGGAGGATTTGAAGAGAATCATTGAAGAGCGGGACGTCGTCATTGAAGTGAAACATCTTACTGACCCCCAGTAACACACTTATTTATCTTACTGACCCCCAGTAACGTACTTATTTATATGTTTCAGCCAATGAAGGTGTATATCCATCTTGTGAAACAAAGTCTCAAAGCGAATCATAATTCTATTCCAGTGGCATTTCTAGGTTTCGAGACAGCGATAAGCATTCTAAGTTAAACATGCTGCACAATGCCCATATTAATTGTTCCCTTTACTAATCTTTTTTTTGAAATATACAATATTTTGTACTGGCTAATGCCAATAAGGAAAGAGAATACATCGAAAGAGGAAAAGAAGGTGAGTTCGAAGGCTATAGATTGGAGGTCGAAACCCAATTTATAGAACCATTGTGGTCAGCATTCTCCAAGCAGAAAGTCTTGATACCTATACATCACCAGAAACACCATCACTTCTCGTTGATGATAATAGACAACGAGAAGAAATGCTTTAGGTACATGAACCCCTTGACAAAAAAAAAGGCCGACTACGCTGATGACTATACTACTCAGGATGCAGAAACAGTGATGAGTAGTTTAATGACAAACTTATTAAATTTTTCAAGAGCTTCTATGGGTTTACTGAACAACAGTAACTTGTTTTATATTTTCCTCACCTACAGGCCAAAGAGATAAGGCGGTTCATCAAAAATGTGAACTTTACAAATCAGTTCCCTGATAGTCAGGACCCGGAAGAATATAGAGAAAAAGCCGTGCGCATGGACAAAGGTGCCCTGGTTGAGGAGAAGGTAGTCATGACCGAAGAGGAGAAGAAAACAAGAAGATGGATTCTTGACAATCAAATTACAGAGCAAACATACAAGTTAATTCCAGACTTCAGATGCCCACAACAAGATAAACTATCGTAAGTAGCTTTAAATTACAATTAGCCAGTAATTACTCGTCTGTGGTTTTTGAATTGATATTGTTAGTTTTGTGCATATATTATTGGGGTGCAGTAATTTTTTAGTATGTATATTATATCCTGCTTAAATTGTTTGGGGTGTGAGAAAATGTTTACAGGAAGTCACACTACCAGAAAAAAGGGTTTTCCCGACGAAAAAAAAAAAACGGCCGACGAATTAAAATTTTCGTCAGTAATTCTAAGGAATAGCCGACGATTTTATATTTCGTCGGTAAAAAAAAAAAAATTCGTCGGCCATAGTTTAACCATAGCCGACGAAACCTTTTTTCGTTGGTATTTTCAAAAAATCGTCGGCTATATTCATATTTCAGCTTACGATTTGTATTTTCGTCGGCCTTTCTCCGAAACATTAGCCGACGAAAATTTTTGGAAGTATGGTCGACGAAGTCGACATTTTCGTCGGCTATAAGTCTATATATTTTCAGATCTGGGCAGCAGCTGCTCATTTCAATAAAAAGGAGAAAAACGGGAGAAAGAGTGAAAAATCTGTGGGTATTGTTGAAATCCGTCCTCTCTTACATTGTGGAGCTATATATAGGTACGTACATGTGTATATATGTTGATTTTGAGTTTTAGTTGAGTTGATTTTGAGTTTTAGTGATTTTGATTTAGTAAGTGATTTTTTGTTTTGTTGTTGTTTTAGTGTTATAATGTATGTTTATATGTTGATTTTGAGTTTTAGTTGAGTTGATTTTAAGTTTTAGTGATTTTGATTTATTAAGTGATTTTTTGTTTAATTTGTTGTTGTTTTAGTGTTAGAATATAAATGTATGTATATATGTTGATTTTGAGTTTTAGTTGAGTTGATTTTGAGTTTTAGTTTAATTATGTGTTTTAATTTGATGTTATTTTAATTAGTGTTAATATATATATATATATATATATATATATTTTAATTAATATTTGTTGATATATAGTGTAATTAATTAACTTAAATAATTATTGATATATAGTGTAACTTAAATAATGGTAGTTAATTAATGGTATATATATATGAGTTGATGTTGATAATAATATATATTGTAATGTAATTAATTATTAAGGATTTATATATATATATATATATGTATGTGTTAATTAATTTCTTATTAATTATAGTTATACATATATATTATTATCAGGCTATATATGGATCTGGATAAGAGTTGGATTTCGCTTCCAAGGCATGACCGACGATACACTACAGGAGTTGTGAATTTTTTGCAGTTCGTCGAGGAAAATGCAAACGGGAATGATTACCATTATTGCCCGTGCAAGAAATGTAAGTGTCGCAGTGATATGTGTCGATTTCCGATTAGGACAGTATGGGAGCACCTAAAGAGTAATGGGTTTTGGCCGAAGTTCAAACGTTGGATATATCACGGTGAGCCATCATTAGATGGATCGCATGATCATGGGCAGTTTTTTGAGGCGGGCAGTAGTAGTACATCCAACGATCCAACAATGGCATTCGTTAATGACGTGTTTCCTTTTGAAAGCGGTGTACGTGGGGAACAATATATGCATGACCCGGTGCTGCCCTTCCCACAAGTTGTCAACACTGCTGCCTTTGACAAGTACAACAAACTGATTGCATTGCAACAGACCCCTGTGTCTTCAAGTTATGAGAAGACAGTTCTTCAAAGTGTGATGGAGGTAATGAGGATTAAAGTCGAGACAAAATCGACTATCAGGCAAGTGGATGAATATTTACAGTACACTTCTTCGTTGTTGGAGGAGGGTCATCGTAATCCTACCAATCACCGTAAGGTCCGAAGTATCCTCAAAGATCTAGGGCTTTCCTACATTACGATCCATGCATGCGCATTTGACTGCGTTCTCTTCTGGGGTAAAGATGCAGAAGGGAATGACCTTGCTAGCCTTGACGCATGTCAGATATGTCAGTCTGACCGATATAAGTTGACGGGAGCAGGCAATAGGAAACCTGTGAAAGTGCTTCGGTATTTTCCGTTGAGAGATAGGCTTGAGCGGTTATACATGTCAGAAACCACCGCAAAAGCTATGAGATGGCACGGTGAGCTGGACGCGGGAGACGCAGATATCATGACACACATCTCTGACGGAGCGGCTTGGAAGCATATAAACAACGAGTTTCCTCATTTTGCGTCAGATATCAGAAACGTCAGGCTCGGGCTCTCAACCAACAGGTTCAACCCTTTCGGCACCATGAGTCTTTCATATAGTATATGGCCGGTGGTTTTGGTACCTTACAACCTTCCTCCGTGGATGTGCATGAAGAAAGAATATAATATGTTGACGTTGTTGATTCCGGGGCCTGGTTACCCAGGAAAATGTCTCGATGTGTATATGAGACCATTGATTGAAGAGCTTAAGGTATTGTGGGACGTTGGTCATCCCACTTTTGACAAGTACAAGGAGGAGACGTTCCAGATGTATGCCATGGTTATTGGTACCATCAGTGATTTTCCTGCTTATGGGATGTTGTCGGGTAGCGTTGTTAGGGGATACAAGGCTTGTCCAGAGTGCCTCAGCGATTATGGGAGCACCCCTCATTGCAACAAGATATGCAGAATGGGTCATCGTGTGTTCCTTCCGGCGGATCACCACTGGCGTTACGAATCCGCCGCATTTGATGGAACCGAAGAACACGGTGGTCCCCCCAGAAGATGGACGGGAAGAGAAATTTTAGCAGTGCTTAATGAGTACGATTTTGGGCCCCTCAGCAATCATCCCGATATTGTAGCGGAAATACATGAAAGGCCTGAGGAGTACAAATTCTGAACACATAAGAGCATATTGTGGGAACTCCCGTACTGGTGTGAGTTGCTGATCCGTCACTTCCTAGACGTTATGCACATAGAAAAAAATGTTTCTGAAAGTGTGGTGGGCACAACGCTGAACTTGGAGGGGAAGACGAAAGACGGTCCTAAGGCTCGCACTGATCTGCAAAACATGAATATCAGAAAACAACTATGGTTGAAACAAGGGAAGAGAAAAATGCCTCAAGCTCCTTACACCGTCAAGCCTGAGCATAAGTCAGAAATTTTCCATTGGATAAGTCGGGCCAAGTATCCTTCAGGCTTTACTGGAAATATAGCCAAGTGTGTGAACAGACAATTCAACAATCTTTACGGGTTGAAAAGTCATGACAATCATATCTTGCTACAGCGTCTCTTCCCTGTTTTCATTCAACCGTTCCTTCCCCGTCACGTTGTGGAGCCGTTAGTAGCGTTGGCAAGATTTTTCCAGAAGGTATGCACACGGGAAGTGAGAAAATCTGACCTCCGGGAAATGCAACAAGACATCGTTCATATCATGTGTAAATTTGAGATGATATTTCCTCCAAATTTTTTCGACATCATGCCTCACCTCATGATCCATCTTCCTCGGCAGTTGTTGCTTACCGGTCCTGTGCAGTTCACTTGGATGTATCCGATGGAAAGGTACGTATTTTACACCTTATGTTAATTTCTTCATCAATATATGTGATTTAGTATTAATGTATTATCATAACACTTTAAAAACTTCATTTATAGGCAACTTGGACAATACGGTGATTTTGTCCAAAACAGATCCGCACCTGAAGGATGTATAGCTGAAGCATATATTGCACACGAGTGCGTCACCTACATGAAGCTGTATTTAGGAGCGTTACAGGAAGGCATACCGGAAGATGTACCTTCACAGTTCAATCTTTCCATACTCTCCGACGATGTTGTACTCGGTGGAAACATGCCAGTTTCCTACAAGTTGAAAGATTATGAGGTAGCCATTGCACATTGGTGGGTACTAATTAACTGTCCAGAAGTTCAGTTTTGGAAGAACATGCATCTAAACTGTGACCAAGTAGGAGGTGATCTCGATTACCACAATCGGACATTCGCAGAGTATTTCGGCAGCTGGGTACGTAACTTTAACACTATTCTATACGTATTTATATATTATTGTGTATAATTATTCATATTTATAGTTGATTCTGATGGTTGCAGATGGACCTTATTAAAAATGATAATCACCCAAATTGGTCGCACGAACTCAGACTTCTGGCGATGAAGCCGGTCTATTCAAAAGTTTATACGACGTGCAAGGTGAATGGTGTATTATTTCGATGTGAAGAGAGAGACCTCAGACTGAAAACACAAAATTCTTTTTTAATCGTCGGCTATTTTTTCGGGTATAAATCAGAAACTGTCGAACCCTAGCCGACTTTTTCCTCTCTTCCTCCTCCTCCTCCTGCCGCTGCTCCAATCTGCCGCTTCCGATTGCGTTTCCGCCGCGCTGCTCCTCCTCCTCCTCAAATCGGCGCCTAAACTCTCCTCCTCCGATTCTCCTCCTTCAAGCAATTCCGGTCGGCCTCCTCCTCCTCCTCCTTCCCCTCCGCCTTCCCCTCCTCGTCCGACCTCCTTCCCCTCCTCCTCCGATCCGGTTAATTTTTAATTTTTTTTTCAATTTACTTTAATTTTATAAATTGTTATATATTTAATTTTAATTATATAAATTATTATATATTTGTTAATAAATTTAATTTTAACAAATTGTTATATATTTGTTATATATTTAATTTTAATTATATAAATTGTTATATATTTGTTATATATTTGTTAATAAATTTAATTGTTGTATATTTGTTATAATTTAGGTATAGAAATTTTTATATATTTAATTTTAATTATATAAATTGTTATATAATAAATTTTTATATATTTGTTATATATTTAATTTTAATTATATAAATTGTTATATATTTTTGTTAATATATAAATGGTTATTTGTATTTATATATATGTTAATAATGAAATATAGTTATATTTGTATATAAATAGTTATATTTAGGTTAATGGTTAGTATTATTTGAAATTAGTATAAATTTAAATATTAATTTGTTAGTATGTTTTGAAATATGTTAGTATTATTGGTTATTATATTAATTAGAATTTGTTATTTAATGTAATATAATTTAATATTAATTAATGTATTAATGCCTCAAGCTGCAGATGGCCGATGCATTCAGACAGTTCTTCGGAGGCCGTCGTTCCAGATCTAGGGGTTCTGGAAGTTCCGCCGGTTCTGCAGAGTCCGACAGGACCCTTAGCCAGCCTGAGAGGACCACCACCCAGCCGCGGAGGAGTGTGGATTCATCCCAGCCGCAGAGGCCTGTGGATTCATCCCAGCCGCGGAGGAGTGTGAGTTCTTGGCACCAGACCCTTCTCCAGGCGGGGCGGCCGTCGAGCAGTTCACGTCCCCCTGTCGGGCAAGATGCTCCGAGGTTCAGTAGGCAGCTATTTCAGGACGAGATAGCTGCAGACGTTCCTCAGGTCCGTATGCCTGAGGTTCATCGGGAGCCGATGACGAGTCCGACGACGTCTGCTGCTGACTCGACTGAGGGGCATACTCTCCCAAATCAGCTCTACCTCCCGTACAACATTCCTGCGATACCCGAGGTCGACTTTCGAGGTGTGCCCATATGGCCTGATATGCCTCAGTACGTGAGTGTTGCGGAGGCATACCAGCAGCAGCCATTTGAGAACCCTGACCTCCTGATTTCGGCTAGGAGAAAAGGAAAGTCGACAGACGAGTCATCCAGTTCAGGTAACATTTGATTTTATTAATTAAATGTTTTATTAAAATTAATGCACTAATATTTAATTTTATTAACCAATCGTAGTTTATGTGATAGGGACAGCCGCTAGCAGTTCAACGAGGAATACGAGAGGTGTCATATGTTTTGACACGCTCAGGAGAACTGTTGAGAGCAGCGGGAGGATCCGGATCAACGAACCTCCTAATCAAGAGGTTCAGGGGAAAACACGCCGCGACTACACGGGTTGCGTGGGGGCACTGATTAGGGACAGTGTCCCTATGTTGTGGACGCGGTGGACTGATGTGCCCGAAGAGATCAAGAGGGAGGTGAACAACGCTGCGTCGGTGAGTAATTTAAAAAATTTAATTTATTTTACGTAATATTTAATAATTTTCGGTATTGTTATAATTGTAAAACTAATAAAATATTATCTTTCAGACATACTTCGAGATTGCAGAACATAAGCAGCATTGGGCGGACGCGATGCAGTCGTTGAGGTACGTTGGGAATTCCTTATCTTATAATTCGAAATATTTTATGATATTAATAATATTTCTAATGCACTTTTGTTTTTTCCGTAGGTTCAAAGAGTGGAAGAACGAGCTCCGTTCCCACTTTAACCAATACGACAACCGTGGTCGTATGAGTACTCCCAGATAGTTCATGTTCAGAGAGTACGAGTGGCGTTGGTTGAAGACAATAGACTTCAACAACCCACTTATGCAGGTAAATACTAAACTTAACTATAAATGTTTATTTTATTAAAATTTTAATTATTAGTTTAATTATTTTATAACTATTACACTAATATTTTTTGATGCATTTTTCTAATATTTTATTATTTATTTGAAGGAACGGTCTCGGGTAAACTCTGCGAACCGCCGCCGCAACACAACCCCCCATCATGGTGGTTCTAGGCCGTTTGCACAATATCAGGAGGAGGCGCTTAGAGATCATCCTGATAGCAACCCGTACGTGGAGACGTTCAAGATCGCTTATCCACAAGCGACAGAACAGCTCGTAAGTCGTTGATTACGATTTTAAAATTTTAATTATTAATTTTACTTAATTATATATTTGTTAGAATATTCATTATTTTTTTTTCCCGTTCAATTAGGAGAGGTGAACCAGGCCGAAGAAGAGGTGTTCCAGCAAGTAGTTCGGGAGACACAACCGAGCATCTCAGAGGCAGATCTGGAAGAAGCCCTACGCCAGGTCGACCGATCGAATGTCCAAACGGCAGCGAGGATGTTCGATGCAGCCTTCCCACACCGGTCAAACCAATACTACTGCCGGAGTTTGGGAAGTTCTGGAATAGGGCTCCTGAAGACCACTAAGGGAGATCAAAAGAAGGGAGGCGGGAACAGCCAACAGATGAGGAGGGAAGTGCAGAGATTGACTGCAAGATTGGAGGCCGAGTCCCAGAGATCACAGGAGCTACGCCGCAGAACACAGCAGTATCATTTGGATCTGGCCAGTTGACATGCTGAATGCGACAGAGTTCGGCAACACAACTACGCCGCCTAACAAAACTGGTGGTGTGATATGTTCGCGGCACAACAACACGCCCTTGAACCCCCGCCCCCGTTTCAGCCGTTAGTTGAACCTCCAATGCCTCAACCTCCCGATGATGACGAGCAGGATGCTGGGGATGACGTGGTGGAGTTTAGTGCTTTAGGTGATCGATGATTATGGTTATATTTTATGTATATTGGAACAAATTAAATAATAAATCATTTAGACGTGTTTCTTGTTGGTGCAAATGCATAGATTGTCTTTGTGATTTGTAGGTTGCTTGGAATGGTAATTTAGAAATTAATTTAATTTTTTCCCCCCAAATGTAAGAATAGCCGACGATATTGGTATTATTTCGTCGGCTATAAGCACTATAGCCGACGATTTTTACAAATTTTCGTCGGCTATAACTTCTATAGCCGACGAAAATGACATTATTTCGTCGGCTATAAATAATTAATGCCTATTAAAATATTAATATATTCTGACGAAATAACCGACGAAATAGATGGAATCGTCGGCTATATTTCAGAACAAATAGCCGACGAATTTCGTCAGCTATAGTTTACGATATCGTCGGCCATGCTCGAGCATAGCCGACGAATTTCGTCGGATATTTTGCCTAGGTTTGGTCGACAAAATTAATTTTCGTCGGCACTGTCGTCGGCCATACCCGAGAATAGCCGACGATTTCGTTATTTTCGTCGGCCATGGGTATTACCGACGCCGTTTTCCCGACGACGTATAGCCGACGAAAATTTCGTCGGCAGAATGAATAGCCGACGAAAATTCGGCATAGTCAACGAAATTTTTTTCGTCGGTTATGCCCTCGGATCTGGTAGTGTCAGCAGGAAGTCAGTAATTGCATTACTGGAGGTCAGTAATAAGATTACTCTATACAATTTTTTCAAATGAGGGTCATGAATTAGTGAAGAAAGTTTCTGAGAGCTCTTCCCAGAAAATGTCAAAAAAAGAAAACTGCAATTCAAGAATATCATGATCTTATTGAGTGGTTACCTTATATTTGAATTGAAAAAAGTTAGTTTTTTACAGATCTGATTGCAGACCGTTCATGCTACATATGATGGAGGAAATAGCAATGGGCAGGAGACCGATGAAGGCTGGTGGAAACAACATGAGGAAAAAAAATGCTTGAGAGGTTTATGAACATAAACATCCCAGAGAATATCGAATATTTTCAATTTAATGGATGAGTACTATAAGTTGTAGGATATTAAGACCTCATTTATTTTGATTTTGAATCCCTTTTGGAATTGTGAATTGTTATGATTACAGGAAGTCAACAAAACATTCATACTGGGTGGCAGTAAGATAATTACTGACCTATAATAATCCTATTACTGACCCATTATAATCCTATTACTGACCCTAAGTAATAAGATTACTGGGGGTCAGTAATAAGATTACTAGGGGTCAGTAATAGGCTTACTCTATACATTTTTTTTTTTCAAATGAGGGTCATGAATTAGAATGATGATTCTTATCTTAGTTCCACTGAGTATGCTCTCATGACCAAAAGTTTTAAAAGAAGGGAATAAGAGCTCTACCAGAAATAATAATTATTCAAAGAAATCTCAATGGTCTGGAAATTCCTTTGATAAAGACACAAAAACAAACACATTCAACCATAATAGAAATCTAAATAAACCTCATTAGTTGGAGGAAGTCAGTAAACATCTTACTGGAATATTGTATGATCTGTGTTATATGATGCTACTTAGTTACATTTGAAAAAAATAAAAGCAACACAGGTAAAAAATGAAGTGCAAATCATTAAAAAAACATGATTGTCTTGAAGGAAATCATACAAGGTGCAATTGACGAAAAAAATTGTATAGAGTAATACAATTACTGACCCCCAGTAATCGTATTACTGACCCCCAGTAACCTTATTACTGACCCCCAATAAGCCTATTACTGATACCAGTAATCGGGAAACTGAACCGTGTTAAATCTATTACTACCATAGTAAACACAATCTTCTGCCCGACCAGCATTAAACAACAAAAAAAAACTACCCCGGAAGAGGTTCTGTGCAGCTGATCTTATTATGATGACCCATTTTGTGACAACGACCGCACTGTATCACCTTCTTATTGCTCTCTCCAACAGACTTTATTCGCTTCACTTTAGGCCTCCCAGCTGGCCTCTTACAAGCAGGAGGTAATATCAGCTCATCACTATAATCCGAAAAAGAAGCATCAACACTGCTCATAGGATGAATGGCAAAACTGTAGCTCTTCCTGTAAGTATCAACATGGAAGTACCTAAAAAAACCATTCATCAGGCCAAAAAAAGAACTAATAATCATGAGTAGTGACCCACACTAACAACAAATATAAATTAAAGTACCTATCAATAAAGTCGTAAACATTGAAAGAAGCAGCTTGTATTGCCGAAAGACCATGAGGACAAGGAAAGCAATTGATCTGCCACTTTACACATGAACACGAATGATCATTAATGTTTACACTGTAAGAATAATTATCATCGATAACCTGCACAGAAATACTAGAGGTCAGTAAACAAAAAAATACTATGGGCCAATAAATAATATAGCAGTGAGAGATACCCATTAAATCAGATAACATGTTTTCAGGATCTGTTACTTGATTACTGGGGGTCAGTAAAGGCATTACTGGGGGTCAGTAATCTAATTACTGGGGGTCAGTAACATGCTTAGTTGGATTCAGTAGTTACTGGTGTTCAGTAATCGATTGGAAATCTGATGAATGCAGATTGTATGATTCTGACTGACCCCCATTAATTAAATATCGAACGTCATAAAGGTTGATATAAATCCTAAAATTGAGAAGAAATCATACAAAAAGGCAAGAAAAAAAAAATATAACTGGGGCACAGTTAGTGTTAAAGCAGTACCTCATACACACCACTTTGAGAAGAAACCATCCTATAACTTCGACTCTTCTCCATCTCAGTCTTTAGATGAATCTCCATCTTGGGAGTTAGCTGTGTAGTCCACATTTCTGCATTTGCACTCTTCTCAGCCATCTGACTCATCTCTCTCAAGCGGGTTTGATCTAGCATAGCATAAGGAGGCATCAAACGCTCAACAGCAATCCACTTATTAAACGATTCAGCTATGCCATTGGCCATTATTCCATACCGGCAGCCCTTAAAAAATGCTCTACACCAATGTTCCAAGGGGATATCTCTAATGAAACTATCAATAATCTCTGCACCACCCTCCTCTCTAAGTTCTGCCAAATTATGGTAAAAACCGTAAAACTGCTTCTCCGTTGAAGAATAAGCAACTGCAGAAAACTTACCAATAACTTTATCAATCACCACACTATGACCCTTACCAGCATATCTACGGGTCAGATTAAAGGTTAAATGCTTGAAACAATAGAGATGAGGATTTCCAGGAAACACAATATCAAAAGCTTTCAAGAGTCCATTACCGCGGTCACTAATGAAAGTAATAACTCTTCCTTGATCTTCCAACAAATTTCTCAAGTGTTTGAAAAAGAATAACCAATTGGATTCGGTCTCTGAGTCACAAATACATAGGGCCAATGGAAAAAAACCTGTCAAACAACAAATAATCAGGTTATTTACTGGGGGTCAGTAAGCGCATAAGCAGTACCTTTATTCTCATTTCTTCCGGTGGCTGATAGGATCTGCCCCTTGTATATTCTCTTACAAAATGTACCATCAACATATAAAACAGGGAGGCAGTACTCGAACCCTTCAACTTGCCCAACGTAAGCAAAAAAAATCCTTTGAAACTTATTACTGCCCTCATCAACTTCAAGAACAAAAGAAGACCCAGGATTAGTGTCCAAAACCACATCTCTGTACCAACTAAGCATGTTAAAAGAATCAGCATCAGATCCATACAGCTTCTCCATAGCCTTTTTTTTTTTTGGCAATCAAAGCAACTTTGTAACTGATATCAAAACCATAGGCAGACTTAAGCTTGTTGATGATATCAGCAGGCTTCAAACCAACATTATAGCTAACATCACTTTCAATCAGTTTCATAACAATCTTAGATCCAAGCTGCCTGTGCTTTTGGGTTCTAAGAACCCCTTTACAGGTGTGCACGTTATTTAACCATCTAATGTAAAAGCAACCATTGATAGATGAAACATCACCATGCACAAACCATTCGCACTTCTCATTACCATGATTTGCACATACTGCATGAACATAGACAGAATCATTCCTAGCTAATATAACGCAAAAGCCACATCCCACTGCATATTTTTTCAAATTGTCTCGAAAATCATCAATATTTCTAAATTTTTGGCCTTCATTAGTAATTAGAGAGCTCCACTCATCAGACAAATAAGTCTTCTTTTGCCCATCTCTGAATGGCTCACCGAAAAAATCATTTTCGTCAATTACGGCGGACCCACTGTCCTCCAATGGCAACAATCCTGAAACACAAACACTTCCAAACTCCTTCACAACAGAAACATCAACATGTTCCATTTTATATATCCTAGCACAACAAAACAACATCTTCAAATCTTCCTCGCTATCGAAATAAATCACAGGACAAGATCGAAGGAGAAGAATAATAAAGACGAAATTCATCACTAGAACGGAACCTAAATCGTCGACGAATAGTAGCACACAAATCAGAAAAAGTCATGTACTCATTGAGTGAATGATGAAAACCCTCTCCAGAACATATAAACTGAGCAAACAAAAAATGAGCCATGTTCTTGTATTGGAATGAACAAAAATAATCGAAATTATTGTCCGTCAGTAACAAATACAAGCAATACTAACCAAAAACAAAAACAACATTACTAACACTCAGTAACACATACAATCAGTACTAACAAACTGAAAAATCATGTTACTGATCCCCATTAAATCAGTTAACATGTTTTCTGGAACTGTTACTATACTACTAGGGGTCAGTAACATGCTTAGTTGGATTCAGTAGTTACTGGTGTTCAGTAATCGATTGGAAATCTGATGAATGCAGATTGTATGATTCTTACTGACCCCCAGTAATTAAGTATTGAACGTCATAAAGGTCCCTTGATATAAACCCTAAATTCAACAACATCGTCAAATCAACATGAAAGGAGAAACATATAATCACACCTGCTAGCTGTTCAAATCTTCTGACCCAAGTAACCTATTATTCAATCCTCCGATTTCCGATTTCCGATTTCATATTTCCAGATTTCGGAAGCGATGCCAAATCGAATCAATAAGATCTCATATTGGAATTATCTGATCCGCCGAAAACACCATCACCTCTATTCTCCGATTCGAATTCATTGCGAAACTCGTTTTCTCTCTCCCTCTCTCTCCTTCTCTGCAAAAATACATATATCTCTCTCTCTCTCTCCTTTTCTGCAAAAATCGGGCTCTCTCCTTCTCTGATAAAACCTCTTTGCACGTTATAATCCAACAAATCTATTAGATAGGGTATAGGGGCAAAAAAGGAAGACAAAATGTTAAAAATGTACTAGGGTTGAAAATATTTGTTTAAATGGACAATATTTGTTTCAATAGGGGAGAAAAATAAGATGATCATTAAAATGAGTAATGGGGGGGGGCCAAATTAGCACTAAATGAACATTTTCTATTTATCAAATTTATAAAGATGTGAAGTCAATTGGGCCATGAGCAAAGTAAAATTTGGTCTTGATCCTTAAGAAATGTCAAATATTATTGAGTTTTGGGAGTAAATTCTTTTTCTACAAATTGGGTGAGAAGAGATCTACTGTATTTAGAGAAAAAATCATTGGAATTGTTTTACCAAATACGCGACATGGATCGAGAGAATTAGAAGAAGAGCCCTTATATTCTGATTACAGATACACTAAACTATGCTTTAGGTGTTTTAGATTTTGACTAGGTGCTGGATGATTGCTGTGCATGTCAGAGAGCGAAGGGACCAACAATATATAACAACTGGAACGACACCTACTCTTGCAGATGTTGGAAAGCGGAAACCCAGCCACTGAATATTTTCTTTAGTATCTTATATGTGCAAGGATGTCTCGACTAGAAAAACATAATGGCCCGTTTGGATACAGAGATTTAGACTTGAGAATTTGGATTTCGGAGGCCCAAATACAAATCCACTCGTTTGGCAAACAATTTCAGTGAGGAATTGGATTTAGTGAAATCACCCCCACTAATTTCGTCCGTCAAAATAAGCGGATTAGTTATTTCAAATCCCTTCTTCTCCGTCTTTCACAGTATAGAGATCTCGTTTTCCCTCCATGGGCATTTCCGTCGAATCGCTGACCCTGGGTTCGATTTCGTGTGAGAATTTTACAAGGTGGTATGTCTTTCTTCTATGAATTTGATGACTCATCTTATGAATTGAGTTCAGTACCTACTTGTTATTGTACTACGATTGGGTTCAATACCTATTTTTTGATTCGTTTGATTTATTAGCATATGATTTGTGCTCGGCAGCACCGAGAGGGGATGATACTGCAACTATGTATATGATTAGAGGAATGGGAGACCACGAAGTAAGACAGCTATTGCACTGTTACCGAGTAAGTTTCAATTCTTGCTATGATTGTGTTTCCACTTTGTGCCTATTATTGTTAATGATGGTCTTCAAGTTTATTTTTGGATTTGGAGTTTGGCCAAGTGAGAACAGCAGTTACATCACTAATTTTGAATTGCTTGCTATTTTTATTGTTTATTTTCTAGTTCTTAGGAAATTGTATTGAATGAGAGAAGGGTCTGAAAAAATGAATCTTGGTTATAGATTCAGACACTCTTTAAGCTATGCTCAAGTGTTCCACAGATTAGTCATCATGCAATACATATGGGTGGTCAGTTGTGGAAAAGAATGTCATATAAATTGAAGTTGGACTGGACCTCAAAGATCACAAATTGCTCATTGTTTTGTAAACCTTTGTTATGAACAGGGATACTTGTGGTCTTGTAGATCAAGCAGAAATTGTCTTGAAATATATATAGCCTGGAAGATTAGATCAATCTGCTGAAACTTGTTTAAGCTGGACTGTTTTGGCAATTTCACGCATCAATATTCAGAGTTGCTGTAATATGAACTATAATATGCTGAACTGTTTTATTCAGAAATTGTCTAATTGATGTTGTGTCTCTCTTTAGTGGCTTCATATCCATTTTAAGAATTTATGATCGAGGTATGTTATTTATTTATTTATTTTTGGTAAATAAACGAGTAAATTAAACCAAAGAGGGGAGGGCAATGTCCAGTACAACCAAAGCCAAAGGCAAAGAACCAATACAACAAATGAAAAACAAGCTAACCCAAAGGAAAGCAAGAACAGACAAAATAAGAAGCAAAGAAAGAGCAGATGCTAAGTATTAGTTAAGTTCCACTTTTCAGCGATGGATCTATTAGTACTGGTACACTTAAACTTAATGACCATGAACCTGTATCTAATCATAGTGATAGTATTCTTGAAAACCACAGAGGGAGCACATTTTTTATTCCTAAAGATGCGATTATTTCTCTCTTTCCATATGAAGTAAACAGTAACCGACAAACCAAGCTTCTTGATCGAGGTATGTTATTGTACAAGGGTACATGTCCATGATTAATGCAATAGTTCATATTATTTGACAGGCATCTCGATTGGTCTTTTCCATGATTAATTAACAGCACATCTTTTCCTGAAATGGAAAATGTTAATATGATATCAGATTTCTGAAATGGAAAATGTTAATATGATATTAGAAGAGGACTACATGCTTGGCATGAGGGGATTTTTGCAACCTTCTTCCGGGGCAGAGAAAAGTAACTGCAAAAGATGAGATCAATCCATTAGGAGATGAAAGATTTGCTTGGGGTTGTGTCCCTGGCCTCATCTGTTTCCTCACTCTTTTCCCTAATGCCAGAGGAACAGTCTCCAGCTCATTTTCCAATGTGCCATTCTTAGGGAACTTGTAAATAGTAAAAACTGCATGTCAGTATGTTCTTATAGATTATTGATGACTATTTCTATTCTCTCTTTGTAACTGTTAACTAGGGAACTAGCAGAGAACCCCAACAATGAAATTGCTCAGAGGCTAATATATAGTTCCAGGTTGGCATGCAAGTTTGGTAACTCAAGTTTACGCCATTGATAGTCAGAATGCCTTGTATTCTTTTATTATAGCGTATATTCTCCATTTATGCTGCTATATAATGTTTAGGGTATGTTTACTTCCTCAAAGCCAAAAGAAAAATATTGTTTGTAGTGGAATTATGGAGCATGAGTGCATGAAATGTACTTCTAAAAAAAAAATGGAGCATGACATGTAACAATAACCTTCGCAGAAAATGCAAAAGCAAGACCTTTATCATATAGCTTGTTAGGCCTGGGCATGGGCCGAGACAGGCCGGGATTCACATGATCCCGGTCATGTCCTTAGAGATTTTAAAAAGGGGCGGGATATGACGGGATTAAACTTTTTGAAAAGTGATCCCGCCAGGTCCGTATCTCATTCGGGACAGGGACGGGATCGAGACCAAAACGTGACGGTCCATCAATTTAAGCAATAAGTTCATAAATAAAACTAAACTCTTGCAATTCAAAAGCAGATGTTCACAACATAACAAAGTCACATATTGAATTACATAACAAAGTCTCATATTGAACTACATAGCAAAGTCACATACTGAATTAATAACAAAGTCACATACTGAGTTCAATCCAACAGTCCAACACAACAATAACAACTTAACGTCCAGATAATACAAAGATCTAATCAACTTAATATCCAACAACATTAGCTCTAGGTAAAACAAAGATCTAATCAACAACATGCATCACTGCCTTGGGCCTCCCCTTCGATTTTGGGAACACTGGAACACTTGAGGCAGTGCTCTCATGTTCTAACCAACAAACCAAACACAAGAAGTCAAAATAGTTAAAATACTAGAAAAAAGAACACAGAATAAGAAAGAAAGAGAAGCAAAATTGATATTGTACATAATTCAGCTTTTTCATAGAACTCTGTCTTCTCAATCGAGGGCAGCTCATCTTCAACTTTAACTTTAGCAATGTCATCTCCCAACAACCAATTTTGCATGCAAACTAAAGCCTCCACTATTTAGGAGTCAATGAACTCCTAAATGGAGAAATCACTCTACCTCCAGTGCTAAAACATGACTCTGATGCAACTGTCGATGTTTGAATGACAAATACATCTTTTGCTATTGCTGCTATAACAGGATACTTAGGGTCATTTATCTTCCACCAACACAGTATGTCAAAATTATCATCATTCTCATCAATAGGTTCAAGAGGAGCATTCAAATATTGATCCACTTCATGAGTTAACACTGCCTCATCAGTCTCTTGGACTATACTTCTCCAATTGTTCAACATCTTAGCCCTCACACCTCTCTTAGGATTGGAGGTTGAAGTAGTGATTGTGCTTCTTGAACTTGTAGGACTTTCTGGTCTGCGGATATGTCTTCCACCATCGACATGTGGTGCATACTGAAAATTAAGAAAGAAAGACAGAGAAACATGGACAAACTGATTCTAGTTCACAACCATGGATCAAATATGCTAAAGTTATTTTAATAAGCTCATATTAACATATCACACTACATTTATAAAAGAAGCTCATAATAACAGAAACAAACTACTACATAGAAGTAGGTTATTAGGTCCTGGGTTTGAGTCATAGGGGTAGGTGTGAAATCCTTAGATCCTCTTTTTAGAAAGAAAAAAAAAAAAAACTACTACATAGAAGAGAAGCATAATAATACAAACAAGCAACATATTTGATTTCAGTATAATATATAATCAATACAGATTTATAATCTTAGTATATATAATTTCAGTATATATAATCTTAGCAGCAAATTTGATTTCAGTTTATATAATCTTCAGTATAGAAGAGAAGCATACCAATACAAACTTAGCATATATAATCAACGAGTAAATACTTGTTACCCCCCCTAAACTCTTTACCTAAAAACAGTTTTGTCCATTTGCTTTTAAATTAAACTAGTAGATCCTTAATCTCCCATATTTCAACAATTTAGTCCATTCCGTTACATGACCGTCAAAATATTCCGTTAAATTTATAAAATGACGACAATAACCCCGTTTAAAATAAAATAAAAAATTTCTCTTTTGTTTTTGTTCATCAACTCTTTTTTTGTTTGATATTATTGTTATAGTTTTGGTTTATATATATAATTATATAATTATATATAGAGAGAGCTACTTAATTTGACCTAATTTTTTTAAAAGAGAATGGGAAAAATAAAAAAGATTATCAGCAGGGGTATTTTGGTCATTTTAACACTTAAAGTTTGCCAATAATAGATTTATTTGACGGAATAAACTAAATTGTTGAAATATGGGAGATTAAGGATCTACTAGTTTAATTTGAAAGCAGAGGGACAAAACTGTTTTTAGGTAAAGAGTTTAGGGGGTAACAAGTATTTTGTCCTTTAATCAATATATAGAGATCTAAGAGTTGTACCTCATTTCAGAGTGCCATCAATAGAGATTTGATTTCAGTGGTTCTGTATTCCACAAGATCTACATCCAGACCTTCCTCCCACAAAACATGTGTGTAATTCCTGAGCTTGAATCTTGCATCGAGTACAAGTCTGACAATAATCAAGTGATTGACGAGTCGCCTAAGCGAGCATCAAGCAATAATAACCCTACAATCGTTAGTAGTATAGACATAAGTAGGGATCGTTCTAAGCTGGGGATTAAGGGTACCTGAAATATGAGATTGTTAGACAAAATAATCACAAACATATACAAGAAATCGTCACATATGGGGGAGTGTATGAAAATAAATCCTAAGTCTAATATTTACAAGTTTTGGTCGACATCTTTCACACAAAGCACTCAGCACTTAACTCTTTAACACATAAGACTCACACAAAAGAAAGTAAGGAACAAGTATTTAGCATGCATCAGACTCAAACAAGTTTCGACCTACAACTAGAACGTTTCCGATTTTTACCTAGTTGAGAGACTTTTTCTAATGTTTTAAGATCGAGCTATTCGCAAAGTGATCCTAAAAGTTATGCTACCTTATACAAGTCATAGCATTGAAGCACAAAAGTCTATAATCGAAAACATGTAAACAAGCAACGTTGTCAATCATCTCATTTAACATGCAAGTTTTAGCTAAGGTTATACCCTAGGTGAGCACAATAGAATCAAAGCAACATACGTTTCATCTTTATTCATTCTACTCGGGTTAAATGAAACCTAACATCTAGATTTACTTATTTGCCAAACAACACTAATGAGTCGGTTTTTAAGTCACGCCCTTAGATTACTAACCGATTTAAATCCTCAACATTCATCAATACCGCTGTCCTAATTATCTAAGTGTGTTCATCTTACACGTTTTATATTATAAAATTAACATGCAAATTCATTGTTGTCGAAATTTAAAGCTAAGTCTAAACATCGAATCAAACAATTCATCAACATAAAAATTATAAAACCAATCTCCAATTCGGTTCATACATAGACATATAATCCAAAACCAAAAATACATGCAAGTTTTATAGACAAAACTAAACATAACTACATAAACAAAAGCTAAACCGAAAGAGGGGAGTGGATCACACTTTAGAAACCTTGGAGAGCTTCGTCTTGGTGTGGATCCGGCAGAGTATGGAGGTCGGATGGACTGCTGCACGGCAACAAGGTGGCTCGGCAGTAGGTATTTTCCAAGTTCGGCAGAAACTTGGTTGAGGGTGGAGGTGATTTTCGGCTAGGGTTTGTGTAGGATTTTTGGGGAGAATTTGGTAGAGCTTTGGCTTTGTGTTTTGGCTTGAGATGTGACCCCTTTTTCTGTATAAAAGTTGGCTATATATAGAGGAAAAGACTAGGGTTGCCGGCCTCAACAAGGAAGAGAATTTCCTTTTCCTAGTTGGCTTATGTTTCCTTGTTGAATAATTATTGCATTCTTGGACTTCTTTTTCTGAATTTTTCTTTATAGCATGGACTTCATATCTTCATGGACTTCATATGTAGACTTGATAACTCCATTTGGTGAACTTGATCCATGGAAAAATGCCCAAAACCCAAGAACCAAAACCGGCAGCAATCTGCCCTTTTCCGGCAACTAATCCTAGCTCGGCTAGGAAATCTTCTTTTCTTCATGTTTTCCTCTATTGCCTTGGCTCAATGTCTTCCTCTATCCTTCAATAAGCTTGGACAATCTTCAATTATGCAATGGTGCGCCAAAATGTCCATCGAAAACAGAAACAAAGGAAAAGAGGCAGAAACTCGGTGGAATCGGCTGGAATGACCTTGCTCCGGTAAATCTGGCATAACTCCCTCCTCCAAGCTCCGATTGATTCGATTCCAAGTCTCAGAGAAACTAGACACGTAGAGATTCTTCTATATAAAAGGTCTTGATCAAATTCCTTATGAAACGTCGGGAATGAATTTTTAAAGTCAGGACACAGTCCCAGGAAAATCCTGTTAGTCCCTGTTGATCTTTGCTCGGACTGCTGTTTTGCAGCCATCTTTTGGGTGACTTCCCGAACTCTGATTGATTTGTAATTTTGACACAAAATCCATTAGCAAGCCAATAATGTGCATACCAAATTTCAGAAAATTTGGAAAAGGATAATTCATAATTTCATTCATCTCAGAATCACGAAAAAGATACATTTTGCACAATTTTTCCAGAATTCTTATACTTTGTCATTTTTCGGATTCTAAAGCATATATTTTCCAAACTCTACCAAATCTACACTAATCTATATTATGACTCTATCTTAGATAAATAAGGGTTAAACGAAGCATAAATGAGGGCATAAGCATATTAATATCGTCGCACATTGTGCTCCTATCAAGTACCCCACACTTATCCTTTGCTAGTCCCTTAGCAAACTAAATTAAAACTAAGACTCAAAACTACTATTGCCCCTAATAATTTGTCTCAGGCTCGTATGTACACATAGCTTTTAAGTTAATGCATGAGAATGCTAAGCACGAAAATTTCAAGTTTCATGAACATGTAACATCAATATGAACATGTAAGACCAAAAAGTAAGGATGTAGACATGTTAAAGCTAATTCAATTCACCTCACTAGGCATACTCTCTTCTTTTCACTCGAAGCATGGCTATTCACTCATTAATATATGCAAGAGAAAGATAATGAATTACAAAGAGTAACTTGCATATGTCGTGAAAATCGAAAGCACTTTGTGAATTTTCAAGAAGAACCTCATTTAACAACTATGTGCACCAATGAACCAAAACCATATGCTTACTCTTGAGATAATCTCCACAAATCAAATTTAACCATCTTAAGAATCATGAAAAAGATCAATAAAAGGGTTGTAATGGGGCTAGGCTAAGAGGTATTCGATATTTAGATAAGAAGGCTCAAAACTTTACCGTGCGCTTTAGCAAAGCTCAAATTTCCTTATGTCTTCTCACCAAGGGTCGGATTTCTTCTTGTTGGACCCAAACTTCATTCTTTTATTCCCATAAACATTACAACAATAATCAAGACTCAAGCCATGTTTAAAATGTTTCTTTTTCATGCCTATGCCGTGCCCTACACATTTTTCTTTGCTCTCGGCATCTTGTTTTCTTTTACTTTTGGTCCGAGCAATTTTTTCTTTTTATTTACGTAAGGCACGGCATGCATATATATTTTTCATAAATTCATGGCTAAGTCTACCCCACACTTGTTCTTCATCACTTCACGCGAAAACTCCTTCGTAAATCAAGCTTTGCCGACACACAATGGTCAAGGCATTACTATACTAAGCTCATGGAAAGTGTTTAAGGGTGATGAAAGAAAAGGCTAATCGTAGGCTCAAAGGGGTTTACTAAGGTGTCCGACGACGGGCTCCAATAGGGCTCCTGCTTTATTTGGCTTTGGTGGTAAACCTAAGTGATCCTTATTCAATCATATTCAAAATCAAGGTATTTTATGATATAAATGTCTTGAAAATCAACAAGAGTAAGTTCTAGCATACTAGAGTTCATTAAAAACTATGGCACATAGTCATCGAATAGTCAAAGAATTATGAGGTTTCATGCTTCCTACGAATCTATCGAATTTTTATCTTTTTATCGCTCAAGAAGAAAGCAATTTGGCTCAAAAGCTCACATAGGTTATTATAGAAATAAACTAGCTAAAACATGCATGCTTCGTTAATCAACAAGTCCTACATGCTCCTACCAATGCACATAATCCATGAAACTCACAATTTTAATTGTATGCACAACTATCATCTATGTATGCAAAGAGGAGAAAAACATCATTGACATATTAGGGGCATCCTAAGACTCGAAACAAACAAATTTAAACACTCTATTTTTGTATTATAATTTTCTGGATTTTTCTTCTCTAAACTAGGCATATGAAAGCATAAACGGAATACGTTATCCCACCCCACACTTAGAAAATTACATTGCCCTCAATGTAAGCACAGAACAATATCAACGAATTTCCTAAGCATTCAATAGACTAACATATTCCAACATATCATCACACATCAAAGAAAAAGAGAAGGGTAAAGAAATGGCAAACTCTCGGTGATGGCTCCTTCACTTTTCTTTGATCGAATTGGGTTGCCTCCCAAGTAGCGCTTTGTGTTTATAGTCCATAGCCTAGACTTTTCACCTTTGTTGCTTGCATGTGTTCATCTCGATCCAAAGTAATTCAAATCGGCACGAAGTAGCTCGACGAGAAGTTCGTTGCAAGATGTGTCTGTGTCGGCTGCAAGGCGTGATGGCGTATCGGGCTGCAGCGACGTGTCCGGCGTGTGGTGCAGCTGCATCTCATCATCTTGTGGTAGCATGGTATGCAGGTGCAGCTCGGCAGCAGTAAGTGTTCCATCGTTGGTGAGGCTGACAGAGGCAGTCCTTGGTTGCGCCTCCATAGCAATGTGCTCGGCGGACGGCAGCTTCTCGGCTTCAAGGCTCTCGGCAGCACTGCCGGCAATAGCAGGTCCGGCTGCTACAATAATAGGCTGCGTCATGGCCGAGGCAACGGTGGCCGGTGGTGCTCGTGGTGCGTCATCCAATGGTTGGGAAGCAATGGTGTGTTCTTGGAATGAATCATAGTAAAGCTTCAAGCGATGGCCATTAACCTTGAACTCTTTATTGGTGCTTGGATTCAGAATCTCGATGGCTCCATGTGAAATTACTTTAGTGACTATGAAAGGTCCAACCCATCGAGAACGAAGCTTACCCGGAAAGAGTCGAAGTCGAGTATTGAATAAGAGAAATTTTTGACCCACCTCAAATTTTTTTCCTCGTATCACCTTGTCATGGTAAGCTCGAGTCTTCTCCTTGTAGATCCATGCAGCATCATAGGCTTCATTGAGGATTTCTTCAAGTTCGTTTAGTTGAAGCTTCCTATGAAGACCGGCATTATCAATGTCCATGTTGAAGGCTTTGATTGCCCACCATGCTTTGTGCTCTAGCTCAACCGGTAAGTGACATGCTTTGCCATAAATTAACCGAAAAGGTGACATTCCTATCGGTGTCTTGTATGCAGTCCTATATGCCCACAAAGCATCATCGAGATGATCACTCCAATCATTCTTTGAAGGTCCAACCGATTTCTCTAATACCTGCTTGATCTCTCGATTGCTCACTTCGGCATACCACTCGTTTGAGGATGATAAGGTGTAGATACCTTATGTGTGACACCATACTTCTTTAACAAAGCTTCAATTGTGCGGTTGCAAAAGTGGGATCCTCCATCACTAATCAAGACTCTTGGAACTCCAAAACGTGAGGATATGTTGGTCTTGAGAAAGTCGGCTACCACCTTGGCATCGTTGGTGCGTGTAGCCTTGGCTTCTATCCACTTTGACACATAATCAACTGCTAGTAAAATGTAGAAAAAGCCTTTGCTAGAAGGAAACGGCCCCATGAAATCAATTCCCCATAAGTCGAAAATTTCTACCTCAATGATAGGTTGTAGAGGCATTTGATCTCGGGCTCCTATATTGCCGGTTCTTTGACACCAGTCACATGTTATACACGCCATGTATGAATCTTTAAATAAAGTTGGCCAAAAGAAACCACACTCAAGTACCTTCAATGCCGTCCTCTTTGGTCCAAAGTAACCACCACATGCTTCGGAGTGACAAAAAGAAAGAATGGATTGATGCTCCTCTTTTGGAACACATCTTCTTACCACTTGATCGCTACATTGCTTCCACAAATATGGCTCATCCCAGAAGAAGTGCCGAGCTTGCTTCTTGATCCGATTCTTGATGTGGCTCGGCATATCTCTTGGAAATTGGTGCGATGCAAGATAATTCGCAATATCGGCGTACCAAGGTTCACTTGTTGCATTGATCCGAAATAGTTGCTCATCCGGAAAGTTCTCCACTAAAGGCAACCGATCCTCCTCTTTGAGAATTCTACTCAAGTGATCGGTAACAACATTATCACTTCCCTTCTTGTCTTTGATTTCAATGTCGAACTCTTGTAGCAAAAGAATCCAACGTATGAGCCTCGGTTTTGCATCCTTCTTAGTCATAAGATATCTCAAAGCGGCATGATCACTATAAACAATTACTTTGGAATTCAAAAGATATGATCGAAACTTTTCCAAAGCAAAAATTACTGCTAAGAGTTCTTTCTCCGTTGTGGTGTAGTTGAGTTGAGCATCATTGAGGGTCCTTGAGGCATAATAAATAGCGTGAGACTTCTTGTCCTTTCTTTGGCCGAGCACTGCCCCTAATGCGTAGTCTGAGGCGTCGCATATGAGCTCAAAAGGGAGCTCCCAATCCGGTGGTGTCATGATCGGCGCCGAACAGAAGGCATACTTCAATCGTCTAAACGCTTCCTCGCATGCGTCACTCCATTCAAACGTCACCTCCTTTTGTAGCAAGTTGCTCAATGGCTTGGCTATTGATGAGAAGTCCTTGATGAATCCGGCATGGCCAAGGAAACTTCTCACATCTCTAACATTCTTAGGGCTCGGCAAGTGTTGAATTAACTCTACTTTGGCTTTGTCGACTTGAATCCCCTCCTCGGATATAATGTGGCTGAGTACTATGCCTTGGTTCACCATGAAGTGACACTTCTCCCCATTTAGCACAAGGTTGGTCTCGACACACCTCTCAAGTACCTCCTCCAAATTCTCCAAACATGCTTCGAAGTTGCGTCTATATACGCTAAAGTGATCCATGAAGACTTCGATCTTATTCTCAATAAAGTCGGAGAAGATGTTGTACATGCATTGTTGAAATGTATCGGGTGCATTGCATAGTCCGGATGTCATCCTCCTATAAGCAAAAGTACCAAATGGACATGTGAAAGTAGTCTTCTCTTGGTCATCCGGGTGTATAGCAATTTGGTTGTATCCACTATAACCATCAAGAAAGCAATAAAACTTGTGACTAGCTAGCCTCTCTAACATTTGATCCATGAATGGCAAAGGCATGTGATCCTTCCTCGTTGTTGCATTGAGCTTCCTATAATCGATACACATCCTATGGCCGGTCACTAGCCTTTGTGGTACAAGTTCATTCTTCTCATTCTTCACAACCGTTACACCACTCTTCTTTGGAACTACTTGCACCGGTGAAACCCACTTGCTATCCGAAATAGGGTAAATAACTCCACAATCGAGTAGCTTGATAATCTCATCTTTCACTACCTTCATCATTGGGGGATGTAGTCGACGTTGGCCTTCTCTTGTAGGCTTTGCTTCTTCTTCAAGTAATATCCGATGAACACATGTTGTAGGGCTTATTCCCTTGATATCCGCTAAGGTCCAACCTATAGCAGACTTGTACTTCTTAAGAACACTTATTAAATCACTTTCTTGCTTCTTACTAAGCTTTGAAGACACAATAACTGGCAAAATATCTTCTTCTCTAAGATAAACATACTTCAAGTGACTAGGGAGTTCTTTTAGTTCTAACTTTAGGGCCTCTTCCATACTTGGACGAAACTTGTTTGTGGCACTAGGGATAGACAAAAACGAGTTGAATTGTTTAGCATAGGGCCGAGACTCAAGCTCGGCATGGACCTCCTTAATGCTCGGCACCAATGCTTCCTCTTCTTCCTTCGACACTCGCTCTCCCTTCTTGTCAAATCCCGCCCCTTGCTCAATTGCTAATTGCTATGCATCAAGAGTGGCCGACATGACTTGCTCGGCCACCTCAATGACTTCCATAAATCGGCATTCTTCCTCCTTAGCAATTGGAAACTTCATGGCTTTAAAAACATTAAACTTTATTACCTCACCATCAAATTCCATTGTTAAATTGCCCGCGGCTACATCAATCTTTGTCCTTGCTGTCCTCATGAATGGCCGTCCAAGCAATAGTTGTGTGCATTGCTCCGGCGAATCCTCCATCTCAATAATATAGAAATCGGCTGGAAAGATCAATTGATAGACTTGCACAAGTACATCCTCCACATAGCCCTCTGGATACTTGTTAGAACGATCCGCTAGTTGTATGATGACATTATCTTTCTTGAGAGGTCTAAGGTTCAACGTTTCATAAACATTGAGTGGCATAACATTAATCGACGCTCCCAAATCCAACATAACATCCTCAAATTTAGTGTTTCCGATCACACATGGAACATTGAAGCTTCCGGGATCCTTCATCTTTGGTGGTAGCTTTCTTTGTATAATGGCCGACACCGTCTCGCTCATTCTTACCACTTGTGTCTCCCTTGTATGTCTTCGTGTAGTGCATAGCTCTTTGAGGAACTTTGCATATCGTGGCACTTGTCTAATGCACTCCAACAAAGGAATGTTCACTTCAACCTTCCGAAATACCTCCAACACTTCTTCGTCGGATTTCTCCTTCTTGGATTTTGTAAAACGTGAAGGGAAGGGTATGCATGAGTTAGGCACACCTTCCTTTGTTGGATGGCTCGGCTCTCTTTCTTTGAAGTTGCGGGATCTCGCTCCATGTCATTCGTGGTCAAAGCTCGGTTTGGCTTCTCCGCAGCAGCCCTTTGCTCGGCTGCTGCCTCTTGCAACGTTGGTGTGTCTACTAGTTGCAGCAATGGCTCGGTGGTGTTATCAACAGGCTGCTTGGCAGCAAGGTTTCCGGTTGTGGTTTCAAATGGCGGCTCGGCATTAATGCTACTGCCGACAGCTTTTCCTCCTTTCTTTTTGGCTTGTGGCTCGGCTAGAGTCTTACCACTTCGAGTAACGATGGCTTGAGCTTGCTCATTCCTCGGATTTTTTATCACTCCTCCTTGTAACTTTCCTTGCTCGGTAAACTTCCCCATAAAGTCCACGACTTGCCCCATTTGGGTTTTAAGTTCCCCAATATCCTTCGATTGAGTTTGTTGTCCCGCAAGTAAAGCTTCAGTAGCACTCGAAAGAGATTGAATCAATGCCTCATAGTTGGGATTGCTTGTTGCTCCTTGAGATTGGTTCGGCAGAGGTTGGAAGGTGTCATGGCTCGGCTGCCCTTGGTGTGGTTGGTAGGGCTGTCGTGGCACGAATGGTGCTCTTGGTTGATAGGGTGCGGCAGCCCCTTGGTTCGGCTGTATCGATGCTCTAAGTACGTTGTCATTGTTCGCCCACCGAAAGTTCGGATGATCATTGAACCTCGGGTTAAAGTTCCCGTACCTTTGGCCTCCTTGGAAACCAATAGCATTGCACTCCTCTATTCCCTCACTTGATCCAAATTGAGGACATTGTTCGGTCTCATGGCTCTCGGTGCAAATGCCACACACAATGACACGCTTTCCCTTTATCATACTACTCACCAAGTCGGCAAGCTTATCAACATTCTCCTCCAACTTTGAGCTCGAAGATGTCTCATGCACTTTCTCACTTCGTGGCACATATTTTCGTGCCATGCCAAATTGTTGGTTGTTCAAAGCACGAACTTCCAACAAATTCCTTGCCGGTTCGGCATTCATCTCCAAGAAACTTCCTCCCGCGGCTGAATCAAGAAACTCCCTCTCCATCACGCGCAATCCCTCATAGAAATATTGCAGTAAGAGTCCATCACTTATGCCATGAGATGGGCATAAAGAGACAAGGGACTTGAACCTCTTGTAGTAGTCGAAGAAAGTTTCATCTCCGGCTTGCTTCACACTAGTAATTTGCTTCCTCAAGTCCGTGATACGTGAAGCGGGAAAGTATTTGAGCAAAAATTCATCCACCATAGTGTTCCATGAATTGATTCGACCACTAGGCACATCAAACAACCACTCCTTTGCTTGATCTTCTAATGAGAACGGAAAAGCCTTTATTTTGAAGTGTTGCAAGTCCGTACCTCGTGGACACATTGATTCGGTGGTGAAGTTAAACCATTGTAGGTGCTTGTTGGGATCCTCACTTGGCATTCCATAAAAAGATTTCAACTTGTGGATGAATCTACTCCTCAATTCAATCTCTCTGGTCTTATCAGCTTCCAAAGGAGGGTACGTAATATTAGATGGTGCAGCTCCTCCTCCGGCGACATGACCATTCTGTGCTCTAATTGATGTCATAACTTCTTGCTCAACAACTGGCTCGTCAACAAAGGACTCAAATTCGGGACCTTGAAGATCACACGATGATGAAATGGTGGATGGAGAGCTCGGCAAAGGGGCAGCCGAACTAGGTGGTGGTGACGTGCTTGGATCGGCTGGTTCGAACGGAACAAACAAAGTGATGGCGAGCTCTTGATTGAAACGTTGCAAACGGCCTTGATGATCTCGTGTCCAAATATTAGATTCGGACATGCAGTAAGAATATACATCATTACAAGCCACGGCATTGGCGATTACAAAACAAATTTCAATCAATGGCACACATATAAATGGAATCGGCAAAGAGAGAAGAAATTCGAAACTTTGTGTGTTCATGTAATCTCTAAGTCTAATTTCTTTTAAAATTTGTTCAAAACTCTCAAAGTACGTGGAGCAGAGGAGATAACGGTGCAATGGACTGATATAGCGCCTGGTAGTATCATGCTTTATCCGATATACCTCAAGAGTTCGAACCACACAATTTAAGTTTATTTTGAAGACAATATATCACATATGCCAAGTTATTTTCTAGCGTCTAAAGTGAGGTGATGCTTCGGCCCAAGCTATTGACTAGTTCGAGCGTGTTCCACTTTTCAAAGGCGGTGTTGTTAAGTTTCACGGAGGGCGAACCCCCTACCACTACCAGAAAAAAGCCTTTTATCGATGAAAAAAAAAAAAAACGGCCGACGACTAAAAATTTTCGTCCCAAAAAAAAAAAAATTCGTCGGCTATTCCCCTAGAATGGCCGACAATTTTTTCTTTCGTCCCAAAAAAAAAAATCGTCGGCTATTCCCCCAGAATGGCCGACGATTTTTTGCTTTCGTCCCTAAAAAAAAAAAATCGTCGGCTGTACCCCTAGAATGGCCGAGGATTTAAAATTTTCGTCGGGTATTCTCTGAAAGTATAGCCGACGAAAATTTTAAAACTTTGGCCGACGAAATTGACATATTATTCGGTTATAAGTCTATACAGTTGCGGTTTTGGAAGTTGCAGATTGGGTTTTCGGTGTCTGTTTTTTGATTGTAATACCTTTCTGGAAACGGAACGACGTCAGGAATCAAACTCGTCGCCTTGCCACAACGTGTGCACTTTTTCGTGCTTTCAAGTTCGTTTAAGGCCTCAAAGCAGCGGTCAAAGGTTTTATTCGTTCGTTTCCTTAATGGTAGCGTTACCTTCGGTAAATATTTTGAGGAAAATTTTTATACGATTAGTTGCGACTCATCGATTTGAAACTATTATCTGTTGAAGGTCAGGCCAAAAAACGTCATTTAGACAGTAGGTCAGGCCAAAAAACGTCATTTAAACAGTCCAATTACCATTTCTAAGCGTTTAGAGGTTTGACTTACCCGGTTGACCGTTCTGATCGAGCCTTTAACGTTGTCAGCTGAAGTTGGATTTTTTTTCCATACATGTATTTAATCTTAACGGTGATATCTGACGGTTGTAATATATTTTCTAAACTTTTAGATTCAAAATCAGAACATATGCATTAATGTTCCTTAACTTGTTTACTAAGTGTTTAAGTGAATGTATAGTTTCAAATAGTTACTATACGTAGACTCTTCAAATGCAAAAATGTTGTGAAATAAGATATGACCGAAATAATGAAATACGTCTACGGTTGAAAAATGACAAGATTCTGATAAAATCTGTGTGCCGAATGTTGCGGTTAACTGTTTTTTACTTTCGTTTTCCTATGAGTAGCCTCACGTTCGTTAAATCAATTTTGTAAAATTTTTATATGATTAGTTGCGTCTCATTGATTTGAAACTATTATCTGTTGAAGGTGAGGCCAGAAACTGTCGTTTAACTAGACTAATTTCCGTTTTTAAGCGTTTAGGGGTTTGACTTAGTGCTTTGACCAATAGTTCTGTTGATCTTCCAAAGTATAGCCCACGAAATCTGTTAAATCGTCGGCTATTCTCTCTGCTATAAAATTTCATCGACTTCCTCCTCCTTCTCCGATCTGCAGCGTCCTCCTCCTCCTCCTCCTTCCCCTCCTCCTTCTCAAATCGGCGCCGGCCTCCTCCTCCTCCTTCCCCATTAATGGTAATTTAGAAATTAATTTAATTTTTTTTTCCCAAAATTAAAGAATAGCCGACGAAATTTGACCATATTTCGTCGGCTATAAAAGTTATAATCGTCGGCTATAACTGTTATAGGCGACGAAAATAGACCAAATTTCGTCGGCTATTCTTTAAAATATTAATATATTTTGCTAAGTATAGCCGAGGAAATAGACAATTTCGTCGGTTATACTTGGAAAAATCGTCGGCCATGATCGAAAATTTCCGACGAATTTCGTCGGCTATTTTACCAAGGTTTGGTCGATAAAATTTTTTTTCGTCGGCTATACTTTAGGAATGGCCGACGATTTCAAAAATTTCGTCGGCCATTCCTATTACCGACGGCGTTTTAACGACGAATTATAGCCGACGATTCTTTCGTCGGCAGAAGGTATAGCCGATTAAATTTGGGAATAGCCGACGAAAAAAATTTCGTCGGCTATTCTGTCAAAACTGGTAGTGTTTCTTGATGTTCAATTTTGGTTATATATGAACAGGAAATGGGAAAACGAGAGGTGTAAACCTGTTTCTGTCAAGGCATTTTTCGTCGGCTATACTATGAAAAAGGTGACGAAAAATCCATATTTCGTCGGCTATACTATGAAAAAACGACAAAAGAATAGCCGACGAGTACGAGGTTATCTCTCGTCGGCTATGATTTTAAAAAAAAAAAATGACCAGAGTCCATTTTCTATCACTAACGATAAACCATTGCTTCATTCTTCAAACAGAAAAAAGTCGTGAAATAAGATATGACCGAAATAATGAAATACGTCTACGGTTGAAAAATGATAAGATTTCGATAAAATCGGAGTGTCGAAAAATGCGGTCAAAGGTTTTATTCCTTCGTTTCCCTAATGGTAGTGTTACCTTCGGTAAATATTTTGAGTAAAATTTTTATACAATTAGTTGCATCTCATTGATTTGAAACTATTATCTGTTGAAGGTCAGGCAAAAAAACGTCATTTAGACAGTCCAATTACCATTTCTAAGCGTTTAGAGGTTTGACTTACCCGGTTGACCGTTCCGATCGAGCCTTTAACGTTGTCAGCTGAAGTTGGATTTTTTTCCATACTTGTATTTAATCTTAACGGTGATATCTGAAGGTTGGAATAGATTTTCTAAACTTTTAAATTCAAAATCAGAACATATGCACTAATGTTCCTTAACTTGTTTACTAAGTGTTTAAGTGAATGTATAGTTTCAAATAGTTACTATACGTAGACTCTTCAAATGCAAAAATGTTGTGAAATAAGAAATGACTGAAATCATGAAATACATCTACGGTTGAAAAATGATAAGATTCCGATAAAATCTGAGTGTTGAAAGATGCGGTCAAAGGTTTTATTCCTTCGTTTCCGTAATGGAAGCGTTACCTTCGGTAAATATTTTGAGAAAATTTTTTATACGATTAGTTGCATCTCATCGATTTGAAACTATTATCTGTTGAAGGTGAGGCCAGAAACCGTCGTTTAACTAGACTAACTTCCGCTTTAAAGCGTTTAGAGGTTTGACTTAGTGGTTTGACCAATAGTTTAGCCGACAAAATAATGATTTTCGTCGACTAAACTCTTGCGATCCGCGCATTTTCATTGTCCGCCGTTGGATGGCTCAGACCGACGGCCGTTGATCTTCAAAAGTATAGCCGACGAGATTCAAAGAATAGCCGACGACATTCAAAGTATAGGCGACGAAATCTTCAATTTCGTCGGCTATTCCTAGAATAGCCAATGAAATTTTTTAAGTCGTCGGCAATTCCTTCTGCTATAACCGAACTCTATCGCGACTTTTTCTGCATTTTTCTCTCCTCCTCCTCAAATCGCAGCTCGCTCTCCTCCTCCAATCCGCCACTCGCCTCCAACAGATCCTCCCCTCCGCCGCTCGCCTCCTCCTCCTCCTCCATCCGCCAGCCCGCCGCCGCCTGCCGCCTGCCTCCTCCTCCCTCCACGCGTCCTCCTCCTCCTCCTCCTCCTCCCCCTCCTCCTCCGGCGTCCTCCTCCATCCGCCAGCCCGCCGCCTGCCGCCTGCCTCCTCCTCCCTCCACGCGTCCTCCTCCTCCTCCTCCTTCCCCTCCGCCTCGGGCCTCCTCCTCATTCTCCTCCTCTGATCCGGCCTCCTCCTCCTCCTCCTCCTTCTCCTCCTCCTCCTCCTCCTTCTCCTCCTCCTCCTCCCCCTCCTCCTCCGGCGTCCTCCTCCTCCTCCGATTAAGGTAATTTTTTTTTTGCAATTTATTTTAATATTTATGTTATCTATATTCTTATATATATAAATTGTTATATATATTGTTATATATAATTGTTATATATGTTAATGTATATAGATATTTAAGTGTGTGTTAAATTGTTAATAATATTGGTTATATATATAAATTGTTAGATTAATTATATATATATAAATTTGTAGATTAATTATATAAATTGTTATATATTTGTTAATGTATATTGTAATTGTTATATATTTGTAGATTAATTATATAAATTGTTAATGGTTAGTATTATTTAAAATTAGTTAAATTATAAATATTAATTTGTTAGTATGCTTTAAAATATGTTAGTATTATTGGTTATTATATTAATTAGAATTTGTAATTTAATGTAATATAATGTAATATTAATTAATATATTAATACCTCAAGCTCTAGATGGCCGATGCATATTTTAATTGTATAATTTAGGTATAAGGAATATAATTTAATTGTATAAATTGGTAGCCTAATTATATAAATGTTTATATTTATGTTAATGGTTAGTATTATTTAAAATTAGTTAAAATTTAAATTTAAATTTGTTAGTATGTTTTAAAATATGTTAGTATTATTGGTTATTATATTAATTAGAATTTGTTATTTAATATAATATAATTTAATATTAATTAATGTATTGATACCCGCTCGTACTAGATGGCCGATGCATTTAGAACGTTCTTTGGAGGCCGTCGTTCTTCCAGATCTAGGGGTTCTAGAAATTCTGCCGGATCCGGAGACTCCGAGAGGACCCTTAGCCAGCCTGAGAGGACCACCAGCCAGGCTGAGAGGACCACGAGCCAGCCTCAGAGGATGGATTCATCCCAGCCGCGGAGGAGTGTGAGCTCTCGGCACCAGACCCTTTTATCGGCGGGGCGGCCGTCGAGCAGTTCACATCCCCCTCTCCGGCCAGATCCTCCGAGGTCGAGTAGGCAGCTATTTCAGGAGGAGATAGCTGCAGATGTTCATTAGGTCCGTATGCCTGAGGTTCATCGGGAGCCGATGGCGAGTCCGGCGCCGTCTGATGCTGATTCGACTGAGGGGCCTACTTTCCCAAATCGCTCTTCCTGCCGTACAACATTCCTGCGATACCTGAGGTGGACGATAGTGGTCTGCCCATATGGCCTCCTAGACCTCAGTACGTGAGTGCTGCGGAGACATACCGCTATGAGCCGTTTGAGAGACCTGAGCTCCTGATGTCGGCTCGATTAAAAGTAAAGTCAACAGAAGCGTCATCGAGTTCAGGTAGCAGTTCCCGCAATACGAGAGGTGTCATATGTTTTGATACGCTCAGGAGGATTGTTGAGACCAGCGGAAGGATCCAGATCAACGAGCCCGCATATGAGGATGTTAAGGGGGAAAAACGGCGCGATTACGCGGGTTGCGTGGGAGCATTAATTAGGGATAGAGTCCCTATGTTGTGGACGCGGTGCGCTGATGTGCCGGAAGAGATCAAGAGGGAGCTCAACAACGCGGCGTCGGTGAGTAATTTAAAAAACTTAATTTCTTTATATATCGTAATATTTAATAATTTTTGGTATTGTTATAATTTTAAAACTAATACAATATTATCTTTCAGGCATTCTTCGAGATTGCCGAACACAAGCAGGATTGGGCGTACGCGATACAGAACTCGAGGTACGTTGGGAATTCCTCATCTTATAATTAAAAATATTTTATGATATAAATAATATTTCTAATGCACTTTTGTTTTTTCCGTAGGTTCAAAGAGTGGAAGAACGAGCTCCGTATCCACTTTAACCAATACGACAGACTTGGTCGTATGGGTACTCCAAAAGAGTTGATGTTCAGGGAGTACGAGTGGTGTTGGTTGAAGAAAGTAGACTTCAACAACCCAGTTATGCAGGTAAATACTAAACTTAACGATAAATTAAAATATTTTGTTAATATTTTAATGATTAGTTTAATTATTTGATAATTATTACACTAATATTTTATTATTTGTTTGAAGGAACGGTCTCGGCAGAACTCTGTGAACTGCCGCCGTAACACAACCCTCCATCATGGTGGTTCCAGGCCATTTTCACAATATCAGGAGGAGGCGCTTAGAGATCATCCTGAGGTCAACCCGTACGTAGAGACGTTCAAGAGGGTTTATCCACAAGCGGCATAAGACCTTGTAAGTCGTTGAGCACGAACTTAAAATTTTTAATTATTAATTTTACTTAATTATATATTTGTTAGAATATTAATTTTTTTTTTCCCGTTCAATTAGAAGAGGGTGAACCTGGCCGAAGAAGAAGTGTATTCGGCAGTAGTTCGGGAGACACAACCGAACATTTCAGAGGAAGATCTGTGAGAAGCCCTGACCCAGGTCGACCGATCGAATGTCACCACTGCAGCGAGGATATTCGACTCAGCCTTCCCAAACCGGTCAAACGACTACTACTGCCGGGGTTTGGGAAATTCTGGAATGGGGGTCCTGAAGACCATTAAGGGAGCTCAAAAGAAGGGAGGCGGGGACACCGAACAGATGAGGGGGGAAATACAGAGATTGGCCGAAGAAAATGCAAGATTGGCGGACCTGTTCCAGAGTTCACAAGAGCAACAACGCAGAACACAGCACGATTATCGGATAGAAATGCAGCGTTGGCATGCTGAATGCAAGAGAATTCAGCGACAGAACTACGCCGGCCAACAAAACTGGTGGTATGCTATGTTCGCGGCACAACAACAAGGTCTTGAATCCCCGCCCCCGTTTGAGCCGTTAGATGAACCTCCAATGCCTCCTCCTCCCGAGTTCACACAGCAGGATGACGAGCATGATGGACAGCAGGATGGTGGCCAGGATGACTTGGTGGACTTTAGCGCTTTAGGTGATGATTATGGTTATATTATATGTATATTGGAACAAATTAAATAAGTCATTTAGACGTGTTTCTTGTTGGTGTAAATGCATGGATTGGCATTGTTAATTGCAGGTTGCTTGGAATGGTAATTTAGAAATTAATTTAATTTTTTTTTCCCAAAATTAAAGAATAGCCGACGAAATTTGACCATATTTCGTCGGCTATAAAAGTTATAGCCGACGATTTTCGTCAGCTATAACTGTTATAGGCGACAAAAATAGACCAAATTTCGTCGGCTATTCTTTAAAATATTAATATATTTTGTCAAGTATAGCCGACGAAACAGACTAATTTCGTCGGCTATAGTTTGCAAAATCGTCGGCCATGATCGAAAATAGCCGACGAATTTCGTCGGATATCTTGCCAAGGTTTGGTCGACCAAAAAATTTTTCGTCGGCTATACTTTAGGAATGGCCGACGATTTCAAAAATTTCGTCGGCCATTCCTATTACCGACGGCGTTTTAACGACGAATTATAGCCGACGATTCTTTCGTCGGCAGAAGGTATAGCCGACGAAATTTGGGAATAGCCGACGAAAAAAATTTCGTCGGCTATTCTGTCAAAACTGGTAGTGTACAGGAACCAGGCAGGACTCGTTGTTGGTCACCACGGGGAGCGAACTCCCTATCGACTCACTCACCGAGAATGAACATCAGTCTGTGGGCCTTGAGATCCAGTTAAACAAACTTGAGAACCATATCAATGAAACTAACTTGTCCCATACTTTGTAAAACAAACTCGGGTCACTAGAGGTCTACAAGTGTTGATCAAAGCCGCCCTTAACCTCATAAAAACGGATTTGCCAAAGCATCGCTCGTATGCGTGGGGGAGACCATTCTCCCCGTTTCCCAATCTACATAAAAACGGGTCTGCTAAGGCATCGCTCGTATGAAGGGTTAAGGCTATGACCAACAAAAGCGGCTTCTCCCTACATGTTACACTTTAGAAACTACAATAAACTCAAACATACATAACACTATCAACTTCCTAGAAATTAAACTAAGTTATTACACACATACATTCTTTATACATCATGCAACTTCCAAAATTTAAACTCTACATGCCGAAGCATATTTCTATTTTACAAAATCCCAAACTAAAATCGAAAATTACAACTTTACAACTTTACATCAAAAATTTCCAGCAATATTATATACACAACAATAACATAAATCAAGCTTTTATAATCCCCGGCAACGGCGCCAAAAATTGACGAGTCGCCTAAGCGAGCATCAAGCAATAATAACCCTACAATCGTTAGTAGTATAAACATAACTAGGGATCGTTCTAAGCCGGGGATTAAGGGTACCTGAAATATGAGATTGTTAGACAAAATAATCACAAACATATACAAGAAATCGTCACATATGGGGGAGTGTATGGCGTCGGCAGCAAGCTGCCCTAGAACTAGGTGACACGAAATTAAAGTGCTGAAAATAAATCCTAAGTCTAATATTTACAAGTTTTGGTCGACATCTTTCACACAAAGCACTCAGCACTTAACTCTTTAACACATAAGACTCACACAAAAGAAAGTAAGGAACAAATATTTAGCATGCATCGGACTCAAACAAGTTTCGACCTACAACTAGAACGTTTCCGATTTTTACCTAGTTGAGAGACTTTTTCTAATGTTTTAAGATCAAGCTATTCGCAAAGTGATCCTAAAAGTTATGCTACCTTATACAAGTCATAGCATTGAAGCACAAAAGTCTATAATCAAAAACATGTAAACAAGCAAGGTTGTCAATCATCTCATTTAACATGCAAGTTTTAGCTAAGGTTATACCCTAGGTGGGCACAATAGAATCAAAGCAACATACGTTTCATCTTTATTCATTCTACTCGGGTTAAATGAAACCTAACATCTAGATTTACTTATTTGCCAAACAACACTAATGAGTCGGTTTTTAAGTCACTCCCTTAGATTACTAACCGATTTAAATCCTCAACATTCATCAATACCGCTGTCCTAATTATCTAAGTGTGTTCATCTTATACGTTTTATATTACAAAATTAACATGCAAATTCATTGTTGCCGAAATTTAAACCTAAGTCTAAACATCGAATCAGACAATTCATCAACATAAAAATTATAAAACCAATCTCCAATTCGGTTCATACATAGACATATAATCCAAAACCAAAAATACATGCAAGTTTTATAGACAAAACTAAACATAACTACATAAACAAAAGCTAAACCGAAAGAGGGGAGTGGATCACACTTTAGAAACCTTGGAGAGCTTCGTCTTGGTGTGGATCCGGCAGAGTATGGAGGTCGGATGGACTGCTGCACGGCAACAAGGTGGCTCGGCAGTAGGTATTTTCCAAGTTCGGCAAAAACTTGGTTGAGGGTGGAGGTGATTTTCGACTAGGGTTTGTGTAGGATTTTTGGGGAGAATTTGGTAGAGCTTTGGCTCTGTGTTTTGGCTTGAGATGTGACCCCTTTTTCTGTGTAAAAGTTGGCTATATATAGAGGAAAAGACTAGGGTTGCCGGCCTCTACAAGGAAGAGAATTTCCTGTTCCTAGTTGGCTTATGTTTCCTCGTTGAATAATTATTGCATTCTTGGACTTCTTTTTCTGAATTTTTCTTCATAGCATGGGCTTCATATCTTCATGGACTTCATATGTAGACTTGACAACTCCATTTGGTGAACTTGATCCACGGAAAAATGCCCAAAACCCAAGAACCAAAACCGGCAGCAATCTGCCCTTTTCCGGCAACTAATCCTAGCTCGGCTAGGAAATCTTCTTTTCTTCATGTTTTCCTCTATTGCCTTGGATCAATGTCTTCCTCTATCCTTCAATAAGCTTGGACAATCTTCAATTACGCAATGGTGCGCCAAAATGTCCATCGAAAACAGAAACAAAGGAAAAGAGGCAGAAACTCGGTGGAATCGGCTTGAATGACCTTGCTCCGGTAAATCTGGCATAACTCCCTTCTCGAAGCTCCGATTGATTCGATTCCAAGTCTCAGAGAAACTAGACACGTAGAGCTTCCTCCATATAAAATTTCTTGATCAAATTCCTTATGAAACGTCGGGAATAAATTTTTGAAGTCAGGACACAGTCCCAGGAAAATCCTGTTAGTCCCTGTTGATCTTTGCTTGGACTGCTGTTTTGCAGCCATCTTTTGGGTAACTTCCCGAACTCCGATTGATCTGTAATTTTGACACAAAACCCATTAGCTAGCCAATAATATGCATACCAAATGTCAGAAAATTTGGAAAAGGATAAGTCATAATTGCATTCATCTCAGAATCACGAAAAAGATACATTTTGCACAATTTTTCCAGAATTCTTATACTTAGTCATTTTTCGGATTCTAAAGCATATATTTTCCAAACTCTACCAAATCTACACTAATCTATATTATGACTCTATGTTAGATAAATAAGGGTTAAACGAAGTATAAATGAGGGCATAAGCATATTAATATCGTCGCACATTGTGCTCCTATCAGTGATTAATGTCTGTAAAGCTGCCAAAGTATTTCAAGAACCTAGACCTCATATTTACAGCCATTTCAGTTAATGTCTTCTCTATTTCAGATCTAGTTGCCATTTCAGGTTCAATGAAGAGGCTTTTGATGTTATTCTCCATCAAAACAACATCATGGAATGTTGTATGGACAGTTGGAGTTAAGCTTGCACTAACTCGTAGAGTGATATCATAAAACACACCTAGCAGCTCAACAAATACAGCAACCTTTTCCCAATCTTCTTTTCCAGGAGGTCCAACTCTATCTTTTCGACTAAGTGCACCTTCTGGAACAATGACAAAGTCGTCCTCATCAATCTCCTCTTCTGGTTCCTTGAAATAATTCACATAAAGCTGATCCTCATCTTTTAACATCCCAGCAAAGGCTTTCTTGAACTTGATGGCTACCTCCAACATAAGATAAGTCGAATTCCATCTTGCTGGGACATCTAGACAAACCAGACCAGTTCTCCCCAAGCTTTTCAGCTGCCACAGCTCTCCGAAAACTTTCAAGTCGATTAGGGGAAGACCTAACATACTTGACAGCATTTCTAATGACTAAAACACTCTTTTGCAACTTCTTCAAGCCATGTCCTACAACCAGATTGCATGTGTGTGGTGTGCATCTCACATGCATGTACTTACATCCCAGAACAGACTTGTAAACATCAGAATCATTCATCTTCGCTTTCAGCCACTGTATAGCTGACTTATTGGCAGCAGCATTGTCCATAGCAATTGTTAAAATTTTCTCAATCTCCCACTGTAGTAAACACGACTCTATAAGCCGGCCGATGGTTGCCCCTTGATGATTTTGGATATTGACTACATCAGAGTATTGACTACATCAGAATCACCTGGAGGAGCTTGCTGGGTCGAAGGAGTTTGCTCACTTTGCTGGGTTGAAGGAGCTTCTTGCACTGCCTCCTTTGGAGTTTGTTCAATTTGAAGGGGCTCAGGACGGGACGGGATCGGGACGAGACGGGATATGTATTTTTCAAACATGAATCTTGTCTCGTCCTGGCAAATTTAGGGACGGTATTAGGGATTTCGGGACCAAATGCCCAGTCTTATAGCTTGTACATAAGTATTTGTATTCTTAAATTCAAATCCCTATGGTCCAATTGTTATCCAAACAGATGAATTTGAAATCTTAAGGTGTCAATTACTTACAAAAGATTTGAAATCCAAATCTAAATCCAAAATTAGTTTCCAAACAGACCCTAATGTTATTGTCGTGGGAGATTTGTATGATGTGCCGCTCTTGATAAAACAAGAAGCATTAAGATGTGAAGGCAGCTCCATTGACGGAATGCGAGAGCTAACAAAATTAGAAGCACTAATTGACGGGAATGTCCTGACGCACGAAATGATAAAAGCAATAACCACATATCCTAACACTGATGGATACCTTGAAGTTTGGTATTTGATTCGTGAGACCTATGTGCCGAGGTATCGCAAACTTTTGATTGACCAGTTTCATGAACTGGCTTTTTGATGGAAAAAAAAAAATGTTTGTTATAATTCATAGCATACATGACGAGATCTTGAGTCCGCCAGACTTAGTACTATATTTAAGCAAATTTGACACAGGTGTTAAAAGGAATGAAATTTTTCGGTTATTCTTTCCGAAGGGCTTGCTGGTATACTTGAGAAACTTTCATCAAAAGAATATTATGATAACTCGATTCTTGTCAAGTGGTTTTTTTTTTTTTTAAAAACTTTTTATTAAATAACTCACACACCTTTACATATGTCAATGAGATTTGAACTTATGACCTCAACCTTGTCAGTTAAGTTACTTAACTAACCAAGCCACAGCTCACTGACATTCTTGTCAAGTGGTTAATGAACCTATTCGGCATTAAAGTTATACTATCACAGACGATCAATCTTGTGATTATCATCTTGCATATGCTACTAGCTAGTGAGATATTAGATCGAATTCGGAGGATGTTATCATTTGATGACTTCACTAACCGTTAAGTTAAGAATATTTTGTATGAATTTTCCATCTTGGGGTTTGCATTACAAAAAAATTGTTCACCTTATACATCATTTTCACTTTGTTAGTCAAAAAGACATAAAGCAATGCATGAGAGGCTTATTACACTAGTTTTTTTTTTTCTTCAGTAAGAATAATGAAGAGATAAATGCAGACAAGTAGTGAGTTTACGATGATGAGGCAAACAGTGTGAATCAAGAAACAGATGATCAAGGTATTCCTATTACTATTACAGATGAAAATTCAATAGTTGCGTTACCCTCCCTTCAGCCATGCCACTTACAAACCCCACCCAACTATCATATACAATCCTCTGAGTGATATGAATTTGTAATTTACAGCTCGTACGGCTCCGCCGGGGAGGTTATGCACACGGTTCCATGAGTTAGATTTGGCTGAGATTATAAGAAGGTGAGGTTTGTTAGAAAATTAATCCTCTACCACGTAAATTATTGTAGATTAAGGTGTCAATATTATCTGCTGATAATACAGAATATAAAATTTTGTTATAGTCTAAAAAGGAATGAAAAATAGTGCTGAAAAGATAACAAAAACCTTCTTTGGCGGTGGGAGTCATTCACCTTCCCATATACGAAGAAGAAAAGAAGCACGAGAACTCAATAAACGTAAGAAATAGAAACATAAGCCTAAACAATCCACCGACTGCCGGATTCTCGTAATTGATCGCTGGTCCATAATGTCATAATATTTGATTTTGTTGTTCTTTTTAATTATGACTTTTTAATTTGAATTCTTAAGATTATGTGTTTATTTAGGACTGTGATTAGGTTAGATTTGGGTGCCTATATAAGTACCATCATTCTATGTACATCAAGTCTTTATTATCAATACAAACTCTATTATTAGAGGAATTTCTCTATATTTCTTACGGCTCTGCCTGTACTGGATAATGAATTCTAACTTATTCTATATGGCTTTGATGGAGCCTCTTACTATTGTGTTCACGCTTCCCAGATCACTTTCACCCTAGCTACCCTTATCGTCATTATTTTCAACCTCGATCAACTTAAAATTAGATTTCTTACTTCTGTTCTATGTCTTTACAACTCTTATTTTCATAGCAAACGAAATCCTAATCACCAATTTTTTTTTTCTATCTATGTGTCTAATACAACTCTCCAAACTTCCATATTATTCCAATTAGTTGTCGTTGGGTTATTAGTTAACTTTCCATAGCAGATGGTTTTGAGACGTTTGTACGTTGAAGCATTTAGCTTAAACTAATCCTCTGCTGGAGACTATTGTTTCCCTACACTACAATTGACATTATATGCAATTATGCATGCCATTAAATAATTCTTGAATTTTGCTTTGAGTTGGTGCTCGATCAAACTAAGTTGTGACGTAATAGTGTACATCAATTGGGCGCTTGATCATTTTCGTTTGAGTTGCTATACAGTATATGTTTGTCAATATTTGGATTGACGACGAGAAGGCAGTTTGGCTCACTCAATGCAATGCTAAATGATGCTACTTTCTCCCTAGTGTCACGCAGTTCTACTCTATTTTATAAAAAAACTTAAGAAACAAATACTTCGAATTGAAAACAAAAGTGGAAATTGCTCCGTTTCAGTTGGTTGCCATCCTCTGCAAGCCTCACTTTTATATTTGGATGCACAGTTCTTTTGATACTAACTTACCTGAAAGTACACTGATTACATGGATTACATGGATTACATAAACTCAGTGCAGAGAAGACAGGCAGACCATTATTCATCAATTTGAAAAGGCCTAAAAACAATTGTTGTCGACTCTTTGATTGAGATAGCACAAAACTGCTTAAATCTCAAAAGACAACAACTACCACCTTTATGCTTAAAATTATTTCTCTCCCACCAAGCACACCAAAGCACATTACAAACCGAAATAGACCAGAGCACCTTGTTGAAGGGAACCAACAAGTTCATCATTAAAGAAATCAGAAAGAGGAGTACCTTGAGGAATGTAATGCCTGGACATATGCAACAAACCAAGACCAAACCGAGCACACCACAGATCGAGCAATTAAGGAAAAGGTGGTCAATAGACTTAGTTATTCAACTGCCTTAGCCTACCACACAGATAGTCGTTGCATCCTAACGTCATTCTGAATCCGATTATGCAAGACATTCGAAGTTTGTGATACTCTTCCGGGGTTCAATAGGAGCATTCCAAATTTTCTTTCCCCACACGAGCTCGGGACTCTGGTCAGCTAAAGTGTTGAGAATATACATCCTACATGAGAAAATGGGACCCAACATGTGGGTTTATAAGTGTTTGAGCTACTCCATCTATTGCATGTCAATTGATTTTGGATTAGAACCTCAGACTATTTTAATTATTATGGTATCAGAGCAGGTTACCCACGTCCACGTGTCAAAGCCCAAATTGCCACACAACGTCACCCAAAATGTTGTCCACGTGTATGGCTTGAAAATTGGCCACATGTGCGGAGGCGTGTTGAGGATATACATCCCGCATGGGAAAATGAGACTTAGCATGTGGGTTTATAAGGGTGTGGGCTACTACATCCATTACCAATTGGATTTGGATTGGAACCCCAGAGGCCTAGACTACTTTATTATTAGGACTAAATTATGTTTACTACCCTGTACTTTTGGGGTTTCATCAATTAAACCCTTGAAGTTCTAATTTAATCAAAAAAGTTCTCGTACTTTTCAATCTCATCAAATCGATCCATTTTGTTACCAATTCGTCAAGTTGATATGTCATTAAAAACACAATTGATGGGGTATTTTGGGAAGTTTCATCAATTCAGCCCTTAATGTTCTAATTTAATCAAAAAAGTTCTCGTACTTTTCAATCTCATCAAATCGATCCATTTTGTTACCAATCCGTCAAGTTGATATGTCATTAAAAACAAAATTGATGGGGTATTTTGAGAAGTTTCTCTGTGAGAAGGTCTCACAAGTTGATTTGTCAGATCTGCACTTGCCAGGTTAGCAAGTTGACGGAGACACTTGACGGATTGGTAATAGATTAGATTGATTTGATGAGATTGGAAAGTACGAGGACTTTTTTTTATTAAATTAGAAGTTTAAGGACTGAATTGATGAAACCTCAAAAGTATAAGCTAGTAAGCAGAATTTAGTCCTTATTATTATAAGCTAGCTCAGTGATTAAACAACCAGAAGAAGCCGCCGACCAAACCACTACATCATCTGATTCAATTTCCGGCAGAACCACCTTTCAAATGGATTCAAACAATATCTTGAACACTAGAAACTGGCGGAGGTGGATAAATCAAGCCTTTAGCCTACTTTCATCCACCTCGATCTTAGTTCCCTCTGTTTATTGGATGATATTTGTAGCAAGTATATATACAACGAACTATCCATTTTCGTAACGTAATTATTAGTCTCTCGGTCTCTCCAACATAATAAAGTCAACTTAGAGGAGGCCCTTTAGCTTTGGAGCTACTCCTCTTGCGAAAGACACACAGAATAGGATCCAAAACTCACTCTTTCGCTACAAGCACTGTCAAATAGATACAATAATCAACATATAATTTCCTGATCGATATAACAAGGTCCGCGTTGGTACATTTCTATGCTAAATATTTGTGGACCGGGTAGCCGAGTATCACATTATAACGCTTAATGCATGATATAATAGCATAGATTACATTTATATAACTTCTAGTCAATCTATCAATATTCCAAGAAATTGAGGAACAAGAAACTATAGAACATGCATGCATTGAACTATTCATTCATATTTTATATGCATACTGTAAGTTCTATAAAACATGAAATTATACTATGACAGATTAAGATTAGATGTTAAACAATAGATACTAACTTGTTTGTTTTCCTGTTGATTCCATGTGACTAATCTTCTTCTAGTTTCACTTCTGTATTTCTCGGATTTGCTTGATGGGACAAATGAAAACAGAATGAGAATCATTTATATAGTGAACTAGAAGGGATCAAAATTGGTTAAGTCTTGCAGCCTTTGTAACTGTTGTTTGTCAGTTAAATGATAGTTCCTTCCATCAAGGAAACTGCCACTTAACTTGTTGTCATAATTCAAGTATCATAATGATCTATACTTTGAACTTTGTTCTTAACAGACTCTAACTACTGCATATATCTTTATTCGATATTTTCTATATATATATGTACTGCAGTTCACTCAAACATACAAGCTATAAGTCAATAGTTTCTTACATAGAGTTCTGTATCTTATATAAGTCTAGTTCTTCCTCATGATCTGATCTTACAATCTCCCACTGAACTAGAATTATATAAAACTTAGAAACTTTGTAAACAAACCATTCTTAATCGCGCATCATGAACTTAATGTATAATCTGTTTTCAAAATCCTGTCAAATTTAATCCTACTGAGATGAACCATAAAGGAACATGACAAATTGAAAAAATATCAGTCCTCTATAATCACATCACAGCAAATCAAAATACATGGATTACCACAAGTATGATCATGCTTGTCAAAATAATCGAATTTACAAACATAAATGATCCAGATAGAAACTTCAGACTGCATAAAATTGCTGATATGAAACCAGTTACTACAAGTATACTAGTTAATAAAATTATGCAACAACTTAATATGAACAAATAAATTCATTCATTATTTTATGAAGTTCTTGATGAATACTGATATAAATGATAACAATAGCAAACACTTAGACATATCATATCATAAGTTTTAACTATACAATGCATTGTTAATCATCAAAGGTACTTAAAATACCCATGTTTTTAACATGATCAGTGAACACTGAAACTGGTAAAGCTTTGGTCAATGAATCTGCCAACTGCTCCCTTGTACCAATCTTGGTCACTTCAATCTCATTATCTCTTACACATTTTCTCACTGAAAAATACTTCACATCAATATTTCTTGAAGCTGAAGTCCTTTTGTTATTCTTTGAGAAAAATACTGCTGCTGCATTGTCACAAAACACCACTAATGGTCTTTTTATAGAATCCGCAACCTTCATTCTAAAAATAAAATTTATCATCCATAGAGCATGTGTTGTTGCTTCAAATATGGCAATATACTCTGCTTGAAATGTTGAAGTAGCAGTTAAGCTTTGCTTTGTAGTCTTCCATGAAATTGCTCCTCCAGCCAACATGAATATATAACTAGAAGTTGATTTTAAATCATCCAAATCCTGTTTATATGAGGCATCAGTATAACACTCTACTTTCAGTTCTTGATCTTCAATATGCTTATACACCAACATATGATCTCTTGTGCCTCTTTAATACCTCAACACCTTTTTACCAGCCACCCAATGTTCTTGTCCTGCATTTGATTGGTATCTAGATAACATATTCACTGCAAAACTAATGTCTGGCCTTGTACACACTTGAGCATACATCAAGCTTCCTATCAATCTTGCATAAGGCACATTCTCCATGCTTTTCCTTTCCAGATAGTTTTGTGGACACTGACCCTTGTGCAATTTATCTCCTTTAGAAATAGGTGCCTTCTGTGATCTGCTTATCTCCATACCAAACCTCTGCAGAATTTTGTCTATGTAGTTCTTCTATGATAATCCAAGCATTCTCCTACTTCTGTTTCTACATATCTCAATGCCAAGAACATAATGAGCTTCCCCCATATCTTTCATATCAAAATTCTTCATCAAAAATTCTTTTGTAACTTTCAACAGATCAACACTACTACTAGCCAATAAGATATCATCCACATATAAAATTAAAAATATGAAATGACTCCCACTGACCTTGTAGTATACACATTTATCCAACTTGTTCTCTTCAAATCCAAAACTAGTGATAACTGCATCAAATTTCAGATACCATTGCCTGGAAGCCTGCTTTAATCCATAAATCGACTTGTTAAGTTTGCAGACCTTCTTATCATCCTCCACATAGCCTTCTGGTTGAAGCATGTAGATGTCTTCCTCCAAATCACCATTTAAGAATGCTGTTTTAACATCCATTTGGTGTAACTCAAGATCAAAGTGAGCAACCAAAGCCATCAAAACTCTAAAAGCATCTTTAGTTGAAACAGGTAAAAATGTCTCATTATAGTCTATTCCTTCCTTCTGATTGTACCCTTTAGCCACAAGTTGTGCTTTGTATCTCTCAATCTTGCCATCTGCATCTCTTTTTGTTTTGTAAACCCAATTGCATCCAATCGGCTTCATATCTTCGGTTCTTTCAACTAATGTCTAGACTTTGTTTTGTGCCATACTCATTAGTTCATCCTCCATTGCAAGTGTCCACTTGTCACTGGTTTCAGATTGCATTGCTTGCTTTAATGTCATGGGATCATTTTCCCCCAAATTAAATTCAACAGCAGTGATGTATAAATGATAATCATCAGATATAGCTGATTTTCTTGCTCTTTCAGACCTTCTTAGAACAATTTGTTCATCAACAACTGCTTCTGGCACAATTTCCTCTTGCAAAATTGCATTGTTTTGCTTCTGGTTCTGATCTTCATTATCTTCAGCAACTGGAACTGCATGCATTTCATTTTCTTCTGCAACTGCTGGAATTTGATTTTCCATGACTGCAACTGGAATATTCACTGTTTCTTCAAAATGTTCAGGATTAGCAACTGTGGCTGTAACTACTTCTTGCAAAAATTCTGGATAAACAAACCATTCTTCCATATTAAAATACTGACTTTCCACTTCACTGTTTTCCATCAAACTTTCATTTTGATCAAATTACCTCATCAAACAATGTGGCTATGTGTGTCTCAAAAATTCTATTATATTTGCCTTTAATGTAGAATTTGGAGCCTTTTGACTTCTCACAATATCCTACAAAATTTGCACTGATGGATCTTGACTCCAATTTTTCTCTATCATTGTTATACACTCTTGCTTCTGCTTTACATCCCCAAACATGTAAATGATTACACTCGGTTTATATCAAACCAATGCTCAAATGGAGTTAAATCCACTGCCTTGCTTGGAGTTCTATTGCTAATGTAATTAGCTGTTTTTAAGGCTTCTCCCCATAAAAACCTTGGCAAACCTGACCTGCAGAACATGCTTCTCACCATTCCAATAAGAGTTCTATTTCTTTTTTCACAAACTCCATTTTGTTGTGGTGTATAAGGGGTAGTATATTGAGCAACAATGCCACATTGTTCAAGATACATGGCAAATGGTCTTTTATGCTGCCCTTTCTCTGAATATTTTCCATAGTACTCACCACCTCGATCTGATCTAACAACCTTAATGAGTCTGTCAGTCTGTCTTTCAACTTTAGTTTTAAAAACTTTAAAAATATCCAACACACTAGATTTTTCAGATATAAGATAGACATAACAATACCTTGAAAAATCATCTATAAATGTAACAAAAGATGTATTTCCACAAATAGTTTCTACTGGAAAAGGACCACAAACATCTGTATGAATTAAGTCAAGTAAACCAGATGCTCCTTTTGATGAAAATTTTCTTTGATTTGTCATTTTCCCTTTCATGCAGTCTATACATGACTCAAAATCCTCAAAATTTAATTTTGGAAGAATACCTTGTTTGACAAGTTCATGCAATCTAGATTTTGAGATATGTCCTAAGCGTTTATGCCATAAAAATGATGAGTTGAGTTGTGAAAATTTTCTTTTTGTTCCAACAGAATGAGAAATATTGAAAACAAGATTTTGTTCAGCCTTATTTATGCAATTAACATGCCAATAACCTTCAACAAGATCAGCTTCACCAAAACAAACAGAATTTTTGAACAAACACATAATTTTATTATCACACGAAAAACTATAATCATCATTCAATACAAATTGAGAACTAGATATTAGGTTTCTCTTTATTGAAGGAATACAATACACATTATTAAGTACTAACACAAACTTATTCCTAAACACCAGATTCACAGTTCCTACAGCTTGAATTGCCACCCTTTGTCCATTTGCTGCACAGACTTTTGTTTCATCCTTGTTTGGGATTGTTTGGCTTGATAATCCCTGTAAGGAATTAACAACATGTATGGGCGAACCAGTATCAAACCACCATGAATTTTTATCAATATAAGAATGAGACTCAAAATTAAAAATTGGTTTTGATAAAAATGTACCTTTCTTATTCAGCCAATTTTTAAAACCCTCACAGTCCTTCTTAAAATGACCAGGCTTCTTGCAAAAAAAGTACTTCATTGGACCATGATGCTTCACAGACTTTCCCTTATTCAGATCATGTTTCACCCCAGAACTTGATGCACCATTCTTAATGCCAAAATACTTGTTTCCAGCAAATTTCTTTGGCTTGTTAATGTAATTGATGCTCACAGCCTTTCTCCTCTTAATTCTATCCTCTTCTTCCTGTACACAAATAGAGATCAATTTGTTAAGGCTCCAGTTTTCTTCCTGTGTGTTATAGAGGCTCTTGACATGACTGTATTGGTCAGGGAACGAGTTTAGAAGCAGTGTCCCTAGAAATGATTCTTCAATATTCATTTTCAGGCCCCTTAGTTTCTCAGCAATATTTTCTCCATGCATGATGTACTCTCTTATGCTTCCAGTTCCATTGTATCTCATGTCTGTCAGTTTGTTCATCAGCCTACTTTGTTCAACCTTGTCAGATGTCTTATATTTTTCAGCAATCGAATTGTAATAATCCTTGGCAAATTTAGAATCTGGTTTTCCTCCTTTAACAGCATCATTCATGCTCTTCTTGATACAGATCAAGGCCATCTTATTATGTTTCAGCCATGTCATATAGTTGTCCTTCACCTCCTTAGTTGCATTCTCAGCAGGTGCATTTGGTGGTTCTTGTTTCAGTACTTGATCAATGTCCAGCATCGCCAAGTTAAGTTCAATGTCAGACTTCCACTTATGATAATTCTGTCAATTGAGCATTTGGTACTGACTGATATTCAGAGGGAAACTCATGGCTGTAATGAATTTAACTTGAGTCAGTTATTCATGAAATCTTTAGTTGCACATACTGTCTATATATATATATATATATATATATATATATATATATATATATATATGTACTGTATTCAAGTTCCACTGCATACAAGAAAATATATATACATGTATATGCTTATCCCAGAATGTTAATTCAGTTTGAAAAATATTTAATGTAGAACATATAATCAGATAAGTAAGCATATATCATTCTAAGAGATTGTCATCATTTGTGATGCACGTATCTTTGATGAATAGCATACTAAAGCCATCTGTTATATATGAAAAACAAGAAAATCTCAGTTCATAAATTTAACCGCTTTGGAAGTCAAATTTTATTTCCAGATATTCAAGTCCTCTTTCATTCTCTGAATGTATTTCTCATGCATCTATATTCAACTAATTTGTTAGTATAAAATATATATGCACATAATACCTTTAAATTTCACTAAATTGATCTATTGCATATTTATATGAAAACATGGCTACTTTGATAGCATCTTGTTTATACAAAATATGCAGTAGTATGAAAATTACATTACTTTTTAATAATCATACATGAAACTAATATCAGTTGTATATAGTATACATGTTAGACAAGAAATGCATAGGAAAACTAAATCAAAACATCAAAATATATTGATCTTCATACATATATGCATATCAGGTCCCAAGATATCAAATCTAACAAGTATAAGTAAATATTCATCAATCGAAATCTGAGCATAGATTGCTCTGATACGAACTGTAAGTTCTATAAAACATGAAATTATGCTATCACAGATTAAGATTAGATGTTAAACAATAGATGCTAACTTGTTTGTTTTCCTGTTGATTCCATATGACTAATCTTCTTCTAGTTTCACTTCTGTATTTCTCAGATTTGCTTGATGGGACAAATGAAAACAGAATGAGAATCATTTATATAGTGAACTAGAGGGATCAGAATTGGTTAAGTCTTGCAGCCTTTGTAACTGTTGTTTATCAGTTAAATGACAGTTCCTTCCATCAAGGAAACTGCCACTTAACTTGCTGTCATAATTCAAGTATCCTAATGATCCTAATGATCTATACTTTGAACTTTGTTCTTAACAGACTCTAACTACTACATATATCTTTATTCGATATTTTCTGTATATATTTGTACTGCAGTTCACTCAAACATACAAGCTATAAGTCCATAGTTTCTTACAAAGAGTTATGTATCTTATATAAGTCTAGTTCTTCATCATGATCTGATCTTACACATACATATATTGATCATTGAATTTAATAAAGGATTACTTATATTATAGCCTACTAGACATGATCAATCTTCAAGACCCAATATAGTACCAGACTTGTCTCATTTATTAACCATCACTACCAGAAAAAAGCCTTTTACCGACGAAAAAAAAATAAATGGCCGACGACCAAAAATTTTCGTCCCTAAAAAAAAAAATCGTCGGTTATTCCCCTAGAATGGCCGACGATTTTTTCTTTCGTCCCTAAAAAAAAAATCGTCGGCTATTCCCCCATAATGGCCGACGATTTAAAATTTTCGTCGGCTATTCTCTGAAAGTATAGCCGACGAACACTTTTGAAACTTTGGCCGACGAAATTGACATTTTCGTCGGCTATAAGTCTATATATTTTCAGATCTGAACAGCAGCTGCTCATTTAAAAAAAAAACGGGAGAAAGAGTGAAAAATCTGTGGGTATTGTTGAAATCCGTCCTCTTACATTGTGGAGCTATATATAGGTACGTAATGTGTATATATGTTGATTTTGAGTTTTAGTTGAGTTGATTTTGAGTTTTAGTGATTTTGATTTAGTAAGTGATTTTTTGTTTTGTTGTTGTTTTAGTGTTAGAATGTATGTATATATGTTGATTTTGAGTTGTAGTTGAGTTGATTTGATGTTATTTTAATTAGTGTTAATATATATATATATATATATATATATATATATATATATGTGTGTGTGTGTGTGTGTGTGTGTGTGTGTGTGTGTGTGCATGTGTGTGTGGAGTTTAATTATATATATATATGTATGTGTTAATTAATTTCTTATTAATTAAAGTTATATATATATATATATATATATATATATATATTAATTCCAGGCTATATATGGATCTGGATAAGAGTTGGATTTCGCTTCCAAGGCACGACCGACGATACACTACAGGAGTTGTGAATTTTTTGCAGTTCGTCGAGGAAAATGCAAACGAGAATGAATACCATTATTGCCCGTGCAATAAATGTAGGTGTCGCAGTGATATGTGTCGATTTCCGATTAGGACAGTATGGGAGCACCTAAAGAGTAATGGGTTTTGGCCGAAGTACACATGTTGGATATATCACGGTGAGCCATCATTACATGGATCGCATGATCACAGGCAGTTTTTTTAGGCGGGCAGTAGTAGTACATCCAACGATCCAACGATCCAACAACGGCATTCGTCAACGACGTGTTTCCTTTTGAAAGCGGTGTACATGGGGAACTACATATGCATGACCCGGTGCAGCCCTTCCCACAATTTGTCAACATTGCTGCCTTTGACAAGTATAACAAACTGATTGCATTGCAACAGACCCCCGTGTCTTCAAGTTCTGAGAAGACAGTTCTTGAAAGTGTGATGGAGGTAATGAGGATTAAAGTCGAGACAAAATCGACGATCAGGCAAGTGGATGAATATCTACAGTACACTTCTTCGTTGTTGGAGGAGGGTAATCGTAATCCTACCAATCACCGTAAGGTACGAAGTATCCTCAAAGATCTAGGGCTTTCCTACATTAAGATCCATGCATGCGCATTTGACTGCGTTCTCTTCTGGGGTAAAGATGCAGAAGGGAATGACCTTGCTAGCCTTGACGCATGTCCGATATGTCATTCTGACCGATATAAGTTGACGGGAGCAGGCAATAGGAAACCTGTGAAAGTGCTTCGGTATTTTCCGTTGAGAGATAGGCTTGCGCGGTTGTACATGTCAGAAACCACCGCAAAAGCTATGAGATGGCACGGTGAGCGGGACTCGGGAGACGCAGATATCATGACACACGTCTCTGACGGAGCGGCTTGGAAGCATATAAACAATGAGTTTCCTCATTTTGCGTCAGATGTCAGAAACGTCAGGCTCGGGCTCTCAACCGACGGGTTCAACCCTTTCGGCACCATGAGTCTTTCATACAGTATATGGTCGGTGATTTTGGTACCTTACAACCTTCCTCCGTGGATGTGCATGAAGAAGGAATATAATATGTTGACGTTGTTGATTCCGGGACCTGATTACCCAGGGAAATGTCTCGATGTGTATATGAGACCATTGATTGAAAAACTTAAGGTATTGTGGGACGTCGGTCATCCCACTTTTGACAAGTACAAGCAGGAGACGTTCCAGATGCATGCCATGGTTATTGGTACCATCAGTGATTTTTCTGCTTATAGGATGTTGTCGGGCAGCGTTGTTAGGGGATACAAGGCTTGTCCAGAGTGCCTCAGCGATTATGGGAGCAGCCCTCATTGCAACAAGATATGCAGAATGGGTCATCGTGTGTTCCTTCCGGCGGATCACCACTGGCGTTACGAGTCCGCCGCATTTGATGGAACCGAAGAACGCGGTGGTCCTCCCAGAAGATGGCCTGGAAGAGAATTTTTAGCAGTGCTTAATGAGTACGATTTTAGGCCCCTCAGCAATCATCCCGATATTGTAGCGGAAATACCTGAAAGACCTGAGGAGTACAAATTCTGGACACATAAGAGCATATTGTGGGAACTCCCGTACTGGTGTGAGTTGTTGATCCGTCACTTCCTAGACGTTATGCACATAGAAAAAAATGTTTCTGAAAGTGTGGTGGGCACAACGCTGAACTTGGAGGGGAAGACGAAAGACGGTCCTAAGGCTCGCATTGATCTGCAAAACATGAATATCAGAAAACAACTATGGTTGAAAGAAGGGAAGAGGAAAATGCCTCAAGCTCCTTACACCGTCAAGCCTGAGCATAAATCAGAAATTTTCCATTGGATAAGTCGGGCCAAGTATCCTTCAGGGTTTGCTGGAAATATAGCTAAATGTGTGAACAGACAATTCAACAATCTTTACGGGTTGAAAATTCATGACAATCATATCCTGCTACAACGTCTCTTCCCTGTTTTCATTCGACCGTTCCTTCCCCGTCACGTTGTGGAGCCGTTAGTAGCGTTGACAAGATTTTTCCAGAAGGTATGCACACGGGAAGTGAGAAAATCGGACCTCCGGGATATGCAACAAGACATCGTTCATATAATGTGTAAATTTGAGATGATATTTCCTCCAAATTTTTTCGACATCATGCCTCACCTCATGATCCATCTTCCTCGGCAGTTGTTGCTTACCGGTCCTGTGCACTTCACTTGGATGTATCCGATGGAAAGGTACGTATTTTACACCTTCTGTTAATTTCCTCATCAATATATATATATATATATATATATATATATGTGATTTAGTATTAATGTACTAACACTTTAAAAACTTGATTTATAGGCAGCTTGGACAATACGGTGGTTTTGTCCAAAATAGATCCGCACCTGAAGGATGTATAGCTGAAGCGTATTTTGCGCATGAGTGCGTGACCTACATGAAGCTGTATTTAGGAGCGTTACAGGAAAGCATACCGGAAGATGTACCTTCACAATTCAATCTTTCCATACTCTCCGACGATGTTGTACTCGGTGGAAATGTGCCAGTTTCCTACAAGTTGAAAGATTATGAGGTAGCCATTGCACATTGGTGGGTACTAATCAACTGTCCAGAAGTTCAGTTTTGGAAGAACATGCATCTAAACTGTGATGGAGTTGGAGGGGATCTCGATTACCACAACCGGACATTCGCAGAGTATTTCGGCCGCTGGGTACGTAACTTTAACATTATTCTACACGTATTTATATATTATTGTGTATAATTATTCATATTTATAGTTGATTCTGATGGTTGCAGATGGACCTTATTAAAAATGATAATCACCCAAATTGGTCGCACAAACTCAGACTTCTATCGATGAAGCCGGTCTATTCAAAAGTTTATGCAATGTGCAAGGTGAATGGTGTGTTATTTCGATGTGAAGAGAGAGACATCAGACTGAAAACACAAAATTCAGGGGTTATGGCACATGGTGGGGATGATGGAGTTGACTATTACGGTGTTCTCCATTCAGTTGTGGAACTGCATTATGGGGAAGGCATGAAAGTGCACCTTTTCAAGTGTAGATGGTTTGACACACGGCCGCAGAGCATGAAAACCGATCAATACGGCATAACTTCTGTGAACACCAGTACATCATGGTATTGGTGTACATCATTGGATTTTTTTCCATACATATATTTAATCTTAACGGTGATATCTGACGGTTGGAATAGATTTCTTAAACATTTAGATTCAAAATCAGAACATATGCACTAATGTTCCTTAACTTGTTTACTAAGTGTTTAAGTGAATGTATAGTTTCAAATAGTTACTATACGTAGACTCTTCAAATGCAAAAATGTTGTGAAATAAGATATGACCGAAATAATGAAATACGTCTACGATTGAAAACCGACAAGATTCCGATAAAACCCGTGTGCCGAATGTTGCGGTTAACTGTTTTTTACTTTCGTTCTCCTATGGGTAGCCTGACGTTCGTTAAATATTTTGAGGAAAATTTTTATACGATTAGTTGTGTATCATCGATTTCAAACTATTATCTGTTGAAGGTCAGGCCAAAAACCGTCGTTTAACTAGACTAATTTCTGTTTTAAAGCGTTTAGAGGTTTGACTTAGTGGTCTGACCAATAGTTTAGCCGACGAAATAATTATTTTCGTCGGCTAAACTCTTGCGATCCGCGCCTCTTCATTGTCCGCAGTTGGATTGCGTATCATCCGACGGCCGTTGATCTTCAAAAGTATAGCCGACGAAATTCAAAGCATAGCCGACGATATTCAAAGAATAGCCGACGACATTCAAAGTATAGGCGACGAAATCTTCAATTTCGTCGGCCATTCCCAAAATAGGCGACGAAATCGATGATTTCGTCGGCCATTCCTAGAATAGCCGACGAAATTGTTTAATTCGTCGGCTATTCCTTCTGCTATAACCGAACTCTATCGCAAGTTTTTCTGCATTTTTCTCACCTCCTCCTCAAATCGTGACTTTTTCTGCAATTTTCTCCCCTCCGCCGCTCGCCTCCTCCTCCTCCTCCATCCGCCAGCCCGCCTGCCGCCTGCCTCCTCCTCCCTCCATCCGCCTGCCGCCTGCTCCTCCTCCTCCTCCTCCTCCTCCTCCTCCTCCTCCTCCATCCGCCTGCCGCCTGCCTCCTCCTCCCTTGATCCGGCCTCCTCCTCCTCCTCCTCCTCCCCCTCCGCCTCCGGCGTCCTCCTCCTCCTCCGATTAAGGTAATTTTTTTTTTTTACAATTTATTTTAATATTTATGTTATATATATTGTTATATATATAAATTGTTATATATATATATATATATTGTTATATATATTGTTATTGTTATATATAATTGTTATATATGTTAATGTATATAGATATTTAAGTGTGTGTTAAATTGTTAATAATATTGGTTATATATATAAATTGTTAGATTAATTATATATATAAATTTGTAGATTAATTATAGAAATTGTTATATATTTGTTAATGTATATTGTAATTGTTATATATAAATTGTTATATATTTGTAGATTAATTATATAAATTGTTAATGGTTAGTATTATTTAAAATTAGTTAAATTATAAATATTAATTTGTTAGTATGTTTTAAAATATGTTAGTATTATTGGTTATTATATTAATTAGAATTTGTTATTTAATGTAATATAATTTAATATTAATTAATGTATTGATACCCGCTCTTACTAGATGGCTGATGCATTTAGAACGTTCTTTGGAGGCCGTCGTTCTTCCAGATCTAGGGGTTCTGGAAATTCTGCCTGATCCGGAGACTCCGAGAGGACCCTTAGCTAGCCTGAGAGGACTACCAGCCAGGCTGAGAGGACCACGAGCCAGCCTCAAAAGATGGATTCATCCCAGCCGCGGAGGAGTGTGAGCTCTCGGCACCAGACCCTTTTATCGGCGGGGCGGCCGTCGAGCAGTTCACGTCCCCCTCTCCGGCCAGATCCTCCGAGGTCGAGTAGGCAGCTATTTCAGGAGGAGATAGCTGCAGATGTTCATCAGGTCCGTATGCCTGAGGTTCATCGGGAGCCGATGGCGAGTCCGGCGCCGTCTGATGCTGACTCGACTGAGGGGCCTACTTTCCCAAATCAGCTCTTCCTGCCGTACAACATTCCTGCGATACCCGAGGTGGACGATAGTGGTCTGCCCATATGGCCTCCTAAGCCTCAGTACGTGAGTGCTGCGGAGGCATACTGCTATGAGCCGTTTGAGAGACATGACCTCCTGATGTCGGCTCGAGTAAAAGCAAAGTCGACAGAAGCGTCATCGAGTTCAGGTAGCAGTTCCCGCAATACTAGAGGTGTCATATGTTTTGATACGCTCAGGAGGATTGTTGAGACCAGCGGGAGGATCCAGATCAACGAGCCCGCGTATGAGGATGTTAAGGGGGAAAAACGGCGCGATTACGCGGGTTGCGTGGGAGCACTAATTAGGAATAGAGTCCCTATGTTGTGGACGCGGTGGGCTGATGTGCCGGAAGAGATCAAGAGGAGCTCAACAACGCGGCGTCGGTGAGTAATTTAAAAAACTTAATTTCTTTATATATCGTAATATTTAATAATTTTCGGTATTGTTATAATTTTAAAACTAATAAAATATTATCTTTCAGGCATACTTCGAGATTGCCGAACACAAGCAGGATTGGGCGTACGCGATGCAGAACTTGAGGTACGTTGGGAATTCCTCATCTTATAATTAAAAATATTTTATGATATTAATAATATTTCTAATGCACTTTTATTTTTTCCGTAGGTTCAAAGAGTGGAAGAACGAGTTCCGTACCCACTTTAACCAATACGACAGACTTGGTCGTGTGGGTACTCTAAAAGAGTTGATGTTCAGGGAGTACGAGTGGCGTTGGTTGAAGACAGTAGACTTCAACAACCCAGTTATGCAGGTAAATACTAAACTTAACGATAAATTAAAATATTTTGTTAATATTTTAATTATTAGTTTAATTATTTGATAATTATTACACTAATATTTTATTATTTGTTTGAAGGAACGGTCTCGGCAGAACTCTGTGAACCGCCGCCGTAACACAACCCTCCATCATAGTGGTTCCAGGCCATTTTCACAATATCAGGAGGAGGCGCTTAGAGATCATCCTGAGGTCAACCCGTACGTAGAGACGTTCAAGAGGGTTTATCCACAAGCGGCAGAAGACCTTGTAAGTCGTTCAGCACGAACTTAAAATTTTTAATTATTAATTTTACTTAATTATATATTTGTTAGAAAATTAATGATTTTTTTTTTCCCGTTCAATTAGCAGAGGGTGAACCTGGCCGAAGAAGAAGTGTATTCGGCAGTAGTTCGGGAGACACAACCGAATATTTCAGAGGAAGATATGCGAGAAGCCCTGACCCAGGTCGACCGATCGAATGCCACCACTGCAGCGAGGATATTCGACTCTGCCTTCCCAAACCGGTCAAACGACTACTACTGCCGGGGTTTGGGAAATTCTGGAATGGGGGTCCTGAAGACCATTAAGGGAGCTCAAAAGAAGGGAGGCGGGGACACCGAACAGATGAGGGGGGAAATGCAGAGATTTGCCGAAAAAAATGCAAGATTGGCGGCCCTGTTCCAGAGTTCACAGGAGCAACAACGCAGAACACAGCACGATTATCGGATAGAAATGTAGCGTTGGCATGCTGAATGCAAGAGAATTCAGCGACAGAACTACGCCGACCAACAAAACTGGTGGTATGCTATGTTCGCGGCACAACAACAAGGCCTGGAACCCCCGCCCCCGTTTGAGCCGTTAGATGAACCTCCAATGCCTCCTCCTCCCGAGTTCACACAGCAGGATGACGAGCATGATGGACAGCAGGATGGTGGCCAGGATGACTTGGTGGACTTTAGTGTTTTAGGTGATGATTAGGGTTATATTTTATGTATATTGGAACAAATTAAATAAGAAAATTTTTAGACGTGTTTCTTGTTGGTGTAAATGCATAGATTGGCATTGTTAATTGCAGGTTGATTGGAATGGTAATTTAGAAATTAATTTAATTTTTTTTTCCAAAATTAAAGAATAGCCGACGAAAATAGACCAAATTTCGTCGGCTATTTTTTAAAATATTAATATATTTTGCCAAGTATAGCCGAGGAAACAGACTAATTTCGTCGGCTATAGTTTGGAAAATCGTCGGTCATACTGGAAAATAGCCGACGAATTTCGTCGGATATTTTGCCAAGGTTTGGTCGACCAAAAAAATTTTCGTCGGCTATACTTTAGGAATGGCCGACGATTTCAAAAATTTCGTCGGCCATTCCTATTACCGACGGCCTTTTTAACGACGAATTATAGCCGACGAAAATTTGGAATAGCCGACGAAAAAAATTTCGTCGGCTATTCAGTCAAAACTGGTAGTGCATACCTATACATAGTCAATGAATTGAACAAAACAATATAGCGTTTAAATATAGTAATATGACTAATATCATAGATGAAAATCAAGCAAACTTTACATGAAGATCAAAGATGATATAGCAGGAAAGGTTTTATATACTCACTACTGCAGATCAGGACTGAAGCGATGAAAAATCAATAAAGGAAAAAAGTTTCGTCGCTTCAACACATCCAAGTGACGAATATTGGACTCGTCGCTTCAAAAAAACCGAGCGACAAAGATTGGTCAACATTCGTCGCTTCAATAATTTCCAAACGACGAATATTGATATTTCGTCGCCTCAGTTTATAACAGAACCATTTTTTGGAAAAGTGAATTTCGTCGCTTGGAAATTATTGAAGCGACAAAGTTTACTGACTTCGTCGCTCGAATAAAAAACAAAGCAACGAATATTCGACAATCTTTGTCGCTTCATTTTTTTCATCTGCTTAAACACCAAACTATAGTTAAAAGCGAGACTTGGGTTTTCAATTAGCAAAGTAATCCCTTTAAACTAACTGACCGTTGGATGTCAAATGTTCGTATATTATGGTGCGCGGTTAAAATTAGGGATGGAACATGCGTCGTTTGATCGTCCAATCGTCGGAATAATTGAAAAAAATGCACTTTCTTCTTATAAATACTCTTTGACCGCTGCCCTCGGAAAACTTTCCTCCGCAACGGGCAGGGGAAGGTAGAAGGGCATGACCACGGGGTCGGGAATGTGGCAAGTTTGGACTTGATTAAAAGAATGAATCACAAAAACAAGTTTCAACGTAAATCCATATATGTAATCCATGTAACCTGAAAGTACACCGATTACATGGATTACCTGAAAATACACCGATCACTTTTAAACTCATCGTAAGCTTATTTTGTAGACCCAGTAAACTTGCCATCTTTCATGTGAACCACAAACCCAGGAGGAGTTGGAACATAGAACGTTCATGATGATTCTGGAATATAGACTTCTGGATAGGGAATCAATTTCGGCCCAACTGTAAGCAACTTGTCTCTGGTCGCTTTATCCTTGGCAGCAAGAACCTTGTCATTAGGGCATTCATGTGTTCTGTGCTGTTTATTGCTCTTACAAATGGAGCAATACTTCACTTTAAGCACCAGCATGCTCCCACCACAAAATGTACAAGCCCACTTATCCTCGTTAAACACATTACCACATCCACAAACTATTTCATAGCGAGGATCAAAAATTGCACCCTGTGGGAGATGGTGGAAGTAAGGACAATTAGTAGGGTGGTGTACCTTGTAACAAACACGACAAGGCGCATAAGGGCAATAAGAATAAGGGGGTGCTCCTTAGAGCACTCCTTGCAAAGCACACATGGTCTGTCGTCTTTATAAGGAACTTCATCCGGCACTGGTACTTCAACACGACTAGGAACTGTTTGATTGCAGTTCACCGTAGAACCCTCATTGTCAGGGCGTAATGGTCCATTGTTCATAGAAGCACCTTCAACAGCCACCACTCCTCTATACTCGTAACTGAAGTCATCAGAAGTATAGGTGCCTGTTTGTTTGTACTTCCGTTGTAAGATACCCATGAAAGAAAAGAAAATGACGCAGCGGGAAGTGTGGGGGGCTAGCAGAGTTAAGCCCTATAAAAGATTGAGAGTTTACAAGCGATAAACTTTTAGAGTAGAACTCTAGAATAATCAAGAAAATAAGAGAATATGATTCTATTGATCTAGATTATAAGCTAGGAGGTGCCTTATATATAGGGCACAAAACATAAACCTAATACACTTAGAAAACATAAACAACAATAATTAAACTAGGAAACCTAAATTTATACGAAATCATAAATATCGATATGGATTCTCTAAAGTTAGATGGGTGTAAATTTACGTACATTTCATAAAATTACAATCATTAATATAATCTAACGGTCTAATAATAACCACGTCAATTTAATAGGATTATTATTCTTTTTTCCCAAACCTTTCCGTTAACCGACATTAAAACTCTGTCTCTCTTGTCGACCTTGAGATGAACTCTTTAGGCCTTTAGGGTTTTTGCTCTATTCTGATATCTTTATATTTCAACAACTATACTCTGTTTGTCTAGCCTTTACAAGATCAATTACGGAAAAAAAGAATTTGATTTCATAATTGTCCATTCAATCAGATTGGATTTGATCTTGTTCTCATTCTTATGCTCCTTGATTTTATCTGTGTTCATATATAACATAGATGCAGATAATGGGTTCCATACAGATTAACCTTCTAATCATTGCTTTTCATTGTTATTAGTCATCCGTTTGCATTTATACAGCCCTATTTTTGAATCTTCGTTATCTCCTCATTTGATGATACAATGCCATATATTTGCATGAATGATTCTCATCGATCTGTAGAACATTTTCTTTGAGCCAATTATTGGCTAAAGATTCTAAAGTATTGATCATTAATTTGTTGGATATCTGTGTGTGGTGTTTTTCTGAACTATGCTTTCCAAATCCTTAATCACCAGGCATCTCTGCTTTCGTCTGGTATTTATTTGCATATTTCTATAAAATAACCTTTTTGCTTGACCTCTTGCACATTGTTGATTTCAGCTTCTGAAGAAATTGTATAATGAGGGATAGAATCCTGATGGAGATTATTATCCAAACACATTGTACATGCAAAACAACTTCATACACATATTACCTTATTTGTGTCATCGTTAGTATAGGACAAGTAGGGATCGTTCTATCCGGGGAAATCTAGGGCTTTCAATCACATAAAGCATTACAAAATCATATTGGGGGTTTGATATTTGAATCTAATACCTACTGAATTTTATGAAATTAAATCTAAATTATTATATACAATTGATCATCATCTTCACACACATAGGTTTGGCACAAAATAACTCAGCAATTTCGACAATAAACAATCATGACACACGGCAGCAAAGCATCATACAAACACTCGAACAGATTCAATTCCAATTCTAATTAGAGCTATTCGCGGTTCATCTAATCGTTAAGACTTCATAAGTATTTAGAATTAACTTCACGTTTAATCCTAAACATGGTACTAATCGGTTTAAAGACACTTCGCGTAGAAATTAAACACAAGAAGCACATAAGCACAGTAAGCCGAATCGGAGACATGCAAACATGTAATGGCGTCACTCATCATATTTGAACATGTAAATTTTCATGGTTATAGCCGCCCTATTTAAACAACCTAAATCACAACAACTTCGCGTATGATGCAATCTAAATTATTTTGGTATATAAAATCGGTACCTAAGGAGAAGCCACAAAGTCAGCCCTCAAGCACACAATTTGGGATGCACGAACTCATGAAAATTAATCAAATCCATACAAGTAATCATACAAAATTACTGCCCTAAATCACAATTCCATAATATCAAAGTTACTGTTCACAAAATAAAACATGAAGAAAACCAAAACATATAACAAAATTTCGGAAATCCAATGTTAAATACATAAAACCAAAACAAAATACAACCATCCATTCAATCTTCATAGACAAAGTATTGAATTTATACAGAAAATTACAATCCATGAGAGATGAGTAAATCACACTTTAAACAAAACCTTGAGAGGAATCGACAAAGGATGACTTGATGATGATGAACACTTGCAATCGGCAAGCTTGGTGAAGGTAAGATGGATTCGGCTATTGGAATTTTCTGTATAGGATTTTTGTGGGAATATTTTGGTAGAGTTTTGGCTTTGCTTGGGCATGAGAAGAGAGATGAATTTCTGTGTAAAAATTGTCCAATATATAGAGGCAAAAGGTTGGCTGCAACTAGGGTTCACAAAACCTAGTTTTTCTCAAACTTATCCTGCTGGCATATTTGACCTTCAAGTGAAGATTATGGAATATCTTTCTTTAGAAAATAGATATTGAGATGATTCCAGTTGGGTTGGAAACTAGACCCCCGTAGCTTTCCATTCATATAAGATTCGCCTTCTAATTCGAAGTGAGCTATCCGGGAGTCCGTGGAAGTTGAATGACGTGTACAGGAATTCTGCCGAATTTTATCAGGATTTGTTGCGATTTTCTTCCTCTATTTTCTGCCGAAAATTCCCAAGATAATGGCTTAATAATTGAGCAATATCTCTTTAGGTTTTTAATGAATTAATTCAGCCAAAAATCTTGCACAAAGGATGAAATTCAGTCCACATTCGTAAGCCAAATGCATGTAGAACTCGGTTTAGGTTTTCTTCTTTCGACAGACTTGACCTTTGTGCATTGAAACTGGCATAACTTTTTTCTCAGGATAGATGTTTCTGCGATTCTAATTGCATATGAAACTAGACACATAGAGCTTTCATCCATATAAATATCACCTTCAAATTCCTTGTGAATCGTCGGGAATAAATTCGAGAAGAACTGAAATCTGCTGAAGTTTTTGGATTTGCATCCGATTTGAACTTGTGATTCTTTACATCTTATTTTGCTTTGATTTCAGTGAATCCTTACCATGCTCAATCCTTTATGTGTCAACTGCATATGAGAGAAGAAAAATCTATCAAAAGTATTGTTTATGTTTTACAGATTCAATAAAACATCTCAGAGACTTTTCGAATAAGCTTTTGATAGATTTTTGTCCACATTCTTCAATTTAAGCACATTCTCACATTAAACACAACCAAAACTCAAGACTCAATTACATGGCTGTATCTTACAACAATAAGGGATAAGCATTGGATAAATGGGGGTAAAACCATATTAAGAACGTCGCATTTTATGCTCTTATCAAATCCTGAGGATGGGGTACGGTAGGCAGCATTATTATATCTCCGACAATGGAATTAGATAGTCAAATGTTTGGTGCGTCAGCTGTGAAGAGCAGTTGGAAAGCACGATGATTTCTGTGCTGACATTTTTGTGCTGGCCTCCTACTTGGTGGTCGGAAAGATGTTTAAGTGGAGAAGGAGCGCGTAAATGATCAAGAGGTTGCAGATATCTGATTAAACCTTAGTGTTGTCTTAGTATAGTTGGAAATATGACTTCAAATCTACTGTTGCTGCTTATTTTGCATCAGTCTAATGACATAGTTATCAGATTTAGTTGTCTGATTCTATTAGTCTTCTGATGGCATCAGATTCTACATTTCCCTCTGTAGGCCATTCCGGTTTCGAAGAAAAAGAAGTTGAAGATCAATTTTGATCGACCATTGGGAACTAGGAAGGTCTATGATGAGGACGGCAATTTAGTGGACCCACTTGCAAGGTTGGCTAGTCCCAGTGATCCCAGCATTCTTGATGGACTTCAAGGTATGTATTGATTCCTACATTAAAAAAAAAACAGAATGTGCTATGAAATAATTGGTTGATTCCACTACAATCGAGTGTCTGAACTTCTATATTACTGTGAGGTTGGTTTTTTTAGAATATTATTCTAGCCTCTTGATGCAGGAGCTGGTAATTAGATGGTTAGGAGATAGAAAAGAAGGGAAAATAGAGAATAGAGAGAAACAGAATAGAGGTGAAGCCAGATTGAGGATTAGGAGAGAACCAGGAGGAAGAGAGTAGATAGAGAGAACATAACACAAGGTAGAAGTTTATAATCTTTCAATCCAATCCCATCGTTTCATACTACAATGACTCCCATTTATAAGAGCTAGGTTGAATCTAAAACATATATGAACATAGGATTCTTAATACTTATAAGCTACCAAAGACAATAAACCCTAAAATAATCTAGAGCATAAAACATTCCTAAAGGCATTCGAAATATAACTGGATATTATGCATCCTAATGAATTTGAAAAATGTGGGATTTGGGTGGCATTGGTATCAAGTTAATCGCCTGAATCGGATAATACTTTTCTAAAAAGAACCAACCTCATAGCAATATATACAAGAATGAATATGAAAAATGTGGGATGATGGGAGCCGAAACTCACACTAATTTATTACCCTGCAAAATGTCATTGTTAGTATGGATAAGTAGGGATCGTTCAGTCCCGGGAAATTTAGGGTGCTCAATCTCAAGAAGTATTACACAATCATATGGGGGTTTCAAAGATGGAATTATCACTAATTTACGAAAAATAAAATAAAATAAAACCTAAACTAAATATATACACATGATCATCATCTTTCACACACATCACATCACACAAAACTCACATAACACATAACAAATCTCACATAGTATCAAGATAACAAATCGGCATGCTTTCAAATTCAACTTTAGTTCCAATTTAATTAGAGTCCTTCGTGGTTCATCTAACTAGTCAAAACTCCTTAATTATTTAGAACCAGCTTCGTGCGTAATCCTAAACATAGTGCTAATTGATTTAAAGACACTTCGTGTAGAAATTAAACCAAGAAACACATAAACACAATGAGTCGAATTGGAAACAAGTAACAAGTATGGCATCACCTCACCCCATTAACATGCATATTTTCTGAATTACTCTATCCCTTGGAACCAACACAAGATAAATCAACTTCGTGTATAACTTACCCATATTAAGTTCGGCAACATGAAGCATACACCCAAAGATCAACCCAGGCCTAGGCTGCCCTCAAACATACAACTTGTTGTGCATACGAATTCAGAAAATAAACCAAAGTATAAACAAGATTACATGCTATTTGTTATCCTTAAACCATGCTTAATTCGTTACATGTTATGTTCATAAATTAAACAAATAGAAAACCAAAACACATAACAGAATTTCGGAAATCCAAAGTAAAATTAATAAAACCAAATAAACATCCACAAATCCTTACAAACTTCATAGACAAAGTTAAGTAATTATACAGAATAATACAAGCCATGAGATAAGAGTGAATCACACTTTGATAAATCTTCAAATAAGGTTCGGCAAGGTGTTGATCCGATGGCAATGGATGGTGCGATCTTGAAGTATGATGAAGGTGGAATCGGCAAGTATTCTTCTTTGGATATGTGGTGCTATTTGGACAGAGTTTTGACTTTGTAAAAGTGAGAGAGAAGAGACATATTTTCTGTCCAAGAATCGGCTATATATAGAGGCACAAGAAGGAGGAGTTCGGCAACAAGGAGAAACCAAAACCGAATTGGACTTGTATTTCTTTTCTTACTCGGCAAGGCTTTGCATTCTTGGTCTTCAATTCTGATATTGGACTTCGATCAACCTTATTTGAATAGCATGGATATGTCCAATAAGTCTTTAGGTCCATAATATCTGATCCATGCTTCCCAAAATCCATTAGAAAGTTATCCCGATGCAACCGGGAAAATTGTTGTTTTCCTGGCAGAATGACCTTACTCCAGTAAATCCGGCATAACTTCCTCCTCGGAACTCCGATTGATGCGATTCCAAGTCCCAGAGAAACTAGACTCGTAGAGCTTTCCAACGGCATATGGAAAATTCTCTGGTTCCAAGCGATGTGTCCCACAGAAATTTCGAAAGTCAGGACACAGTCCCAGGAAAATCCTGGTAGTCCCTGGTGATCTTTGCTCAAACTGCCAAGTTGCAGCCATCGTTTGGATAACTTCCCGAACTCCAATTAATCTGAAATTTTGACACAACATACCTTAGCTTTCCAACTATATGGATACCAAATTTCATCAAATTTGGAAAAAGATAGGTCGGTTTAGTACGAATCTCAAAATCACGAAAAAGACATATTTTACTTTATTTCCAGATTTCTATACTTAGTCATTTTTCGGATTATTAAGCACATATTTCCAAAACTCTATCAAATTGACACTAAATTAAATTATGACTCTATCTTAGAACAATAAGGGTTAAACATTGGATAAATGGGGGTAAAAACACATTAAGAACGTCGCATTTTATGCGCCTATCAACTACCCCAAACTTAGCTTTTGCTAGTCCCTTAGCAAAACAAAATACAAGACTTTACTAAAACTACTACTGCTCCTAAATGATTGTCTCAGGATCTTTAAAACACATAGCTTTCAAGTTTACGCATTCTAATATAAGCACAAAAATTCCAAGCGTCATAGATAGTAATCATGATATGAATAAGTCAAAAGTGAGAAAAATAAGCATGTAAACATGTTAAGTTGATCAAATCCTCCTCACTATGCATACTCTCTTCTTTTCACACATGATTATGGCAATATTCACTCAAAGTATATGCAAGAGAACAGATTGTAAGGCAACAAATAGATTTCATATTTCATCAAATAAAAGCACTTTGTGAATAGTATTTTCTGGAAAATCTCATGTAACAATTATGTGCACGAATGGACCAAAACCATATGCTGACTCTTGAGAAAATCTCCACAATCAAAGTTTACCAATCTTAAGAATCATAAAAAGATCATAGGGGTGATAATGGGGTTAGACATAAGGAATTCGAATTTAGAATAGTGGTGATAACAATGTCACCAAGACTTAGCAAAGCTCAATACTCCTTATGACTTCAATTAAAGGGCTAAATTTCATCATGTTGGATGCAAACTTCATTCTTTTCTTTCCCAAAACATAGTGAACAAGGACAAAGGTCAAGTATAACAATAATGGACCTTCAAATGTCAAACAATCTCCAATTTCACAACAAGAACTCAATCCATGCTTTTTCTTTTCTTTTGTTTTGCCGAAATTTTTCTTTCTTTCTCTTTTTCTTTCGGATTCAAATTTTCTTTTTCTTCTTTTCCTGTCCGAATCTTTTCTTTTTCTTTTTGTTTCGGCAAACAAATATATATTTCATGCAATTGGATAAGTTCACCCCACACTTGCTTCAAATCATCACTCCAAATCACAATTCCACAATAAAATTAAGCTTTACCAAGTCTTGACAACAAGGGAAAGGATAAAACTATTTTAAGCTCAAGGGATGTTGTATCATGGTGATGAAAGAAAATGGCTAAATATAGGCTCAATGGGGTTAAAACTAAGGAGTCCCACGACGGGCACAAATTAGGCACATGCTTTGTTTGGCTTTGGTGGTAATCCTAGCAAGATCTTTTCAATCATATTCAGAATCATGGCATAGTTATGAACAATAGTCTCAAAATTCAACAAGAGCAAGTTCTAGCATACTAGAGTCCATCAAAAAGCTATAGCACATAATCATTGATTATTGCAAAGAACAATGAGATTTGAAAAATTTCTGCCCAATTATAATAACTCATGAAGAAAGCATATTGGCTCTAAAGCTCACATAGGATGTTATGGAATAAAATCAACTCAAACAAGCATGCTTCTTATAAATCAATCAAAATCTCACATATTCATACCAATTATAATATCCATGAAACTTACAATTTAATCTTATGATCATGCAAAACCATCATATATGCATTTAAAGATATAATCATCATAGACTTTAGGGGCACCTAAAACTCAAACAAAACAAAAATAAAATAAAAACAACGAAATTTTTTTTTTATATTTTTCTGAATTTTACGATTTTGTATTTTCTTTTCTTTTTATGACTCAAAACACATGACTCTAAACAAAAACAAATATGTGAAACGTGTATCCCTACCCTACACTTAGAAAATTACATTGTCCTCAATGTAAGCTAGAAATAATGTTGTAATTTCTAAGCATATGATAAAATTCACAAGTTCCACATTTATACAATTCAACCAAAAAGAGTTTAGGGATTTAGAAAATTCAAACTCTCGTTGATGGCTCCTTCACAATTTTGGTTGAAATGGATTGCCTCCCATGTAGCGCTTAATGTTTATAGTCTATTAGCCTAGACTCTTCTCCATGTTCATTCAGATCTTGGTGGTTCTTCAACGTCAATTTCCTCAAGTTGCTCTTCAAAAGGTTCATAATAAGGCTTAAGTCGATGACCATTCACCTTAAAAATTTTACCTGAGACTTCACTTTTAATTTCTATAGCACCATGAGCAAACACGTTAGTAACAATATAAGGACCAACCCAACGCGACCTTAACTTTCCATGAAATAATCTAAGACGAGAATGATATAACAAAATTTTTTGGCCAATTATATGCCCACAACGCATCATCAAGTCTGTCGCTCCAATCCTTCCTTGTTGGACCAACAGTTTTCTCCAATATTCGCTTGATCTCCGTATTCGATACTTCTGCCATTCCACTTGTCTGAGGATGATATGGCGTTGAAACCTTGTGAGTAACTCCATATCTCTTGAGCAAAGCCTCTATAGTTCTGTTGCAAAAGTGAGAACCTTCATCGCTTATAAGCACACGTGGTACTCCAAACTTAGAAATTATGTTAGTTCTCAAGAATCCTGCAACAACTTTAGAATCATTTGTCCTTGTGGCCTTCGCCTCACTACAAGAAAAAAGGGCTTTGCCGACGAAGAAAAAAAAAACGGCCGACGAAACACTTTTTTCGTCGGCTATTCCCAAGAATGGCCGAGGAAAATTTTTGTCGTCGCAAAAAAAAAAATTTCGTCGACTATTCCCATAGAATGGCCGACGATTTTTTATTTCGTCGGTAAAAATTAAAAATCGTCGGCTATTCTACAAGAATGGCCGACGATTTTTTCTTTCGTCGGCTATACCCCTATAATGGCCGACGATTTAAAGTTTTCGTCGGCTATACAAATTTAAGAAGAATGGCCGACGAAGTTGACAATTTCGTCGGCTATAAGTCTTTATATTTTCAGATCTGGTCAGAAGCTGCCCATTTCAAAAAAAAAAGGAAAAAAACGGGAGAAAGAATGAAAAATCTGTGGGTATTGTTGAAATCCGTCCTCTCTTACATTGTGGAGCTATATATAGGTACGTATATGTGTATATATGTTGATTTTGAGTTTTAGTTGAGTTGATTTTGAGTTTTAGTGATTTTGATATAGTAAGTGATTTTTTGTTTTGTTGTTGTTTTAGTGTTAGAATGTATGTATATATGTTGATTTTGAGTTGTAGTTGAGTTGATTTTCAGTTAGAGTATAATTATGTGTTTTAATTTAATAATGTTATTTTAATTAGTGTTAAAATATATATAAATATGTTAATTAATGGTTGTTGATAGTGTAATGAACTTAAATAATGGTTGTTAATTAATGGTATATATATATATGAGTTGATGTTGATGTTGATAATAATATATATTGTAATATATATATGTGTTAATTAATTTATTATTAATTAAAGTTATACATATATATTATTATCAGACTATATATGGATCGAGATAAGAGTTGGATTTCGCTTCCAAGGCATGACCGACGATACACTACAGGAGTTGTGGATTTTATGCAGTTCGTCGAGGAAAATGCAAAGGGGAATTACCATTATTGCCCGTGCAAGAAATGTAAGTGTCGCAGTGATATGTGTCGATTTCCGATTAGGACAGTATGGGAGCACCTAAAGAGTAATGGGTTTTGGCCGAAGTACACACGTTGGATATATCACGGTGAGCCATCATTAGATGGATCGCAAAATCATGGGCAGTATTTTGAGGAGGGCAGTAGTAGTACATCCAACGATCCAACAATGGCATTCGTCAACGACGTGTTTCCTTTTGAAAGCGGTGTACGTGGGGAACAATATATGCAGGACCCGGTGCAGCCGTTCCCACAAGTTGTCAACACTGCTGCCTTTGACAAGTACAACAAACTGATTGCATTGCAACAGACCCCTGTGTCTTCAAGTTCTGAGAAGACAGTTCTTCAAAGTGTGATGGAGGTAATGAGGATTAAAGTCGAGACAAAATCGACGATCAGGCAAGTGGATGAATATCTACAGTACACTTCTTCGTTGTTGGAGGAGGGTAATCGTAATCCTACCAATCACCGTAAGGTCCGAAGTATCCTCAAAGATCTAGGGCTTTCTTACATTAAGATCCATGCATGCGCATTTGACTGCGTTCTCTTCTGGGGTAAAGATGCAGAAGGGAATAACCTTGCTAGCCTTGACGCATGTCCGATATGTCAGTCTGACCGATATAAGTTGACGGGAGCAGGCAATAGGAAACCTGTGAAAGTGCTTCGGTATTTTCCGTTGAGAGATAGGCTTGAGCGGTTGTACATGTCAGAAACCACCGCAAAAGCCATGAGGTGGCACGGTGAGCGGGACGCGGGAGATGCAGATATCATGACACACATCTCTGACGGAGCGGCTTGGAAGCATATAAACAATGAGTTTCCTTATTTTGCGTCAGATGTCAGAAACGTTAGGCTCGGGCTCTCAACCGATGGGTTCAACCCTTTCGGCACCATGAGTCTTTCATACAGTATATGGCCGGTGGTTTTGGTACCTTACAACCTTCCTCCGTGGATGTGCATGAAGAAGGAATATAATATGTTGACGTTGTTGATTCCGGGGCCTGGTTACCCAGGGAAATGTCTCGATGTGTATATGAGACCATTGATTGAAGAGCTTAAGGTATTGTGGGACGTTGGTCATCCCACTTTTGACAAGTACAAGCAGGAGACGTTCCAGATGCATGCCATGGTTATTGGTACCATCAGTGATTTTCCTGCTTATGCGATGTTGTCGGGCAGCGTTGTTAGGGGATACAAGGCTTGTCCAGAGTGCCTCAGCGATTATGGGAGCACCCCTCATTGCAACAAGATATGCCGAATGGGTCATCGTGTGTTCCTTCCGGCGGATCACCACTGGCGTTACGAGTCCGCCGCATTTGATGGAACCGAAGAACACGGCCGTGCTCCCAGAAGATGGACAGGAAGAGAAATTTTAGCAAGACTTAATGAGTACGATTTTGGGCCCCTCAGCAATCATCCCGATATTGTAGCGGAAATACCTGAAAGGCCTGAGGAGTACAAATTCTGGACACATAGGAGCATATTGTGGGAACTCCCATACTGGTGTGAGTTGCTGATCCGTCACTTCCTAGACGTTATGCACATAGAAAAAAATGTTTCTGAAAGTGTGGTGGGCACAACGCTGAACTTGGAGGGGATGACGAAAGACGGTCATAAGGCTCGCACTGATCTGCAAAACATGAATATCAGAAAACCACTATGGTTGAAACAAGGGAAGAGAAAAATGCCTCAAGCTCCTTACACCGTCAAGCCTGAGCATAAATCAGAAATTTTCCATTGGATAAGTCGGGCCAAGTATCCTTCAGGCTTTGCTGGAAATATAGCCAAGTGTGTCAACAGACAATTCAACAATCTGTACGGGTTGAAAAGTCATGACAATCATATCCTGCTACAACGTCTCTTCCCTGTTTTCATTCGACCGTTCCTTCCCCGTCACGTTGTGGAGTCGTTAGTAGCGTTGGCAAGATTTTTCCAGAAGGTATGCACACGGGAAGTGAGAAAATCTGACCTCCGGGAAATGCAACAAGACATCGTTCATATCATGTGTAAATTTGAGATGATATTTCCTCCAAATTTTTTCGACATCATGCCTCACCTCATGATCCATCTTCCTCGGCAGTTGTTGCTTACCGGTCCTGTGCACTTCACTTGGATGTATCCGATGGAAAGGTACGTATTTTACAACTTATGTTAATTTCCTCATCAATATGTGTGATATAGTGTTAATGTATTATCATAACACTTTAAAAACTTGATTTATAGGCAACTTGGACAATACGGTGGTTTTGTCCAAAACAGATCCGCACCAGAAGGATGTATAGCTGAAGCATATATTGCGCACGAGTGCGTCACCTACATGAAGCTGTATTTCGGAGCGTTATAGAAAAGCATACAGGAAGATGTACCGTCACAGTTCAATCTTTCCATACTCTCCGACGATGTTGTACTCGGTGGAAACATGCCAGTTTCCTACAAGTTGAAAGATTATGAGGTAGCCATTGCACATTGGTGGGTACTAATCAACTGTCCAGAAGTTCAGTTTTGGAAGGACATACATCTACGCTGTGAAGGAGTAGCAGGTGATCTCGATTACCACAACCAGACATTCGCAGAGTATTTCGGCCGCTGGGTACGTACCTTTAACACTATTCTATACGTGTTCATATATTATTGTGTATATTTATTCATATTTATAGTTGATTCTGATGGTTGCAGATGGACCTTATTGAAAATGATAATCACCCAAATTGGTCGCACGAACTCAGACTTTTAGCGAGGAGGCCGGTCTATTCAAAAGTTTATGCGACGTGCAAGGTGAATGGTGTGTTATTTCGATGTGAAGACAGAGACCTCAGACTGAAAACACAAAATTCAGGGGTTATGGCACATGGTGGGGATGGTGGAGTTGACTATTACGGTGTTCTTCATTCAGTTGTGGAACTGCATTACGGGGAAGGCATGAAAGTGTACCTTTTCAAGTGTAGATGGTTTGACACACGGCCGCAGAGCATGAAAACCGATCAATACGGCATAAGTTCTGTGAACACTAGTACATCATGGTATGAGGACGACCCGTTCGTTTTAGCCACATGGGTGAAACAAGTGTTTTATCTTGATGATCTCGCCAAGGGTGACCCGTGGAAAGTAGTCAACACTATCCACCATCGCAACATTTACCGGGCGTCTACACTTGGAGTGGCTGAAGAGAACGAGGAAGGGGGCACCGCGTATCAAGAGCCCAACTCAAACGGTATTCCTGACTCCTCTTTTATTCGCCTAGACACGCCGGTGCGAATTCGACGTGAAGAGCCACTGCTTGTTGATGTTGATCCAAATGAAGAAACTAACGAGGACTCTAGTGGTGAGGAAAGACATAGATTACCCCTATCGAGCAATTCAGAAACCGAAGAAGACTCATCCGATGATTCCGATTACAATCCGACGGATTAAGTAATTTAAATGATGTAATCCGTTCATTTGTAATCAACTCATTTCTAATGAACGGGCGTGGGGATGAGCCTCCCAGCTAAGCTGGGTTCCAAACCCCTTAAACAAAAATTTGAAATATGTTGACTGTTGAATTTCTGGTTTTTTATGTTCAATTTTGGTTATATGTGAACAGGACATCGGAATAGGAGAGGTGTAAAACCACTGATTTTTTTGGTTTTTTTTTTCAGAGAATAGCCGACGAAAAATGCATTATTTCGTCGGCCATTACAATAATGGCCGACGAATAATGAATTTTTCGTCGGCTATACGTACAATGGCCGACGAAAAATTCTTTATTCGTCGGCCATAAGTTTTTTGAAAAATAATGGCCGACGAATAATGAATTTTTCGTCGGCTATACGTAAAATGGCCGACGAAAAATTCATTATTTCGTCGGCCATAAGTTTTTTGAAAAATAATTATTTTATTTTTGACTGAAAACGACAAAAGAATAGCCGACGAGTACTAGGTTTGATTTCGTCGGCTATGATTAAAATAAAAAACAAAAAAATTCAGCTTCCATTTTCTATCACTATCGACAAACCATTGCTTCATCCTTCAAATGCAAATGTGTCGTGAAATAAGATATGACCGAAATATTGAAAAACGTCTACGGTTGAAAAATGAGAAGATTCCGACAAAATCTGTGTGCCGAATGATGCGGTTAGCTGTTTTTTACTTCCGTTTTCCTATGGGTAGCCTGACGGTCGGTAAATATTTTGATGAAAATTTTTATACGATTAGTTGCGTCTCATCGATCTGAAACTATTCTATGTTGAAGGTTAGGCCAAAAAACGTCATTTAGACGGGCCAATTTCCGTTTTAAAGCGTTTAGAAGTTTGACTTTGCAGTTTGACCGTCCCGATCGAGCCTTTAACGTTGTCAGATGTAGTTGGATTTTTTTTCATACATGTTTTTAATCTTAACGGTGATATCTGACGGTTGGAATAGATTTTTCAAACTTTTAGATTCAAAATCGGAACATATGCACTACTGTTCCTTAACTTGTTTACTAAGTGTTTAAGTGAATGTATAGTTTCAAATAGTTACTATACGTAGACTCTTCAAATGCAAATGTGTCGTGAAATAAGATATGACCGAAAATACGTCTACGGTTGAAAAATGAGCAGATTCGGACAAAATTTGTGTGCCGAATATTGCGGTTAACTGTTTTTTACTCCCATTTTCCTATGGGTAGCCTGACGGTCGGTAAATATTTTGAGGAAAATTTTTATACGATTAGTCGCGTCTCATCGATTTGAAACTATTCTCTGTTGAAGATAAGGCCAGAAAACGTCATTTAGACAGGCCAATTTCCGTTTTAATTTATAGGGTTTAGAGGTTTGACTTCGTAGTTTGACCAAACGTTTAGCTGACGAAATACTTTATTTCGTCGGCTAAACTCTTGCGATCCGCTTATTGTCCGCCGTTGGATGGCTGAGATCCAACGGCTGTGATTTTCCAAAGTATAGCCGACGAAATATTAAATTTCGTCGGCTAAACCCTAGTGATCCGCGCCTTTTCATTGTCCGCCGTTGGATGGGGGAGATCGGACGGCTGTTGAGCGCCTAAACTATAGCCGACGACATTCAAACAATAGCCGACGAGTTATATATTTCGTCGGCTATTCTTAATTATAGCCGACGAATTAAAGTATTTCGTCGGCTATGCTTAAGTATAGCCGACGAAATATTTTTAATTCGTCGGCTATACTATCGGGTATAAGTTTGTTGCAGCCGAACCCTAGCCTCCATTTGCTGCATTTTTCCAAATTCTCCATCCGATCCAGCGCCGCTCACCTCGTCGTCCTCCTCCCTCTTCCTCCTCGAATCGGGCAACCCCCTCCTCCCTCTTGCTCCTCCAATCCGGCAGCCTCCCTCTTCCTCCTCCAATCCGGCAGCCTCCCTCTTCCTCTTCCTCCTCCTCCCTTCCATTTTCAATTCGGGGCAGTAAGTTTTTTTTTTTCATTTATGTTAATTAATGTTAATTTAGATATAATTTAGGTATTTATGTTAATTTAGGTATAATTTAGGTATTTATGTTATTTTAGGTATAATTTACGTATTTATGTTAATTTAGGTATAATTTACGTATTTATGTTAATTTAGGTATAATTTACGTATTTATGTTAATTTAGGTAAATTTTAGGTATTTATGTTAATTTAGATAAATTTTAGGTATTTATGTTAATTTAGGTAATTGTTTTCAAATTTATTTTAATTGTATAATTTATGTGTAATTGTATAATTTATACGTATAAATTGGTTTTTTTAATTATATAAATTGATAACTTAATTGTATAATTTAGCTTAATTATATATATAGCTTAATTATATTTAATTAGAATTTGTTATTTAATATAATATAATTTAATATGTTAGTATATAAATTGTTATATTAAAATATGTTAGTATTATTGGTTATTATATTAATTAGAATTTGTTATTTAATATAATATAATTTAATATCAATTAATGTGTTAATGTCTCGGGCTTTAGATGGCCGATGCATTAAGAAACCTATTCGGAGGCCGTCGTGGCGGCAGATCTAGAGGTTCTAGAAATTCCGGCAGTTCCGCAGACTCCGAGAGGACCGGTAGCCAGCCTGAGAGGACCACCAGCCAGCCGCGGAGGAGTGTAGATTCATCCCAGCCGCAGAGGACTGTGGATGCAGACCAGCCGCGACGGAGTGTGAGTTCTCGGCACCAAACCTTTCTCCAGGCGGGGCGGCCGTCGAGCACTTCACTTCCGCGTGTCGGTCCTTCCGTAGCTCCGAGGTTTAGTCGGCAGCTATTTCACGAGGAGATAGCTGCCGACGTTCCTCAGGTTCGTATGCCTGAGGTTCATCGGGAGCCGATGCCGAGTCCGACTCAGTCTGCTGGTGACTCGACTGAGGCTCCTACTCTCCCAAACCAGCTATTCCTCCCGTACAACATTCCGGCGATACCGGAGGTCGACTATCAGGGTGTGCCCATATGGCCTGATATGCCTCAGTACGTGAGTGCTGCAGAGGCATACCAGCAGCAGCCATTTGAGGACCCTGACCACCTTATTTCGGTGAGGAGAAAAGGGAAGTCGACAGACGAGTCATCCACTTCAGGTAACATTTCATTTTATTAATTAAATGTTTTATTAAAATTAACGCATTAATATTTAATTTTATTAACCAATCGTCGTTTTTGTGATAGGGACAGCCGCTAGCAGTTCACGGAGGAATACGAGAGGTGTCATCTGTTTTGACACGCTCAGGAAAACTGTTGAGCGCAGCGGCAGGATCCAGATCAACGAACCTCCTAATCAGGAGGTTTAGGGGAAGAAAAAACGCGACTACTCGGGTTGCGTGGGGTCAGTGATTAGGGATAGAGTCCCTATGTTGTGGACCGGTGGGCTGATGTGCCCCAAGAGATCAAGAGGGAGGTGAACAACGCCGCGTCGGTGAGTAATTTAAAAAATTTAATTTATTTATCGTAATATTTAATAACTTTCGGTATTCTTACAATTGTAAAACTAATAAAATATTATGTTTCAGACATTCTTCGAGATTGCCGAACACAGGCGGGATTGGGCGGACACCCAGCAGAACTCGAGGTACGTTTGTTTTTATGATATTATAATTATCTTATAATTATTAATATTTTATGATATTAATAATATTTCTAATGCACTTTTGTTTTTTTCGTAGGTTCAAAGAGTGGAAGAACGAGCTGCGTTCCCACTATAACGAGTACGACCACCTTGGTCGTATGGGCACTCCCAGGGAGTTCGTGTTCCGGGAGTACGAGTGGCGTTGGTTGAAGACAGTAGACTTCAACAACCCAGTTATGCAGGTAAATACTAAACTTCAGTAAAAATGTTTATTTTGTTAATATTTTAATTATTAGTTTAATTATTTTATAATTATTACATTAATATTTTCTGATGCATTTTTCTAATATTTTATTATTTGTTTGAAGGAACGGTCTCGGATAAACTCTGCGAACCGCCGCCGGAACACAACCCCCCATCATGCTGGTTCACGGCCGTTTGCACAGTATCAGGAGGAGGCGCTCAGAGATCATCCTGATAGCAACCCGTACGTGGAGACGTTCAAGATTGTTTATCCACAAGCGACAGAACAGCTCGTAAGTCGTTCATTACAATTTTAAAATTTTAATTATTAATTTTACTTAATTATATATTTGTTATAATATTAATTTTTTTTCCCGTCCACTTAGGAGAGGGTCAACCGGGCCGAAGAAGAGGTGTTCCAGCAAGTAGTTCGGGAGACACAACCGAACATTTCCGAGGCAGATCTGGAAGAAGCCATGCTCCATGTCGACCGGTCCAGTGTCCAAACGGCAGCGAGGATGTTCCCAAACCGGACAAACAACTTCTACTGCCGGGGTTTGGGAAGTTCTGGACTAGGGCTTCTGAAGACCACTAAGGGAGGTCAAAAGAAGGGAGGCGGGGAGAGCCAGCATATGAGGGGGGAAGTGCAGCGATTGGCCGCAGAATTGGCGACCTCGTCCCAGACAGTACAGGAGCTGCGCCGCAGCACACAACAGTATCAGGAGGAGATGCGCCGCAAAACACAGCAGTATCAGGAGGAGATGCGCCGCAGATCACAGCAGTATCAGTTGGATGTGGCCGGTTGGCATGCCGAATGCGAAAGAATTCGGCAACACAACTACGACGGCCAACAAACCTGGTGGTATGAGATGTTCGAGGCACAACAACAAGGCCTTCCACCCCCGCTCCCGTTTCAGCGGTTAGCGGAACCTCCAATGCCTCAACCTCCCGAGTTCGGTCACTAGGATGACGAGCCTGATGGAGAGCAGGATGCTGGGGATGACCTGCTGGACTTTAGTGGCTTAGGTGATGATTAGGGTTTAGGGTTTATGTATATTAGAACGAATTTAATAAAAATGGTATTTAGACGTGTTTCTTGTTAGTGCAAATGCATGGACTGTTTTTGTGATTTGCAGGTTGCTTGGGATGGTAATTTAGAAAATAATTTAATTTTTTTTCCCCAAATGTAAGAATAGCCGACGATTTTGGCATTATTTCGTCGGCTATAATAACTATAGCCGACGAATTTTACCTATTTTCGTCGGCTATAAGTTGTATAGCCGACGAAATTTGCATTATTTCGTCGGCTATAACTAATTAATGCCTATTAAATATTAATATATTTCGAGGAAATAGCCGACGAAAATTTACAGAATCATCGGCTATTGTTTTCAACCAATAGCCGACGAAAATTTATTAATTCGTCGGCTATTGTTAACAACCAATAGCCGACGAATTAATAAATTTTCTTCGGCTATACTTACTGAATTTCGTCGGCCATACTCGAAAATACCCGACGAAATTCGTCGGTAATTTGTCCCAGGTTTGGCCGACGAAAAATATTTTCGTCGGTAAAGTCGTCGGCCATACTCTACTATAGCCGACGAATTCGTTTGTTTCGTCGGCCGTTAGTATAGCCGACGGGGTTGTTCCGACGACGTATAGCCGACGAAAATTTCGTCGGCAAATAGTATAGCCGACGAAAAATAGCCATAGCCGACGAAATTTTTTTCGTCGGCCATACTTTCGGATCTGGTAGTGCCTCCACCCACTTAGAAACATAATCAACCGCCAATAAGATATAAAGAAAGCCTTTGGATGAGGGAAAAGGTCCCATAAAATCAATACCCCAGACATCAAATATTTCAACAACAATTATAGGGGAAATGGGCATTTGATCTTTTGAACCAATATTACCTGTTCTTTGGCATCTATCACATGTCATACAGAATGTATAAGCATCTTTGAAAAGTGTTGGCCAAAAGAATCCACAATCCAATACCTTAAGGGCTGTCCTCTTAGGTCCAAAGTGACCTCCACACGCCTCAGAGTGACAAAAAGCAAGGATCGGCCTATGCTCTTCTTGTGGGGACACAACGTCGAATGATTTGATCACTACAATGCTTCCAAAGGTATGGATCATCCCAAATGTAGTGTCTCGCCATTTTTTTAATCCTTGTCTTGATAGCCTGCGAAAATGTACTAGGAAAAGTCTTAGTAACTAAATAATTCACAATATCGGCATACCAAGGTGCGTGTGTCTCCAAACGAAAAAGCTGCTCATCTGGAAAAGACTCATGCAAAGGCAACGTCTCTTCCTCTTTCACAATTCTGCTCAAGTGGTCTGCTACCACATTCTCACTTCCCTTTTTGTCTTTGATTTCGATGTCAAACTCTTGGAGTAAGAGAATCCATCGAATCAAACGTGGCTTGGCATCTTTCTTCTTCATTAAGTACCTAAGGGCTGCATGATCTGAATAAACAATCACTTTAGAGTTCAAAAGATAAGAACGAAATTTCTCTAAAGCAAAAATAACAGCCAACAATTCTTTTTCAGTGGTGGAATAATTTAATTGAGCATCATTCAAAGTTCTAGAGGCGTAGTATATAGCATTCGGCCTCTTCTCTTTTCTTTGTCCAAGAACTGCTCCAACGGCATAGTCTGAGACATCACACATGAGCTCAAATGGCAAGCTCCAATCAGGTGGGGCCATAATAGGGGCCGACGTCAATAGCTCTTTGAGCTTGCCGAAACCTTCTTCACACTCCTTACTCCACACGAATGGTACATCTTTCTGCAAAAGAGAACACAAGGGTTTTGCCACCAAAGAAAAGTCTTTGATGAACCTCCTATAGAAACCTGCATGGCCAAGAAACGAATGTACCTCCCTCACAGTTGTGGGGGAGGGTAAGTTAAGCATAATATCAATCTTAGCCTTATCAACCTCTATTCCCTTTTCAGAAATTATGTGACCTAAAACTATTCCTTGATTAACCATAAAATGGTATTTTTCCCAATTCAAAACAAGGTTAGTTTCAACACATCTTTCCAAGATCAATTCCAAATTTTCCAAACATGTATCAAAGTTTTTCCCATAAACACTAAAATCATCCATAAAGACTTCAATAATATTTTCAATAAAATCTAAAAATATGGAGTACATACAACGTTGGAACGTACCTGGTGCGTTGCATAAACCAAAAGACATACGTCGATAGGCAAACGTACCAAAGGGACATGTGAACGTTGTCTTTTCTTGGTCATCTGGATGGATGCAAATCTAATTGTAACCACTATACCCATCCAAAAAGCAATAGAACCTGTGACCAGCTAGTCTCTCAAGCATTTGATCCATAAAAGGTAAAGGCATGTGATCTTTGCATGTAGTAGCATTCAACTTTCTGTAGTCGATAAACATTCTATGACCTGTTACCAATCTCTGAGGCACAAGCTCATTCTTCTCATTCTTTACCACAGTAACTCCACTCTTTTTGGGTACAACTTGGACAGGTGAAATCCATTGGCTATCCGAGATAGGATAAATGACGCCACAATCTAACAATTTGATCACCTCGTCCTTCAAAATCTTCATCATTGGTAGGTGAAGACGTCTCTGCGCTTCACGTGTTGGTTTGACTCCTTCTTCTAACAAGATCCTATAAACATAAGTGGTAGGGCTTATTCCCTTGATATCCGCCAAGGTCCAACCTATGGTGGTTTTGTTCCTCTTAAGCACATCAATCAATCTCTGCTCCTGCTGCTCATTCAGCTTTGATGACACAATCACTGGTAGAGTATCATCGTCTCCAAGATATACATACTTCAGATTATCAGGTAGAGCCTTAAGCTCTAATTTTGGGGCCTGCTCCACAAATGATAACAATTTATTAGTGCTAATTGGAATTGACGTAATCTTACCACTTTTTAAACGAGGGACTGCCTCTAATTCGGCAACAACAAATGCTATGCTCGGCTCAAGTTCAAGCCGAGCCTCTCTCTCACTCGTCCCTTTCTTTATTTCGTCAATTCCTGCCCCCATTTCAATAGCTAGTTGTTATTGATCCATAGTCTCTGATAAAACCTGTACAAAAGAATCAACAACATCAATAGCATAGCAAGGTTTTAAATCAGAAACCGGATACCTCATAGCTTCAAAAACGTTGAAGCTTATCACTTCACCATCAAATTCCATGGTGAGATTTCCCTCAGCAACATCAATCTTAGTTCTTGCTGTTCTCATAAATGGTCGTCCCAACAGAAGTTGAGTGGAATTAAGGGACGACTCCTCCATATGAAGCACATAAAAATCAGCAGAAAATATCAGATTATTTACCTGCACAAGAACATCCTTAACATATCCCTCAGGATACTTGTTAGACCTGTCAGCCAATTGTATAATCACATTGTCTTTCTTAAGCTCTCCTAGACTTAGAGACTTGTACACATTATAAGACATCACATTAATTGAAGCTCCTAAGTCTAGCAAAACGTTAGAGAAACAAGATTGACCAATAATACATGGAATTGTAAAACTGCCAGGATCTTTCATCTTTGGAGGAAGTTTCCTCTGAATAACAGCCGAAACTGTTTCACTCATCTTTACCACTTGCTCCTCCCGTGTATGCCTCCTTGTTGTACAAAGCTCTTTCAAAAACTTAGCATACCTTAGAATCTGTTTGATGCATTCAAGTAATGGTATATTCACCTCCACTTTTCTGAAAATGTCAAGCACTTCCTCATCCGATTTCTCCTTGTTTGATTTAGCAAATCTAGATGGAAAAGGTAGACACGAAGATTGGTTAGCCTTAACTAAACCACTAGAGTTAGAATCATTTACCTTTTGTGCTTCTTTGTTTGAGGTGGCGGGATCTTTTTCTAAGTCTCTTTTCTTCATGATCTCGAGATCCTCCTTAGTCACATTAGAATCGGCCTCATCCTTGCCGTGAGCAGTCCTCTCGGCCTCTTCCTCATCATCATTCATGTCACTCTTCTTCTTTGGTTTTGGTCCCTCAAAATTCTTACCACTTCTTGTGATAATAGCTTGAGCTTGCTCCTTCTTAGGGTTATTGATCACATTAGAGGGCAGCTTTCCTTGCTCTCCAAATTGTCCTATAAAATCCACAACCTGCCCCATTTGATTCTTGAGCTCGGTTATGTCCTTGGCATTAATTTGTTTGCTGCCCCACCAACAAAGCTTGAGTGGCGGTGTTCAGTTGGCTTTGCCCCATAGTTAAAGACTTCAACAATTCATCATAATTAGTGGGGGTTGCCGGCGGAAAATATGGTTGAGGAGGCTGCATTTGTGCTTGATAAGGAGCTTGAGGTCTTGCCACAAATTGCCCTCTAGGTTGATAGGCATTCGGTTGAGCTTGAGCAGGTTCCGGACGAAGCACGTTCTCATTGTTAGACCATCTAAAGTTTGGATGATCTCTATACCTTGGATTGAAGGTGTTGGAGTAAACATTCGGACGTTGCTACCCTTGTTGGAAACCTACAGCATTAAGATCCTCAAAGTCTCCATTTTGTGCCACTTGAGGACATTGATCGGTTGCATGCTCCTCCGTACATACCCCACAAACTTGAGCATTTTGCTTCTTCATTAGTTGTGCCATCATGTTCGAAAGTTTGTCAACTTTCTCCTCAAGTGCCGAATTGGTCTTGGTCTCATGCACTTGCCTTGGCTTGTTCTGAGGCCCAAATTGCTGATTCTTCAAGGCTCTCATCTCCAACAGATTGGTAGCATCAACGTTACCCTTTTCAAGAAAAGATCCTCCAGCAGCTGAATCAAGAAACTCCTTGTCAAAGTCACGCATCCCTTCATAGAAATATTGTAAGAGAAGTCCTTCACGGATGCCATGTGCTGGACAAGATGCAATAAGAGCCTTAAAACGCTCATAGTAGTCATAGAATGGTTCATCATGAGCTTGCTTGATTCCAGTGATTTGTGCTCTCAACTGAGTTACTCTAGATGCTGGAAAATACTTGAGTAGAAATTGGTTTACCATTGAGTTCCATGATGTGATACGACCTGAAGGCACAGTGAACAACCATGTCCTCGCCTTGTCTTCTAGTGAAAATGGAAAAGCTCTCATCTTCACATGCTGCAAATCTGCTCCTTTTGGACACATGGACTCACAAGTAAATTGGAATTATTGCAAGTGAGCATTAGGGTCCTCACCAGCTAATCCATGAAACTTAGGCAACTCATGCATAAAACCGCTTCTTAACTCGAAATCCTCCGACTTGCCAGGTGCAACGGCCGGATAGGTAATGTTAGAAGGCACCATGCCTCCATTAGCTCCAGTGACATGCCCATTCTGTTCTCTAATTGATGCCATCGGTGGTGGTGGATCAGGTAAATCAAAGTTCAGATAAGTAGCTGAGAGGGGACTATGAAGTAGCTCAAACTCTGGATCTTCGTGAAACAATGGATTGAGTTCACACGAAGCTTCAGATGGGAATGGTGATGGGGGTGCAACACGTTCAAAGAGTGATGAAGTAGGTGATACGCATTGATGCTCTGGTGATGGTGAAAGTGCTTGACGTAGGGTTGCTGGCAACTCTAGATCGTATATCTCTCCAATTCGATACAAACGGCCTCTAATGTCTCGTGACCAACTGGACATCTATGTACCTAAAATTTTGAAGATCAAGTGTTTAGGCAATGAATTCAAAAAGAAAAACAAAAGTATAAAGAGTGTATGGTTCGAACAAAGTTAGAAGAATAAATGTTAGTAGAATTTCAATCTGTACAAATGTATCAAACGAAATAAGTATAAAAAAGAATTAAGAGTATGAATGTAACACACGAATTGTACAAATATAAGCTTCACAAAAATTCACAAGTATCACACAAGAATAATCTATATATTACACACGAAAATGTACAAGTATCACACAAATAGGGTAATCGGTTTCTAGCTCTTAAAAATTTTTCGAAACATGTGAGATTGCCGAACCTAGAGTCTAATTTCTTTTATTCACACAACTTTAAAATTCGAGGTACGTGGAGCAGAGGAGATAACAGTGCAATGGACTGATGCAGCCCCTGGTAGTATCATGCTTAATCCGATATACCTCAAAAGTTAAAGACGAATTGAGTTGAAGAAAATAGATCACATATGTCAAGTTATTTTCTAGCGTCTAAAGTGAGGTGATGCTTCGGCACAAGCTGTTGTCTAGTTCGAACGTGTTCCACTTTTCAAAGGCGGTGTTGTTAAGATTCACGGAGAGCGAACTCCCTTTAGGATCCAGGCAGGTCTCGTTATTGGTAACCACAGAGAGCGAACTCTCTATCGACTCACACACCTAGAATGAACATCAGTCTGTGGGCCTTGAGATCCAGTTTTACAAACCTGAGAACCAATCAATGAAAATAACTTGCCCTTTACTTTGTAAAACAAACTCGGGTCACTAGCGGTCTACTAATGTTAGTCAAAGCCGCCCTCAACTTCATAAAAATGGATCTGCCAAAGCATCGCTCGTATGCGTGGGGGGCCAACGATGGACTAATTCCAACATTGAGCAGAGCCTGTTTCCCAATCTACATAAAAGACGGATTTTCTATGGCATCATTCGTATGAAGGGTTAAGGCTAAGACCAACAAAAGCGGCTTCACCTACATGTTACACTTTAGAAACTACAAAAAACTAAAACATACATAACACTATCAACTTCCTAGAAATTTATCTAAGTATTACAAGAATTCCTCACATATTCATCACATATTTCGGCAATCATCAAAAACCAAAAATGAAAACTCCTACTTACTATTACAATTCCGAAAAATCCTATTATACACATATCCCAAAAACTAAGAGAAAAATTATACACATCCGAAAATATACAATAGTACAAAGTAACACTTCATGAATCAAAACTTTTAATCTCTCCGGCAACGGCGCCAAAAATTGATGGGAGCCGAAACTCACACTAATTTATTACCCTGTAAAATGCCATCGTTAGTATGGATAAGTAGGGATCGTTCAGTCCGGGAAAATTTAGGGTGCTCAATCTCAAGAAGTATTACACAATCATATGGGGGTTTCATAGATGGAATTATCACTAATTTACGAAAAATAAAATAAAATAAAATCTAAACTAAATATATACACATGATCATCATCTTTCACACACATCACATCACACAAAACTCACATAACAAATAACAAATCTCACATAGTATCAAGATAACAAATCGGCATGCTTTCAAATTCAACTTTAGTTCCAATTTAATTAGAGCCTTTCGTGGTTCATCTAACTAGTCAAAACTCCTTAATTATTTAGAACCAGCTTCGTGCGTAATCCTAAACATAGTGCTAATTGATTTAAAGACACTTCATGTAGAAATTAAATCAAAAAACACATAAACACAATGAGTCGAATTGGAAACAAGTAACAAGTATGGCATCACCTCACCCCATTAACATGCATATTTTCTAAATTACTCTACCCCTTGGAACCAACACAAGATAAATCAACTTCGTGTATAATTTACCCATATTAAGTTGGGCAACATGAAGCATACACCCAAAGATCAACCTAGGCCTAGGCTGCCCTCAAACATACAACTTGTTGTGCATACGAATTCAGAAAATAAACTAAAGTATAAACAAGATTACATGCTATTTGTTATCCTTAAACCATGCTTAATTCGTTACATGTTATGTTCATAAATTAAACAAGTAGAAAACCAAAACACATAACAGAATTTCGGAAATCCAAAGTAAAATTAATAAAACCAAATAAACATCCACAAATCCTTACAAACTTCATAGACAAAGTTAAGTAATTATACAGAATAATACAAGCCATGAGATAAGAGTGAATCACACTTTGATAAATCTTCAAAGAAGGTTCGGCAAGGTGTTGATCCGATGGCAATGGATGGTGCGATCTTGAAGTATGATGAAGGTGGAATCGACAAGTATTCTTCTTTAGATATGTGGTGCTATTTGGACAGAGTTTTGGCTTTGTAAAAGTGAGAGAGAAGAGATATATTTTCTGTCCAAGAATCGGCTATATATAGAGGCACAAGAAGGAGGAGTTCGGCAACAAGGAGAAACCAAAACCGAATTGGACTTGTATTTCTTTTCTTGCTCGGCAAGGCTTTGCATTCTTGGTCTTCAATTCTGATCTTGGACTTCGATCAGCCTTATTTGAATAGCATGGACATGTCCAATAAGTCTTTAGGTCCATAATATCTGATCCATGCTTCCCAAAATCCAATAGAAAGTTATCCCGATGCAACCGGGAAAATTTTTGTTTTCCCGGCAGAATGACCTTACTCCAGTAAATCCGGCATAACTTCCTCCTCGGAACTCCGATTGATGCCATTCCAAGTCCTAGAGAAACTAGACTCGTAGAGCTTTCCAACGGCATATGGAAAATTCTCTGGTTCCAAGCGATGTGTCCCACAGAAATTTCGGAATTCAGGACACAGTCCCAGGAAAATCCTGGTAGTCCCTGGTGATCCTTGCTCAAACTGCCAAGTTGCAGCCATCGTTTGGGTGACTTTCCGAACTCCGATTGATCTGAAATTTTGACACAACATACCTTAGCTTGCCAACTATATGGATACCAAATTTCATCAAATTTGGAAAAAGATAGGTCGGTTTAGCACGAATCTCAAAATCACGAAAAAGACATATTTTACTTTATTTCCAGATTTCTATACTTAGTCATTTTTCGGATTATTAAGCACATATTTTCAAAACTCTATCAAATTGACACTAAATTAAATTATGACTCTATCTTAGAACAATAAGGGTTAAGCATTGGATAAATGGGGGTAAAAACACATTAAGAACGTCGCATTTTATGCTCCTATCATGGGATTTGGGTGGCATTGGTAACAAGTTAATCGCCTGAATCGGAGAATACTTTTCTAAAAAGAACCAACCTCACAGCAATATATACAAGAATGAATATGAAAAATGTGGGATTTGGGTGGCATTGGTTGATGAGAAATGTTTGGAAGTGGATGAGTTACTGTTAATTAAGTTTGGAGGGTTTTAGGTAGTGCTAGTGTTGGCTTAGTTAATTGAGTTGTGTAATAGTTCTTTGAGCCAAATTACTAATGGAAATTGAATTTTGAAGATCTTTGTTATGTATGTTATATGTGTTTTGACTTTTGAGTATTGGTAGCAACCCTGCTTTGATGCTCGGTTTTGTGAGAGGTGAACTATGGTGTCATTGGTTGCTGAGAATGTGAGAAAGTGGACGGATAGTTATTAAGTTTCTGGGTTTAGATATGGGTAGTATGTGGTTAATTGTGTTTCGAAACATTTGCTTTGTGCCAATTATTGGCTAAATATTTGTAAGGTATTGATCTTTAATATCTTGCATATCTGTGTGAGGTTTTTCTGAACTATGTTTTACAGTTCTAAATCACCAGGCATCTCTGCTTTCCTCTGGTATTTATTGGAATATGTTTAGAGAAGAACCTTTTTATTAATCTCTTGCACATTGTTGATTTCAGCTTCTGGAGAAATTGTATAAAGAGAGATGGAATCCTGAGGATGGGGTTGGCAGCATTATTATATCTCCCACAAGGGAACTGGCTAGTCAAACATTTGATGTGTTAGAAGCAGTTGGAAAGCACCATGATTGTAGTCTGGCCTTCTGAGTTCTGATGGCAACAGATTCTATTACTTTTTTGGGTTGATAGTTCTTCACATTTATATTTTCTTAATCAGTCCTGTGTACACTTATGTATATATCTATTATCTGCTGACTTGGGTGGAATTTCCTGGCCAGGGAGCAGGTTTTGGTCCTTGATGAGGCAGATTGTATTCTTGATGTGAGATTTAAGAAGCCATTGAATGCCATCATTTCACAGCTACTTATGAGAAGACAAACCTTTCTCTTCTCTGCAACTCAAACAAAATCACTTCAAGATCTTGCAAGACTTACTTTGAAGGACCCAAGAGTACCTAAGTGTGCATGAGAAAGCTACAAGAGCCGCTCCAAATCGTTTGAAGCAAACTACAATGATTGTTCCTCTCGCTAAAATTTTAGATATTGTGTGGAGCTTCATAAAGGCACATCTGAATTCTAGGATTTTAGTGTTCTTATCGACACGTAAACAGGTGCCATTGTGTTTCTAATTCTACCGACACACAATTATGTCATGCCATAAAATGCATCAAGAACCACATACTCAGAAACAGGCCTGGTTAAGTTTAGTAATAGATGCAAATACTTTCGTGACTCTAATAGTTATGGATGCATTATCGATGAATGCTTTGGTGATTCGTTTAAGTTACTCGTTTATTCTGTGCGCATTTCCCCTGTAGGCCGGCAACTCGGGTTTTGAAGAGAAATTAGTTGAAGATCCATCTTGATAGACCATCGGGAACTAGGAAGGTCTATGATGACGACGGCAATTTAGTGGACACACTTGCAAGGTTGGCTGGTCCAAGTGATCCCAGTATTCTTGAAGGGCTTAAAAGGTAAGTATTGATTCCTCGATTTTCAAAATATGAAACTAGAATGTGTCCTGAAATAATTGGTTGTAGTGGAATTAATTGGTTGATTTCACTACAATCGAGTGTCTGAGCTTTTATATAACTGTGAGGTTGGGTTTTAGGACAGAACAAGTTTTAATCGCCTGAATCAAAGAATATGATGACTTGACCCCACATGTTGTGCATGAACTAGAATGTGTTTGCAGCTGCTTGGTTTAGAGTCCTCATATATCTATACTTATTTTCCTGCAGACAAGAAAGAAGAATATCCGGGAAGGGGTGAAGAAGACAGACAGGTAAGATAAGGCGAAAGACCGCCAGTGTCGTCGTGAAAAATGAATGAAGGAGAAGATGAAGTCGAAGAGAGTAAATGCAGAAGAAGAGGATCGGAAGATGATCAATCTGATAATCGATCGCACAAAGGTCAAAGATATACTTTGATAGTGATGATGATGGTGAGAGAGAAGAAAAGAAGGATAAAGCTTTGGGTTCGTTGCTGACCAAAGTTATTTAGAGCATCAGCAAGCTTCCGCTCTCAAACTGTTAGATTCAAAACACAAATAGTTGTTTGATAGGGTTACAAAATAGTGTCTGACTTTTTAGCCATTCTAACTTTTAGCGTCTTAAGTTCTTACTCAGATAGAAGATTGGTGTCGGGAGACGTTAGTAAAGAATATTCTTTTAATACTATAAAAAATACCATAATATCCTTATTTTCTGTTTTTCTTAAATTTTCTTTATTTTATATTTTGACGGAACGTGGTGGGCCCATGAATTTGTTTATTTAGCATATTACAAATATATAATCTATCATTTATACTCGATTTTTACTAAATTAAACAGTTAATTTAGTCATTAATTATTTTCTCTCATAAATTAATTTATTTATTAAATATTAGAGAAACTAAACAAGATTTAAAAGAAAAGCGAGAAAAATTAAGAATATTAGAAAACTTTAGGGAAAAGCTTAATGGTGTGTTTAGATGAGGGAAAATCAGGAGGAATTTAATTGAAATTGAGGATTTCATAATTCCTAAAAGCTAATTCAGTCGTTTTGCATTATCAAATAGAAATTCTAAATTTATGTGGAAAAGAAAACGAACGAATTCATTGTTTAAATTCCTCTCTTGAATTCCTTACAAAATAGATGTCATTTACAAATTCATTTGCAGTGTTTAATTATCTTTCTAAAATAAGACTTTTTATATTTTATTTTTTATTAATGTTTTAAAAACTTTCTTAATCTATAACACATTTCAAATTCTATATAAATATAACCAAACAATAGAATTTACAATTGATGAATTTCAAATTGATGGTATTCAAGATGCTATCAATTATAAATTCTCATGGATTTCATTATGATCTCATCCAAACACACCATAATAGAAATAGGATAGGTTATTGGAATTTAATTTTTAGATTTACAAAACGTATCTATATTCTAAAAAAACAGATTACAGATCTTAAACAAATACATATTTAGCAACAAAAATTAGCATGTTGAAGGCTAGATCTTAGAATTGGTAAGTAATTAAATTTTAGTAAGCAAGTAAGTAAGTTAAAAAAAATAAAAATAAAATCAGTATTATTTAGGAAAAAGGGTATATTGGTCAGAAATGGCAACATAACAAACTCCGTTAGAGATTTAATGGCTCTAGGTACTAAGGTTAAGTCAAGGTTAAAAGGAGAGACATCATTTTGAAGTTTTGAAAACGTGAGATACCGAAAGTTATAAAATAAAAAAGGTGAGACACTGTTCAATCAATTTTCCCTGTTTGATATGATTATTTCCTTTGAGCCTGCCTATAATGTTTTGTACTTCCATCATATGAACTTGTTTGGTATATTAACAGCTTTGGAGCTAAATCTTTTAAATAAAAAGGTAGCATCTTAGATTTTGATTACTTGAGTAGGGTGCTTTCTTTCTAGTTTATTTCAGCTCCCAGGTTCTATTCTTTCCATATGATATTGAACCATGAACTATACTTTTATACAAAAATGTGTTGTGAGAATTACGGCATAAACATTTAGTGGTCAATTTACATTTTCCTGTATCATGTTGTAGTGCATTTTAACCTCTGGTTTGTGAGTAATTCGCCATATCCCAGTTGATGACTGGTTAAATGTTAACAGTTTCGGAAATTATAGTCCCTTAGCTCGCTTGCTAGAATTTATTTCCAATTTTCTATTATGTTGACTATTTTATACAGAAATATTCAGCTAGCAAAGGCTTGTTCATGTGGAAAGACCAAAGTTGTTTTTTCCTAATACGACCAGTTTAGAACTTTTATGGAAAGAGCTATCCCGCCTCCCAATGCCTCTCGTTGTCCGAATTAAAAATAAGAGACCTTTAATTTTTCCTAATACACTTGTTCTTTCCATATGATATTGAGCCATGAATTTTTCCTATTTTTTCCTAATTTTATCATCAGAAATTACTGCATACATTTTTGAATCAGTTGTCAAAATATATTGTTCAGTGAACAGTACAAAAGAATAAAACACATGTGGGGGCCGACAAAAAGAATTACTCGCTAAGAGTACTAAATACATATTTGGCACCTAGGTACCTAATAATCAAACGTACATTCACCTTCTAAAGACCGTTTATAGCACTTTTATTTTCACAGTCTGAAAACACTAAGTAGTAAGAATAAAGTTAACAAACGAGGTTATCAAAGCTGCCTTTGATAAAAAAAAACTAGATCTTACTCTGGGCCATAAAGACTCGATCCAATCAAATTCATACTAGAGTGAAGGCCCAAATTAAAAGAAAGTCGGGCCCAACTCCAGCACCAAACCCTAGCCCAAAAACATTATTCAGAATCACCGCCGTCAGCTCTTCGCCTATCATCGCCGTCATGTCGACCACCGCCGTCATGTTGCAACGACGATTGTCGATCTGCAAACCAGGGCACCCCATCACCAGCGCCATCAACCCAGGCTCCAGAAGAACACTGTCGTTGATTCTGATACCAGCCAACAGATCACCATCGGCTCTGACTCCAACCCCGATACCACCACGGTGTTCGCTAGGAAGCCATATCAGGCGTACACTTCGGCCTTGCTGAAATACAATGCAAAAACGCGCCCGTATACTTCGATAAGCAAACTTGTCCAAAGCCATAACCATCGGCGACGAGAGCTCGGAACGTCGATGAATCTTGTGAGGATCCCTAGCTAAACTGGCGAATCAACCATAAATTCGATGAGTGACGAAGACTTCCATCCCTGTCGCCACCAAGGAAAGGAAAAGCAAGAGCCAGAGGTGCTGCTACCCTTCCTATTCCGTCGGTAAGGGGAAAAGAAAGGACGACATAGCCACCCTTCCCAATCCAATGTTTACAGCCAAGAGGCCGTTGATTTGTCGAATCACCTCTGCCGTCGAAAGATGTCGTCCGTGTTCGTAGGGTTTCTCCAAGGAGAGATCGAGAGAACATGTCTCCAGAGATGCTAGACCCCAATACTGGAGACCAGTCGTAGCCATCATCGTTGAAGCCTTCGCCGCCGTCGTCGCTATCCCACAACCCTTCGCCCCCAGCAAAAGAGAGGGCGGCTAGGGTTAGAATGAGAGAGAGAGCGCGAGCCATCAGGACGGGCGATATTTTTTTTTAAAATAGAGGATACTTAGCAATAGGCCAATTCGAGCAAGCCATCTTAGTTGTGCTAGCAAGTTGAAATTACTGCATACATAATTAGTAGTCGACTTGCATAATTCTTGTATCTTCATGTTAAAATGGACATTAGAGCAACTTTAGCAATACTAGCCATTTTTTAATCAAATTTTAGCCAAAATAGTTAAAATGTCATTTTGGCTAGCTAGTTTAAAAATATGTCCGTATCAGTTCTCTCTATTTTAACTATTTTGAACTTACATATTAATTAAATTTTAAAAAAAAATTACCTTAAATGCAGCTATATATATATATATACATATATTTTTTGAATCAATCAACGACGGTATCCTCAAAGACTTTCTAGACCCAGAGACTAATCCGCGCCGAAGGATCTTGTCAAAACGTTTCCTCCCCCCTGGCCACCAAGGTATATTAAATAGAATCATCTAAAATGAATGTATTAAATTATAGAGAACCTCATCTCGCTCTCTATATTTAAGAGCGCGATAGCTAAGAGTTAAAATGGCTAGTCTGGTGCAATTCCTAATTTTGATAAAAAACTAAACAGACTCTCTCAAATAGCTAAGGAGTCAAAATAGAGAGTCTGCTAAAGATGTTCTTACAAGGCTACGTGTTACATGCATAAATACCGAAACTCAAACTTGTTAGTAATGTAATGATTGTCGGCTGTCACTAATAATTGAAATTCAACAGTTGAGATTGTTAACAATAAGACTGAATATTAAAACTTTCAGACAATGCAGTGCTATTTCCAGTATTTCACTTTTGAATTATAAGTAATTTACTAATTGACCTCGCCATATCACGGTTAATAAGTGGTTTAATGTCAAATGAAAAATGTCAAGTGTTCAACACAAGTTGGTTCAAGTTTGCGTACCCAAATGTCCAAATTCACAATCAAATTTGACAAAATCTGAACTTATTGGGAGTATACTTGTGTAAAGAACAGAGTTTGTTTTTTCCTAATACGACCAGTTTAGGACTTTTTCTGGAAAAACTGGTCCCGACTCCCAATGACCCTGTTAAAAAGAAAAATATAAAATATTCTCCTAATAAATCTGCTTTTTTTAAATAAAACATTAGAAGACCAGGGCCTTTAAGGGGTCAAATGGTCAAGGACCAAGAACAGCTTCTCCTCCAAGCACCCACCTCCTTACTATTTGCTTGTTTCACTTTCTCAAACCCTCCCGTTTCCATTTCATTACTCCACAAAAATTTCACCTCACTTTTCACTCTCGATGATAGCGTTAATCCCAGAGAGTTGAAAACGTAATGTACATCATCCCTTTTTATTCTCCAAGATCATTTATTTTCCTTTATGTACACAACCCACTTGAAAAGGGTTTCATAATCATGTGCTTTGTTGCTTTGTTTTGAATGCAGATAAGAAAAGGAAGCGACTTTGGGTTTGAAAATGAGAAGATGAAAGGTTTACAGAAGAAGAAGGGTAAAAGACCCTACCTTTTGGCTGATACGGTGTTCTCTTGGTCCCTTGATGACGTTCACAATGAACGTCTCTACAAGAACAAGGTATGGTTTTCACTTTTAATTCATAAAAGTTTTATCTTTCTGTGTTTTTACTGAAAAAAGGTACCGTCTTTGTGTTTACTGTTCATGGATGAGTGAATAGTCGGGATTTAATGTCTTGAATCTTGATGACGGTTATGAAAGGTGTTTCCCTTTTTTGTTGTATCCCACTTTTTAGCTCTTAGGACTGTGTAATTATGTAGATGTGAAATTTTGTTTCTATTGGTTTTGCTTTTCATCTGGCAACACTTTAACAGAGGATGGGCAAAATAAATGGCTCTGTTTTGATTGTGTACTATATTTAAATTCTGAAACTATGAGTACCAAAACCTTTTGATTTACTTCAGGATGAAAAACGGCCTTTAAGATTCATGTATATAGAATCCATGCTTTTGCAAAAACGGCTTTAGAGATATGTTAATGTGGGTTTTTACTGTGAATACAAGTTTTATCAATGAAACAAGGACATAAGTACTGATTATCTGTCTCTCTTTTTTAGTACTTACTGTAAGTCTTTGAATTGTAGGTGGAGAAGTTTCCTGAATCATTTCCTTCTGCTGAGCCTTACTACATCCTTTATTGGAAGAAACACGAGCACAAGTCCAGTCGAGTATGAAGACTATTTACAGAGCACCATATGCTCAAGTTTCTTTTGAAAAGGCCAAGCCATATGGAAAAAAGCTATATAATATCAAGGTTGATAACTGGTGGAACAGGTTCTATGACCCTGGCAAGGAGCCCGATAAAACTCTGCCTGGAGATCTTTTGGTTTTAGCAAATGCTAAACCTGAAACTATTTCAGATTCACAAAGGGTTGGGAGGTCTTGGGATTTTGGATCAGTCACTAAAGTGTCAGAAACTGAGAACAAGGACACTACTTCTCTTTACTTTAAAGTCAAGGCTTCCAAAGACCTTGAAGTCGTAAAGAGCACAACACCACTGTTTATGGTTCTCCTAGTGAACTTAATACCAAAGGGAAGAATATGGAAAGCTTTGCACATGTCCAAAAACCTGGACATTATCAAGGAGGTTCTGTGCGCTGAGTCTATGGTAAGAGATTTGTGAATTGTGACAAGTTCTGTAGATTTTTATTAGTTGAGTTAGTACATGCACTAACCTTGTGTTACATGAACTGTACATGATGTAACATGTAATGTAATACTGGCCACACCAGAGCAAGTACTCGCTGTTTCCAGCTTTTGTCACAGCTAAATAACCTTTAGTTTATCAGTCATAACGAATGATTTATTATTGTGACAAACTGACAATATCTTCCTGTTTAAAGTTCATGGAGAAATATACAAATCTTTCCTCCCTGCTTTTAACTCTAATACTTGTGTACCACTCAAATTATGTACAATGGATTCTTAGATGTAATCATATATATGTGTCTGTACCTCTACTTTCTTTAAACTGACATATATTGTGGAACTGACTGAAGACATTATGCTTGATTACAGGCTCAGAAAAATCTTTGCTCTGAAGAGAACAATGACATTGTGAACAAGGGATTAGATCAGAGTTCATCCTCTGGTTTGAATGAATCCCAAACTGGGACACTTTTGGGCTGTCTTGAAATGCTGCATTCTCGTGAAAAGTCTGCTTTGGAACTATTTTGGGGTCCTCATAGTGCTGGAAAGACTAAAACCATTGACACTCCACTTTTAACCCTGCTACAGATGTATTGTAGGACTCTTGTCTGTGCCGCAACAAATGTTGCAATAACTGAAATTGATTCTCGCGTTGTAAAGATGGTTACTGAAGTAGAGTCCAACTCTCTGTATTGTTCTTTGGCAGAAGTTCTTCTATGCGGGAATAAGGATCGACTCAAAGTTGGCTCAGATGTTGAAGAGATATATTTAGATTACCGTCTCAAAAGGCTTGTTGAGTGCTTAGGGCTACAGACTGTTTCAAGGCATTGCTTTACTCCCATGATATATTGTCTTGAAGATGGTGTTTCTCACTACTGTACTTCTTTGGAAACTGAGTTAATTTTTAAGAAGGAACAGAAGACTATACGTCAAGTGAAAGCAGAAGAAAGCAGAATTGTCACTAAAGTTGACTATGACAAGTGCAAAGCATTGTTTCAATTTATTAGAGACAGATTTGTTTCTTCTGCATCATCTCATAGATATTGCCTTTCTATCTTCTGTACTCACATGGCGAAGAATCACATTTCTGTAAATAATATTCAAAACATGGTTTTGCTTATCAACTTAGTTGATTCCTTTGAATCATTGTTCTGCCAAGGTAATGATTCTAAATATAGTTTATAAATTGTGATGCTGCTCTTTAGCTTCTCATCTGGTCATATTTAATAATTTTTAAATTGTTTTGATTTACGCATATGCTGCATTGAATTGAAAGTTTAAATTTGTCTTAGTAGGGGTAAATATGTGAGTGTTATTGAACTGCATTCAAGAGTTCTTATATCTACCCTTTGCTTTATAGTTTTTGGTGTGACTGATTCAATTTAGGTGGTGAATGTTTATAGTTTACAAGACTGAATAGGGTTTTTTTTTTCTTTTCTTTTTTTGATGCATGCTCCATTGTAAATGTGTGTGTGTGTTTTTTTTTTTCTTTTGTGGGTATTGTAAGTCCTTGAGTAAAAAGCTATGCAGGTTTGACTCATTAGGCCTGTCGCAGTAGAGGTCATTTTCTCAAAAGACAATTTTTCACTTTTGGTTTTCTTTTTCTATACAGAATGGGTTGATTCAAACCAGAATCTCAGTATTGGCGTAGTATTTCCATATGCTGCTCAAGTAATCGCAATTGAGAACAAACTTGGACAGAAGTATAATAATCTTGAAGGATCTACAGTCAAGAAGAAGACAGTTGACAGGTTCCAGGGTGGGGAAGAGGTCGTCGTTATATTTTCAACTGTACAATCCCATTGTAAACAGTCATCTGAGTTCATTTCAAAACCGCAAAGAGTTATTGTTGCTCTTACAAGGAATAGGTATGTTCTACATATATCTGTTTGCTTTTGAATCCTTGTTAATTAGCTTGGTGGAAATAACTTCTGATTCTCTGATGTTTCCAGGCACTGCCTGTGGATTTTGGGGAATGAAAGAACACTATGTGACAGTGAGTCCGTTTGGGAGACCTTGGTCCTTGAAGCCGAAAATTGCCTAAGTTTTTTCAATGTTGATCAAGACAAGGATTTAGCCAAGGCCATATTACAGGTGAAGCAACAGTTTGGTCAACTAGATGCTTTGCTTAGTTCTAACAGTGTACTTTTCAAAAGTTCTAGATGGAAGGTAATCATAGATATCGGTTTTTGTTATTACCTGTTGTGAACCCCCCCTCCCTCTAAATTCATTTAAGAATTTGATATGCACCTGTCAAAAAGTGTCCTAAACTGGATTTTCTGGTCTACAATTTATCTTCAGGTACTTTTCAGTGGTAACTTCTTGAAGTTATGCAAGAAACTGATGTCAGTCAGTTGGATGAGGTTGGCGCTAAAGGATTTGAGATACATTCAAGAATTGAAGATTTGGGACATATTGCCTATAGAGGATGTCTCAGCTTTGGTAAACCATGTGGACAGTATACTAAACAAATATACATATGAGTATCTTACTCTCTGCAATGAGAACTGTCTTGAGGGGTATGTCATTTTACCTTCCAGATTAAAATACACATAACCAGCGTCTTCTTTTCGTCCATGATTCTATAATAATGACTCTTGTCTTTGCAGTAATATATATATATATATATATATATATATATATATATATATAGTCCGTCTATGCTACGGACGTCCGCCGGTGCGGATCCGGCGTTTCCGGCGACCGGCGAGGCGGCGACGGCGTATCCGGCGAGTGGGCTTTGCTCGCCCCGGTGGCCGAATACGCCGTCGCCGCCTCGCCGGTCGCCGGAAACGCCACATCCGCACCGTGAACAGTGGGTGCGGACGTCCGCACCTGAGAACCATCCTATATATACAGTTTTTTTTTTAAAAAAAATTCCAGCTGATTACGGTTTTCCTTGTTTTCCATTTTGTGAACAGTCATTTAAGAGAACATATTTCTTAAAAATTAGCATTTCTTGGCTTATAATTCAGTCAAAGCTTAAGTTTTTATCTCATACTAAATCTGAAAATGAATCAAACAGTCTTGATGGGTTACAACTATGGTTAGGATATATCATTACTGTTAGTACACATTTTTCATATAGTTTAAAATTATGTTGGTGCTATAACACATTCTGCTTTTTTAGTCTGAATACACTATATTCTCTTCTTCTTTTACTCAGAACATTTATAGAATTCTAGTTCCGGATATTTTGTTGTGGTATGCCTCTGCTGCTTGTGCAAGATTATCTACCTTATATTCTGAATGAAATATTTTTTAATTCTTCTGTAAATATCAACTTCACACCACTTGAAAGAGAAGAATAATTATAAGTTACATTTTTATTTTGGTTATGTACACAGATTTGCATCTGATAGAAGTCATTCAACTGAAACCAGTTTGATTGATATGATTGATTTTAATGAGGATGAAGCTCAATTCAACATTCTCAAAGATTCTTTTCATGAAGTCCCTCCTCACAATTACTCTCTTTTCATCACCCTGCTTAAAGTCTTGATTATGCTTGATGGAACATTGGGAACTTCTTACTTCGAAAGATTGCTTGATGCAGCTGAGGTTACTCATGGTCAAGTACGAAGTCCAAGATCAATTGCGTTGCAGACTATTATAAGGACAGATGAAGTCAGATATGAGAACCTTAGTTCATTATATTGGCCTCATCTTGATAACGAGTTAACAAAGAAGCTTGATGTCTCAAGAGTCTTTACAGAGATTATTTCTCATACAAAAGGTGGGCTAGGAGCTATAGAAGCTTGTGATGGTGAAGTTAGTCGAGATGATTATGTTGCAGGTGATTACAGTACTTGCAAGGGCCTTGAGTTTCAGGTGATTACAGTACTAGTTCACTTTTTTGTTGCAGAACAGTAATTTCAACTGTTTTTAGTTTAGTAATCAAAATTAATCTAATATACTGCGAATTATCCGTGATTTGTAATCTATGTGATGCTTATGTGTGCGTGTGCCTTTGCATGAATCATTTTTACTTCTATTTTTTTCCTTGAAGACTTTTTCTTGGCTGCATTTTTTGATAAATTTTTTGATATAGAGGTCTTAGATCAAACTGTGATTATTGGCTCCCTCAATGTTTTTTATTGTGAAATACATACTCCTAACATCTATCTATCATGTGTATCCTCAGTATATTATGGGGTCGCAGCATGGAACCACAATATTGTGGGTTCAGCTTCCAACTGAGGTATTAATTGCAGTGGATTCACAACGAACCGTAGAATATATTGGTATGCTCAAACTACATTATGTCTGTGTATTTGTTTGGTTTAATATTCAATTATTGTAATGTTCACTTATTTATGTTTGGTTTTCAGCGGACGATCTAAATCACCATAGGAAATTTGAGAAACTGGAGAGTGAAGTTGATGGAAAGTTTATACAAATAGTCCCAGGAGCATACGCAACTCTTTGTGGAGATATGAAGAGGTGCTGGAAGATGGTGTTTTCTATTCGGACAGAAATGGAACAGCAATATAAAACAACTGGAATTGGATCGACTCTGGCAGATATAGGCTACGAAGCCTGTCGTTATTTCCGTCGCAATCCCATGGACCCTGAAAAGGAAAAGGAGTCCACCATTTTCATATGTTCATGGATGCCTAAACTGGAGGTATGTGTTTTAATATAGTTTTTTGTTGCGGGATTTTAATCTATAGACGTTTATAGATAATACCCACCAAATATTACATTTCAATGTTATATCTTATCTTTTTTAAAATGTACATAAATTGTCACCATTTGTCTATGATATTAGTCTCTTAATATCAACATAGTAAATAAGCTTTCATATCAAAAATAAAAAATGTTGGAGACGCCAAATCGTCGAATGGGGAAAATCATCAAAAATGTGTCTCCCTCATTGGCTTGGGATTGGGTCAGGGTAAGATCTAGGGCTAATGGGGAAAATGCATGGGTATTCAGTCTTAATTTGGGTTAGGGTCTGCGGGTTTGTATCCAGATTAAGACAATTAGGGCCCTAGACTTTTTCGACTCTGTTTAGTATGAGAATGAGTCTTTATGTAGTGTTTATTGCTCTATCAATATTTTATATAGCCAGCTAGTACATTTGTACCACAATTGCGTGCTTGGCAGATTAGGAGACTACATGCATAGATTTTTAAAAGACGAGTTTAAATGCTTGAGCACAGGCTCGCTTAATTGTGATGAGTTTGCTTTGCTTAGAACAGGGGTCCTATTGTAGGTACAACTAGCACTAGCCATTGCCATTTGCCGGCTGTTCGAGCTATTACAATGAATTTCATTTTTTTATTTTTTAAAAAGTTCATGATATAGTTAAATTGAACACAATATTTGCTTAACGTTTGAATTCTAAGTCAGTTTTCTACAATTTGGAAGCAAGTAAGATAAATCAAGAAATAAAGAAAACTTTTAACTATAGACATTCTATATGGTAAGTTTGCTTGTGGGGTGGGTGTAAAATTAAATATTTTGAGTTTATATCTAATTTTGTCATTTTGTTTTGAAATATATCAAACATTTATTGTACTGAATGTAATTATTGTTTCCGCTTATGCAGACGTATCACATTATTGTAGTGGGAGATCACTATGCTGCGCCGGTCCAAATAAGAAGAAAAGTTTTCGGAAGTGGAAGCGGTTGTGCCAGAGCATTAGAAGAGTTAATGAAGTATGTTAATTAAATTAAAATTTATTAATAGTTTTTCAAAAAAATATGAATGTATATGTTTTCCATTATATATATATATATATATATATATATGTTTCCCCTTATAACTAATATTTATTATTCTTATTCTTATTCAATTTCACAATTCTATCAGCTTCGAGGCACCAATAGACGCGACCGTCCTACAGGGGAAAATGATAGAAGCAACAATGGGTGGTCCGTATACCGGTGGAACACTTAACGGTATTGTCATATATATTGTTTCATTCGATTTTATTACAGTTCACAATTTTATACAATGGAATCATTTTTTTAAATTAATTTGTTAAACTAGAGTCTAGAGGGTTTTATTATTAAAAGACACATTTATATTTATAAAGCACATTCTAAATAATAAATATTGAGTTTTTTCATTTGATATATTTTGGGCAGTTTGGTCTTTGTCGGGTGGGACACATAAGATCAAGTATACAGGAAAGTTGATTGATGAGTTGAATAAGCCTGTTTATGAAGACATGCTTTTCAATGGAAAAAGCATGTTTCTCATAACTGAGAGACGATATGACCAAATTTTGACTCGCACAGACTTGCACATATATCTTAGCAGGTATGTATATGTTTATAAAGTTTTTTCTTTGTTAACTTCTTTCTAATTCATAGATAAACCCAGAAATAAAAAAAAGAAGGTAGTATTAGGAAAAACTCATCTACGTATTCTTCTTTTAATCTACACAGCTCCAATTGTCAAAACCTCCTCGGAGGATATATGTCTTTAATTGAGTCCTTGATTTCTAACTGGACTATTTATCCCTTCTTATTGAATATTATGTATATTCTAGATGTGATTTTTCCTAAGTTGTAGCTGCATTTTGAATTTAGATTATGACCTCAGTTACAAGTACTAATAAATGGACCTCTAACTTGACTATTTAGCCCTTATTGAGTATGATGTATATTCTATATGTAACTTTCCTTAGTTGTAGACTTGCAGCCGCATTTTGAATCTAACAGTTCTAAACACAAATTATTTGGGAAAGTCACACCTAAATTCTAGGTTAAGTAGCATAAGATCTATAAATCACATTAAATCGTATATGCACACAAATTTGTTAAGAAAGCCATGCAGCCTGATTTTCTGTATGAACATATATTTTTTTATTTACAGCTTTGGCACAGGTGTTGCAGATAATGACATCCATTGGTTATGTTTTCCCGACGGTTTTGTGGTATACGTGGTGAAGCTCTCAGAAAGAGAATATTGTGACAATTGGTTCGGTTCTTGCCAAGTATACAAAGAACCTGTTCGGCATCAACTTTTTACCAACACAGATGGAGTTTCTTGTGATTACTATCTCACATACGCTAGTAATGAGATATTAGGTCGTGTACGAACTATGGTATCAATTGATGACTTAGCTGATCGTGAGGATTAGAATAATTTGTATGAATTTTCGATTTTAGGGTTTTCTGTTATGATAATTAAAGATACTATTTGGATCTCTGTTTTCTCAATTATTCTCTATTAACCATACAATTTCCTGCTAATATTTTTCTAAGGAATTCCTCGATTTTGATGTCACATATTTCAAATTTTGTTGAATCATGGAAGTGATTTGCAATAACCCTCTTAGAAAACTCTTTGAGTATGAGCATATAAACTCTTTGAGTATGATTTGCAATAACCCTCTTAGAAAACATTTCAAGGAAACGATACAAATTGTACTTTAGAGTCATCTCGTTTCATTTTCTCCATTTTCCTATTTCTATCATATACCGGTATACCCAACAACCTCTAATTCGTGTTGTCTTCTGCTCTCGTCCGGCTCCGGATGGGGACATCATTGGGCAAGCCAGTACACGATGCAGGCGGTTAGACAGGATGTCGGTGCTGAGTGTTAGGGATATAACTTGTAATGCCACAAGCAACCTTGTCCAAGGTCAAGAGTTAAGCCTATGGCCGGTTGCTTGTGTGCTAGTGGCATTTTAATAATTTATGTTTCCTTTGTTTTAGCTTGGTCCTCCTGGGAATATTCATGTTATATTCATGTTTCCCTGTGCCAAGTTACTATTTGTCCGATTTACTCTATACAGGGGGGTTCCTAGTCGGCGACGGTTGGACTAGTGAACTAGTATAGGTAAGCACATGTACTTGCGCCCCTGTAAACGTCTTACCATCAATAAAGAGAGGAATTATTCAATCATCTGTGTCGCGTGAGATCTTTTGCAACTTTGCATTCAATTGCTCGCTCACTTGTCGACGAGCTCGCCTCACAACTATATTATACTGTTCTTACTTGTTGCGTGCAATATATTAATATCGTGTGGTTTCCATTGTTCTTTGCAAGGTACGCTCAAGGCTGACTTACTACCTTCTCAAAGGGACAGTAAGTGCCGCACGGTCCTCTTTGCGCTCCCGCAAAGTCGGCCCGTGACAGCTGGTATCAGAACCAACTTGGCTCAAAGGCTCAGAACATGCCGGGAGGGATGACGAATGCACAAAAGTTCGAATGGATCGAGACTCAACTCGCAGAACTTGCGGGTGTCCCTGACACGGTGATTGATATTAGTGCCGCTCTACGCCGCGTCGATCTAGATGAATTGGTGACGCGTGTTGCGGACCTTGAAGGGTTAAAAGGGCGAGTGAAGGCCCTTGAGAAGAAGGAAGCCCCGAGGTCTGAAACAGAGATTGAAAGAGACGAAGGAATTGTCTCTCCAGAGCAAGTGGGGGCAATGAGCGATGCCCTTGAGACGCTACAAGTGACTGTGGACACGATGACGGAGGATGTCCGTGCCACTATCGATGCGTTTAAGAATGAGCTGTTCGAGATGAACACAAAGCTCAACCTAGCTATCCGGGTGATGAACACCCAACCTGTGACGGACTACAGGAAGGTGAAGGTTCCGGAACCTCAAGCTTACGGAGGGGCGCGAGATGCCAAGGAGCTTGAGAACTTTCTATTTGATATGGAGCAATACTTCCGAGCGGTGAAACCAGATTCGGAAGAAGCCAAAGTGAACATGGCGACAATGTATTTGTCAGGCGATGCAAAACTATGGTGGCGAACGAAGTACAACGACATTCAGAGGAATGTTTGTACTATTGAAACATGGGAAGACCTCAAGAGAGAATTGAAGGCACAGTTCTTCCCCGAGAACGTAGATTACATTGCCAGAAGGCAATTAAGGGAGTTGAAACACACCAACAATATCCGAGAATTAGTGAGCAAATTCTCTGTGATCATGCTCGACCTTCCAGATATGTCAGAGAAGGATCGACTATTCTATTTCCTTGAAGGATTGAAACCGTGGGCAAGGACGGAACTCCAGAGGCAAAGAGTTCAAGATCTAGCTTCTGCTCAGACAGCTGCAGAAAGACTAACAGATTATACTTTTGAAGAGAACTCCGCCAAGAGACCCACAACCTCTACAAACATGAATGTCCACAGAAATGCGAGACCAGGACAGAGCAAAAGTGGGGGAGCCGAGTCAAGGTTCTCGAGTTTTGGGGGAGGAGACAGAAGAGCGGGTAACGTGAGAGATACCGCCTCCTCCAAGCCAGTTGCCTCAACTGGGGTGTACCCTCCAAGACAACCTAATGCTACTGGGTTCACACCAAGACCCCCATCATGCTTTCTGTGTAAAGGGTCTCACAGGGTGAATGAATGTCCACACAAGACAGCATTGACAGCCCTGCAAGCCCACATTTATGCAAAGGAGTCGGAAGTCCACCCAGATGAAGAGGAAGAACCTGGTCATATGGGGGCTCTGAGTTTTCTGAATGCAGTGGGGAAGCAACCGATTGCTTCTAAGAAGTCTCAACCTAAAGGTCTCATGTTTGTGAGCGGAAGCCTAAATGGGAAAGTGGCCAAGAGTGTGATGATTGACACTGGCGCCACCCACAGTTTCGTGTCAGAAGTAGAGGCACGCAGACTGGAGTTAAAGTGGGAGAAAGATGTCGGCCGCATGAAAGCAGTCAACTCCCCACCGTCACCCACAGTCGGGTTGTCTCGAGGGGTGTCCTTGAAACTAGACTGTTGGGAAGGGAAGGCGGACCTTGTTGTTGTAAAGATGGATGACTTCGATGTCGTACTAGGGATGGACTTCTTGCTGGAGAACAAAGCCATCCCCATTCCGAATGCACGAAACTTACTAATTATGGGAGAGAAGCCATGTGTAGTGCCTGCGAAAATAATCTCGCCAAGTGAACCTCGACTCTTGTCAGCACTCCAATTCAAGAAGGGGGTGAAGCGTCAGGACCCCTCTTATGTTCTCGTTCCTTTGAGGAAAGGCGAGATAGAACAGGAAGTAGTGCCACGAGAAGTTCAGGGAGTGCTCGAGAACTATAAAGATGTGATGCCGGCAGAGCTTCCCAAAGAACTCCCTCCAAGAAGGAATGTGGATCATGAGATTGAGTTGCTCCCCGGGGCTAAACCACCCGCGAGGGCTCCCTATCGAATGGCTCCACCAGAACTGGCCGAGTTAAGGAGACAGTTGGGAGAGCTATTAGAAGCTGGGTTCATTCAAACTTCGAAGGCCCCATATGGCGCACCGGTACTTTTTCAAAAGAAACATGACGGGAGCTTGCGATTGTGTGTAGATTACAGAGCTCTCAACAAGGTCACGGTGCGAAACAAGTACCCTATCCCTCTGATTGCCGACTTGTTCGACCAGCTTAGTGGTGCCAAATATTTCACCAAGCTGGATCTTCGGTCGGGATACTATCAAGTACGCATTGCGGAAGGGGATGAGCCAAAGACTACTTGCGTCACCCGATACGGCGCATTTGAATTTCTAGTGATGCCATTCTGATTGACCAACGCGCCAGCCACATTCTGCACATTGATGAACCAGGTCTTCCATGACTACCTGGACAAGTTCATGGTGGTGTACCTAGATGACATTGTGGTCTACAGTTCCACCTTGGAAGAGCATGTGGAACATCTAAAGATAGTGTTCCAGCAGCTGCGTGCCAACCAGCTGTATGTCAAGCGCGAGAAGTGCTCCTTCGCGCAGGATACCATTAAATTCTTGGGGCATGTCATAGAAAGGGGGAGAATTCGAATGGACATGGAGAAAGTGAAGGCCATTGAAGAGTGGCAAAGCCCCAAGAATGTGAAAGAATTGCGATCTTTCCTTGGACTGGCCAACTACTATAGGCGGTTCATTGAGAATTACTCGCTGAAGACCACTCCCCTGACAGAGCTTCTAAAGAAGGGAGTGACGTGGGACTGGAAGGAGGAATGTGAACAGGCCTTCAAGAAGTTAAAAGGGGCCGTGATGAAAGATCCTGTCCTTGCATTACCTGATCTGAACAAGCCATTTGAAGTGCAGACTGATGCGTCTGACTTTGCGCTCGGGGGAGTTTTGTTGCAAGAAGGACATCCAGTGGCATATGAAAGCCACAAGCTATCTCCGGTAGAGAGGAGATATACCGCACATGAGAGAGAAATGTTGGCGGTGATCCATTGTCTGAGAACATGGAGACATTACTTGTTGGGGGCAAAATTTATTGTAAAGACAGACAACTCTGCAGTCAGTCACTTCCTGACACACCCGAAGCTGACCTCTAAACAGGCGCGGTGGCAAGAGTTCCTAGCAAAATTTGATTTCCAGTTTGAGCACAAAGCGGGTTACTCAAACCAAGTGGCCGATGCCTTAAGTCGGAAGGCGGATCTTGCTAGCACCCGAGTGTTAGCGACGTTGACAGGTAGTGCCGTCGCAACCGACATCAAAGGAAGAGTTAAAGAGGGTCTGAGAAAGGATCCTGCCGCTCAAGCCCTTGTCAAGCTAGTAGAAGAAGGGAAAAGTCAAAGGTTTTGGGTGGAAGCCGGCCTGCTAATGGCAAAAGGGGGCCGAATGTATGTCCCTCGTGCTGATGGGTTACGAAGAATGCTTATGAAAGAGTGTCATGACACCTTGTGGGCAGGGCACCCAGGATGGCAGAGAACACATGCTCTTCTGAAGCAGGGATACTATTGGCCACAAATGAGAGATGACGTGATGGAGTACACTCGAACCTGCCTCATCTGCCAGCAAGACAAGGTAGAGAGACAAAAGACACCGGGCTTGTTGGAACCACTGTCCACACCGACTCGGCCCTGGGAGAGTGTCTCCCTAGACTTCATTACAAGCCTCCCTAAGGTGGGGGACATTTCTGGTATCCTCGTTGTGGTGGACAGGTTCTCTAAGTATGCAACATTCGTGCCAACCCCAAAGCATTGCTCTGCCGAAGACACAGCAAGTCTCTTTTTCAAGCATGTGGTCAAGTATTGGGGCGTGCCACAAAATATTATCAGTGATCGAGACACAAGGTTTACTGGGTCCTTCTGGACAGAGTTGTTCAAGCTGCTTGGGTCGGAGCTCAACATCTCTTCCAGTTACCATCCTCAGACAGATGGGCAAACTGAGAGATTCAATGGAATGCTTGAAGAGTATTTGCGACACTTTGTCCATGCCAACATGAAGAATTGGGTGGAACTCCTAGATGTGGCCCAGTTCTGTTTTAACTCGAAGAAGAGTTCAGCCACCAACAAGAGTGCGTTCGAAGTAGTGATGGGTCAGCAGCCTTTCCTGCCTCATACAGTACAAGAAGTGTACAAGGGGAAGAACCCGCGGGCTTTCAACTTCACTAAAGAGTGGAAAGCCAATACAGAGATTGCCAAGAGTTACTTGGAGAAAGCGGCGAGGCGAATAAAGAAGTGGGCCGACCAAGGCCGCCAGTCTCGAGAGTTCAAAGAGGGAGACATGGTGCTTGTCAAGTTACTCCCCGAACAGCTCCGGTTCCTTCGCAACAAAGACAAGAGGTTGTTCCGCCGATATGAAGGCCTACTCCCGGTGCTAAAGAAAGTGGGGAAGTGCTCTTACAAAGTCGACATCCCCACTTGGATGAAGGTTCACCCGGTCTTTCATGTCAGCAGTCTCAAACCCCATCATCCAGATCCTGAAGATGGCTCTCGCAACAAGCCAACTCGACCCCATGTGGAGATCAAGGCCACTAAGTCGAGGGAAGTCGAAGCGATCCTTGCCGAACGGGTGGTGAACCAGTATCGCCAAGGCACCAGTCAAGCTGTCCGATGTGTCCCGCAGCAGCAGTTCTTAGTCAAGTGGAAGGGGGTTGGAGACGAAGAGACAAGCTGGGAGAACGTCGAAGCACTCAGGAGGTTCCAGCAGCAGATTGAAGACTTCAAGGCACAAGACGCAGCCAGCAGCTCAGGGAGAAGATTGCAGCACTCTAGCCTTAATGCCGTCATCGAGAGCGCCGACAGCTTAAGTGGGGGAGCATGTTAGGGATATAACTTGTAATGCCACAAGCAACCTTGTCCAAGGTCAAGAGTTAAGCCTATGGCCGGTTGCTTGTGTGCTAGTGGCATTTTAGTAATTTATGTTTCCTTTGTTTTAGCTTGGTCCTCCTGGGAATATTCATGTTATATTCATGTTTCCCTGTGCCAAGTTACTATTTGTCCGATTTACTCTATACAGGGGGGTTCCTAGTCGGCGACGGTTGGACTAGTGAACTAGTATAGGTAAGCACATGTACTTGCGCCCCTGTAAACGTCTTACCATCAATAAAGAGAGGAATTATTCAATCATCTGTGTCGCGTGAGATCTTTTGTAACTTTGCATTCAATTGCTCGCTCGCTTGTCGACGAGCTCGCCTCACAACTATATTATACTGTTCTTACTTGTTGCGTGCAATATATTAATATCGTGTGGTTTCCATTGTTCTTTGCAAGGTACGCTCAAGGCTGACTTACTACCTTCTCAAAGGGACAGTAAGTGCCGCACGGTCCTCTTTGCGCTCCCGCAAAGTCGGCCCGTGACACTGAGGATGTACTGTAGAATCGACGGATCCTTTTTATGTTACTATTGAAAGTTTAGCTATATATAGCGGTATCATAAACGATAAGCACAACACTTCGGTTGCCATCATGTATTGTCAATGCGATAAGTGCATGGTTGTATACATTTGAATTGCTTACAAGCCACTATGTCGGTTGTTTGTGTTTAAAGAAGGTTAATTCCGTAACTTCCGTGGTGTGTCTTGTCCTAATAAGGCTAGTAGTCTAGATTCTGTATTAGATAGGGAATCCCTGATACCAGGGATACTTGATGTAATGCCTATATAAATGCCTCCTTATCAATCAATAAAGACACAGTTCTCCTATCATCTATTTCTCCTAGAACACGTTATCAGCACATTGCTCTAGCCTCCCGTCTATTAGCCCTAAAACCCTAATTCCGAAAAAAAAAAAAGTTTTTTTCCGAAACCCTAATCCCTACCGCCGACCACCGTCGGTCCATTCTCGGCAGTACCTGCGCTGCCGACCTGCCTCCCTGACGCGCCGCTCCTCCTCTGCCTCTCAGCAGACCGGCTCCGCTGCAGCCTCCCGCTCGCCAGCCCCTCCCTTGCGTGCTATCCCTTGCACGCATCCCTCGAAGGCCAAGATTGCTCGCAAGCCAAGCAAGCGGCCCTCGAAGCCTCCTTCGTTGCTGAGAAGATATCAAGAAAAATCGAAGAAAACAAGTTTCCCCAAAAGCCAAGTTTCTTTCGATCAAACTTCAATTGACGAGGTAAATATTTTATAAAAGTTCCTGCTTCTGAAATTTCAATAGTTGGGTTGTGTTTTCTTCTGGGACCTTTTCGTGTCCCTGCTACCTCATCCCGATTCTATCGCTTCTCGGGACGGCATACGGGGATTTAGTCACCCCGGTGCCAACGTTTATTGGGGTAACTGTGATGTTACCGGCCACCGTTATGCTTGTGACTGAGATGTCACTGTGAACCACAACGTATTCTTTTCAAAAGAAAATAAAGGGAAGATATCGATTGTGACTTGATGTCACATTACGCATCGATTTATGTAACCATGATATATCTTGGCACTGTTCTAAAAGACAATCAAACTTGATTAGTAGTCAACATACTAACGTCTCCCTATTGTGTTATGTAGATGCCTGACACTCAGCGTCCAGAATTCGACATATTGGATGTCCAAGGCAAGGAATACAAGAGGTGGGTCTCAGATGTAGAGAACACCTTCATTGGCAAAAGATTTACAGCCACCATATTCCCTCCTGAGGATGAAAACTTGCATGCTTCTCCTGAACAGAAAGCTCAAGCCCTGATGTTTCTCAGGCGCCATATCCACCCAACGCTCAAGAAGCAATACCTGAGGAAGACCGATCCCAAAGAGCTATGGGACACCCTCAAAGACCGCTTCGACAATGTGCATGAGGCACAACTCCCTGACCTTCTGTCAGATTGGGAGCAAATCCGCTTATTGGATTTTGATTCCGTCCAGGAATACCATCAGACTATGCTTAATTTACAGTCTGATCTGAGCTTTTGTGGGGTCGACAAGACCGATGATGATATGATGGAGAAGACATTCACGACGTTCCCAGAATCTGCGTCCATGTTGTCGCATCAGTACCGTGATCTCCGTGAGAAAGGCACCATCAAAACCTTCAGTGACTTGATGAATGTGCTTCAAAGAAAGGAGAGGTATCATGAGTTGATTCTTACTACCAACAAAAGGCCTAGAGGTCCGAAATTCTTAGCCGAATCTCACCAAGCCTGTGGTAGAGCTCCTAAGCCAAGGAATCATCCTCGCGAACGTCAAGCACCACCACCACCACGTGCGCCAAGAGCAACACGTGGGGGAAGAGGAGGAAGAGGAGGTGCCGGCCCTAGCCGGAACCTCACATGGAAACGGGACGGCGGCGGTGCCGCTGCTCCTAGAGGGGGGAACCAGTTCGGTTCCGACCCCAAGCGTGGTGGCTACGCCTCGAACTCAGCTTCGGCTCCTTGCTTCAAATGCGGTTCTAAGAATCACTTTCAACGTGATTGCAAAGCAAGTAGAGATGTTCAAGCTGCCTACAAGAAACACAAGCAATACATAGAACAAGAAACGAACTATGTAGGAGACTTTGAGGAAGAAGAGTACGATGAAGAAGATAACAACTTCATCGTCGATGACTTCCAACCTACTAAGAAACGTAGGACTCAGGAGTATGATACTCCGGATTATGAATAAGTATTTGACTTAGTTCATGAGATACATGTTCAAGTTTGATTTGATTATTATTTTGACTTATCTTAGTCATAGTTCCGACTTTGTTCGATAAGTCGTTTTTAGAACATCCTTGATGTACTTTTGAGTTGTCATCAATAAAATTTCTCTTATTCAAAGAATGATTCGAGATTTTACATCCCTATGAAAGCAAAATTGGTTCAACGCGTCCAATTCTCAATGACATAATTATTTTGAGTTCACCATGATTCTGGTGATGTTAACTCAAATCCGAAATAAAATCACAAAGACAAAATGAGAGACTCGCGAGAAATCGCGCTGCACATTAGGCCAGCCTATCGGCAGCCTTGGCTGCGATTCGCCAAGCATCGCTCGCCATGGCCACTCAGCCGCTTGGCTACGATTCACCAAGCCTAGCTCGCCAAGGCTACTCAACGCTTGGCCGCGACTCGCTAGGCATCGCTCGCCAAGGCCACTCAGCCGCTTGGCAGCACGACTCGCCAGGCATCGCTCGCCATGGCCACTCAGCCGCTTGGCTACGATTCGCCAAGCCTCGCTCGCCAAGGCTACTCAATGCTTGGCCGCGACTCGCTAGGCATCGCTCGCCAAGGCCACTCAGCCGCTTGGCAGCACGACTCGCCAGGCCTCGCTCGCCAAGGCCACTCAGTCGCTTGGTTGCGATTCGCCAGGCCTCGCTCGCCAAGGCTTCTCAGCGCTTGGCTGCGACTCGCCAGGCCTCGCTCGCCATGGCCACTCGCCAGCTGGGCTCGACACCGAATCTGGTTTTGAAACCAACATCGATAGCCTATCGAACAAATGCAACTTTTGCATGAATGGCTCGACAACGACTTGTCTTCGGACTCGACATGCTTCAGATTTAGCTCAACCGTCGCATCGTATTGCCTCAAAGCCTGACCGGCCCTCAACTCTAGCCTTGCTTCGGCTCGGCATCGGGGTAACTTCGGCCTTGCCTCAGCTTCAGCTTTGGCTTGGCCCCGGCCTTTGCCTTGGCTTCGGCCTTGGCTCGGCCATGCCCCCCCTCTATGACGGCATCCGGTCTCACTCTTTATTCTAGGCTATGTTCTCTGTCCATGTTGGTATTCGGTGATTAACATAAGGCTTGTCTCTTTCTCTCAAGTTATGTCGATGCAATGGCTATGTTATTGGCCTTAATGCACTTCATTTTGTGATGATATATTGCTTCAGTATACTTACTTTAAAGTGTTCGCCAAAGTCTAATGTAGACTATTGATTCAATCTACATTGTTTTGTAGATGTATCAAGGCGAGGTTGAGTGTTTGTTGGATTGTGCAACAACTCACACGATTTTGAGGAATCGGCAATTGTTTTTGGATTTTTTGCCAAGAGAATCATCGTTATCTACGATGACAGGAACCAGACCCATCATTAAGGGTCCCGGCACTGCTCAATTCTTATTGCCAAATGGCACTGAAATTCGGGTAGCGGACGCTCTATATGCGCCTAAGGCGCCAAGAATCTTGCTAGCTTTCAAGGATGTGCGTGACAACGACTATCACCTCAGCACTTATGTTGAAGATGGAACTGAATATCTATTGATCACCTCCACTGAGAATCTACGCACTCGCATTGTGGAGAAATGTAAGCGCGTTCGAAATGGCATGTATTTCACAACCATTCGAGCCAATGAATCCCATGTTGTTGTCTTATGCGATTCAGATGCTTACAAGCTTTGTCATGAGAGACTCGGTCATCCGGGTCGTGATCTGATGATTCGTATTTTGAAATGCTCCCACGATCATCCATTTTTCAGATCACAGAAGCAAAAAGGAAACCAGAAAACTGGACACAACCGAGCCGACGTCGTGCAAGGGCGCCTTGGCCTCGGTTTGGCCGCCATGCCGTCGCCGGCAGCCTCTCGGCTCCAAGGAGAGGTTCGGCCTCCTCCTGCTTCTCATGCTTCTGTAGTGATGTCTAATGCTCATCGTTCGTTTTACAAAGCTTGTTCACTAGCAAAACTTCAAGCAAGACCATCTTTTGCTATTGATAATAAACAGAATATTCCGTTCCTACAACGAATACAAGGTGATATTTGTAGACCTATAACACCAGAATGCGGACCATTTAGATATTTCATAGTTCTGGTTGATGCGTCAACGCGTTGGTCACACGTCGCGTTGTTGTCCACGAGAAATGCTGCATTTGCTAAACTCCTAGCTCAGATCATTAAGCTTCGGGCTCACCACCCGGACAATCCGATTAAGTCTATCCGACTGGATAATGCTGGAGAGTTTACGTCAAAGTGTTTTGATGACTATTGCATGTCAATTGGGATTGAAGTTGAACATCCTGTACCCCACGTTCATTCTCAGAACGGTCTTGCAGAAGCCGCCATCAAGAGACTTCAGCTTGTAGCTCGTTCTCTCGTTATGGCCACTAACTTGCCGGTTTCGGCATGGGGTTATGCAATACTACATGCAGCTATGCTTATTCATCTACGACCCACAGATAGACAACCATTTAGTGCGTACCAGTTGGTAACTGGTTACGAGCCTGATATTTCGCATCTGCGTACTTTTGGTTGTGCCGTATATATGCCTATCATGCCTCCACTGCGTACCAAGATGGGTCCACAACGACGATTAGTTATTTATGTTGGATATGAAGCACCAACTATTGTCCGCTACATAGAGCCTATGACAAGTGATCTGTTTACTGCAAGATTTGCAGATTGTCACTTTGATGTGACATCCTTCCCGCCGTTAGGGGGAGATGGGGCCACATCTGTCCCTAGTGAACGTTAGGAATTGACGTGGTTCTCTCCCACTATGTCTCATTATGATCCCCGTACGTCTCAGTGTGAGACCGAAATACAACGCATATTGGAACTACAAAAGGTTGCGAGATTCGATGCCCGACTCCTTTACTGATATTGCGAAAGTGACAAGATCAACTATACCTGTTGCGAATGTACCTGCAAGGTTCAACATTCCTCGCCACGCGCGAGCACGCGCCGCCGGTCCCGGACCCGCAGCCCTAGGTGTCGTCGGCAGCCTAGGCTCGGCACCTCCAAGTGGAGGGCCGACGTCGACTTCGGATCCTCCTAGAAAGAGGGGGAGACCAATCGGTTCCAAGGACAATGTACCTAGAAAGAGGGCATGTGTCCAGGCACAAAGCGATCCGTTCTTCATCGATACTGTGACGTCGTCACACGAGATTGTCTCCGACTATACCTATGTCCAAGAATCAACTCTGAATCATCTGGGGGACGCCTCAGACTCACCGTTGATGTTGGAGAACAAGGAAATCTCACTAAACTACTTATGCATGCACAATCTTATGGAAATGAATTCCATGTATATCGATGATGCATTCGCCTACGCCGTTGCTCAAGAAATCATTGACGACGACGATATGGAACCCTGCACTATTGATGAATGTCAACGTAGAGCGGATTGACCGAAGTGGGAAGAAGCAATCCAGGCTGAACTAGACTCTCTAAAGAAAAGGCAAGTATTCGGACCGGTTGTGCCTACACCGCCGAACGTGAAGCCTGTTGGACATAAATGGGTCTTTGTCAGAAAGCGCAATGAGAATGGTGAAGTCCAGCGATATAAAGCTCGACTCGTGGCGCAAGGTTTTTCTCAACGCTCTGGAATTGATTATGAGGAGACGTATTCTCCTGTCATGGATATTATTACCTTCCGATACTTAATCAGTTTAGTAGTCTCAGAGAGACTCAATATGCAGCTTATGGATGTTGTAACAGCGTATCTTTATGGGGATCTAGATACGGAGATGTACATGAAAGTGCCAGAAGGACTTTCGTTACCCAAGTCAAGTGAGCAAAAACCACGAAGTTCATTTGCTATCAGGTTGAGACGATCTCTATATGGACTCCAACAATCTGGTAGGATGTGGTACACACGGTTAAGTGATTACTTGGTTGGGAAAGGATACAAGAATGATGAGTTGTGCCCTTGTGTGTTCATAAAGAGAACAAGTTCAGGATTTTCCATTGTAGCCGTCTATGTTGACGATATGAACATCATTGGAACTCCGAATGATATCAATGAGACCGCAAGCTACTTGAAATCTGAATTCGAGATGAAAGATCTGGGAAGGACTCGGTTTTGCCTAGGCTTAGAACTAGAGCACCGAAGTGGTGGAATCTTTGTACACCAATTTGCATATGTCTGATAGATGCTCAGGCGATTTAACATGGACAAAGTAATGCATCCTACAGGCACTCCCATGGTCGTTAGAAGTCTGGATATCAACAAAGATCCCTTTCGTCCGAGAGAAGATGACGAAGAGGTCTTGGGAGCTAAATATTCATATCTTAGTGCAATTGGAGCTTTGTTATACCTAGCTCAGTGTACTAGACCAGACATTGCTTTCTCGGTGAACTTGTTAGCTAGATTTAGCTCTGCGCCAACACAACGTCATTGGGTTGGAATCAAGAATATCTTATGATACCTTAAAAGAACCCTTGACATGGGCTTGTATTATCGATACACTCATCAGGATTTGGCACCTAGTCAATCCCTTGCATCCAACGGCACAAACCATGGCTCGAATCACCACCGATTAGCTGCCATGAACGGCCTCAGCTCGGCAGTATCTTGCTCCGCCGCCACAACAGGCCGCGGCTCGGCTATCCGCCATACTATAGCCATATCCGCCACCGTACTCGAACCCGAGGATGCCAAGACGTGGTCTCGGTACGGATTCGGCACTACCCCCTCCTACTCAGATACACCAAATGATGTGATGGTAGGATTTGCTGATGCTGGATATTTGTCTGATCCACACAAAGGACGTTCCCAAACCGGTTATGTTTTCACCATTGGGAATACAGCGATATCTTGGATATCAACCAAGCAAACCCTTGTTGCTACCTCCTCGAACCATGCTGAGATTATTGCACTACATGAAGCAGTCAAAGAGTGTGTTTGGCTTCGCTCAGTTATATCTCACATTTCGCCTAAGTTCTTCTACAATCAGCAGCAGCAAGAGACTTTGAATATCCAAGTGAAGCAAGTCAGCTCAGAAGATAATGCAGCTGATCTATTCACCAAGTCTCTACCCAAATCTACATTTGTGAAGCATGTAAAGCGCATTGGTATGTGTCGCTTATCCGAACTCAAAGACTGATTGACCATCAGGGGGAGTTCTCGTCTAGACTTCAGGGGGAGTCTAGTTATGCATGTCTCACATACTTGTAGTTGGTGCGTTGTACTCTTTTCCCTTAGACTATGCTTTTATTTTTGCCCAAGAAGTTTTTGTTTGCTGGCAAAGGTTTTAACGAGGCAACAATTCATGCACCATTGAGGACGCGACACAAGGGGGAGTGTTCAAGAAAGATTAATTCCGTAACTTCCGTGGTGTGTCTTGTCCTAATAAGACTAGTAGTCTAGATTCTGTATTAGATAGGGAATCCCTGATTACCAGAGATATTTGATGTAATGCCTATATAAATGTCTTCTTATCAATCAATAAAGACACAGTTCTCCTATCATCTATTTCTCCTAGAACAGTTTGCCAATTTTTTTATATTTTATTTTGGACCAACACGATGACAAAGAAAACAATCGGAGATAAGACTGAAAGTTCAGATCAGCTACACCACTGCCAGTCTACCAAAACTATGTGAAATCATTAGACATTAGAACATCGGATTTTCAAAATCGAATAAGGTCTTTTACCGTTTCCTACATTGCCAATGTAGTATTGAACTATTGATATAGAATTGTCCTAGCGAAGCCAACCAATTGTACTACCCAAGTAGTTACCACCATGAGAAAACAAAAACAACAACAAAAAAATTTCCTACATACCAGTTTGTAAATAGCTATACATTTACAAACTACATACCAGTGTAGTATTGATACAGAATTGTCCTAGCAAAGCCAACCAATTGAGGAAATAAAAAAAAAAGTAAACTAGTATCAAGACCATTGTACTACCCAAGTAGTTACCACCATGAGGAAACAAAAACAACAAAAAAAAAATTCCTACATACCAGTTTGTAAATAGCTATACATTTCAGATTCTGATAAGCAAACAAAAACTTTAATTATCAACTCATAGAGTCCCATTAACCTTAAAAAGTTACATTAAATCCTCTCTGGTGCAACCAGTCTATTTCCCAGATAAGCAAACAAAAACTCATCGAAGCTTATTTTGTAGACCCAATAAACTTAACATCTTTCATGTGATCCACAAACCCAGGAGGAGTTGGAACATAGAACGTTCATGTTGATTCTGGAATACAAACTCTTGGATAGGGAATCATATCCGGCCCAACTGTAAGCAACTTGTCTCTGGTCGCTTTATACTTGGCAGCAAGAACCTTGTCATTAGGGCATTCATGTGTTCTGTGCTGTTTACTGCTCTTACAAATGGAGCAATACTTCACCTTAAGCACTGGATTGCTCCCACCACAAAATGTACAAGCCCACTTATCCTCGTTAAACACATTACCACATCCACAAACTAATTCATAGCGAGGATCAAAAGTTGCACCCTGTGGCACACGGCGGAAGTAAGGACAATTAGTAGGGTGGTGTACCTTGTAACAAACCCGACAAGGCACGTAAGGGCAATACGAATAAGGGGGGTGCTCCTTAGAGCACTCCTTGCAAAGCACACATGGTCTCTCGTCTTTAGAAGGAACTTCATCCAGCACAACACGACTAGGAATTGTTTGATTGCAGTTCACCGTAGAACCCTCATAGTCAGGGCGCAATGGTCCATTGTTCATAGAAGCACCTTCAACAGCCACCACTCCTCTATACTCGTAACTGAAGTCATCAGAAGTATAGGTGCCTGCAGATACCCATGAAAGATAGGAAAATAAGTGTGGTATTCACAACTGAATTCAATTAATAGTTTAGCAAAAACAGTTAATTAAGTACTGGGATATCACTTTAGCAAACGCTACATAAAATATGGGAATTAATTCGAGAATCTATTAAGCCAATGACACAAACACCACGATATAACAGGCGCTAGAAAGCACATAGTAGAGAAAGCAATCTCAGAATTATTAAATCCAAAACACAAGTTCAATAGCAAGCAAGCTTGATGAAAGAGGAAAAGAAATCTCTCTCAAGAACTAACAAAAAGTACAATATAGCGGCAATATTTTCACAATTATTAGTATTATTCAAACACAGGAAACAAATTAATTAACTGAACGGGAACAAACAAAAACACAAGACAGAACCTGAATAAGCAGATCCTCCGCTGGTTTTGGAACTGAACGATTTCCTTGTATCTGAAAGAAGATTCCAGATCAGTACAAAAACAACTTTCAGATCTGATATTGAAGGTAACATATATTTTTGATGATTTCAATCTTAATTTCAACAAAAACCCAGTAATAGGGTCCCTTGAGAAGAACAAACTGTTGTAATTTCGGAAAATATACGATGAAGATTTGAAATTTCCCAATAATTGAGAAATAAGGATACAATATATATATATATATATATATATATATATATATATATATATCGTCTTTCGGATTAGGGGTCATCATTAAGCCCACGGATCAAGTGGGCCGATGGAGGCCCGCAAGCCCGATGGACTTCAAGCCCGGCCCGGCCCGTCTAAAAGCCCGCTTAAGCCCGGGCCCGGTGGGTAGAGGGCCGGGCTTAGTTTAGGGGTTAGAAACTCGGCCCGGCCCGTAGGCCCGGCCCGTTAAGAGCCCGTCAAGCCCGCTCCATCAAAAGCCCGTAAAGCCCGGCCCGTAAAGCCCGTTAAAATCCATACCTCAATAATTAAAGAATAAGTTACCCCCATATAGAGTTATTTTATATTTTTGACACATTAATATATTAATTAGATCTTTATTTTCACACACTTTAATGGATATTCACACTTCACTAGCACAATATGGATCATCTTTTTTATTAAACTCATTTATTTTATCATTTAAGTTCGTTAAAAATAATTATTATATTAATATTTTTAAGAATTTTAAATTATAGTCTAAAAATCACGAAGTAAACATATCATCGATCGAGGCTTTAACTTTGTCGGATTTAAGTTATTTTTTTACCGTCATCGTATTTCATCATAACGATCAAATTCTATTTCATAAAAATTTTCAAAATTTGACTTCTTTTATATAGTTGTTTTGAAAAGTTGTACACTTGAGTATAATCTACTAATCAAGTTATACCACATTAGTAAGCATGTTGTCATTATAATGGCTAAATTCACAAAATGAAAATTTTGACCGTCTAATGTGATCGTTATAGTTAAATATGAGTAGAGGAGAAAAATCAACTCGTTTCGTGAACGTTCGATACTCGATCGAAACGGTCAACCATATTTTCATAAAACTTATCACACGAAAACGCTATTAGGTACCTTTAGATGACTTTGTTTCGTCGACTCTTCCAAACATTAAACTCTTAAATAAATGAGACGTAATCAGCCATGTAAAAATTTGGGAACGTTTACCTCTCGATACTATGGCTCCCCATAGAGAGATATAAGTTTAAATAAGGTTGACCGCACCGATCGGGGTTCTAACTTTGTCGGATTTAAGTGATTTTTTTACTATCACCGTATTTCATCATAACGATCAAATTCTATTTCATAAAATTTTTCAAAATTTGACTTCTTTTATATAGTTGTTTTGAAAAGTTGTACACTTGAGTATAATCTACTAATCAAGTTATACCACATTAGTAAGCATGTTGTCATTATAATGGCTAAATTAACAAAATGAAAATTTTGACCGTCTGATGTGATCGTTATAGTTAAATATGAGTAGAGGAGAAAAATCAACTCGTTTCGTGAACGTTCGATGCTCGATCGAAACGGTCAACCATATTTTCATAAAACTTATCACACGAAAACGCTATTAGGTACCTTTAGATGATTTTGTTTCGTCGACTCTTCCAAACATTAAACTCTTAAATAAATGAGACGTAATCAGCCATGTAAAAATTTGGGAACGTTTACCTCCCGATACTATGGCTCCCCATAGAGAGATATAAGTTTAAATAAGGTTGACCGCACCGATCGGGGTTCTAATTTTGTCGGATTTAAGTGATTTTTTTACCATCACTGTATTTCATCATATTTGTTATGATTGTATTTATTATGATTGTATTTGTTATGATTGAATTTGTTATGATTGTATTTTAATATGACAACTATATATATATATATATATAGGCGTGGGGATGAGCCTCCCGGTTATGAACCGGGTTCCAAACCCTTTTTTGAAAAATAATATCGGATATTTATTTATTTTAATTAAAGCCCGGCCCGGCCTCAAACCGCCGTGGGCCATTCGGCCCGGCCCGCAAAAGCCCGTTAAGCCCGCCGTATATTGAAGGGCTTGGATCCTAGAAATTTTTAAAAAGCCCGGCCCGGCCCGGCCCGCTATTTTTAAATTACATTGTAAAGCCCGGCCCGGCCCGCTCCAAGCCCGTTATGAATGGGCCGGGCTGGGCCCGGCCCGGCCCGTTGACGACCCCTATTTCGGATGAAATAAAAAAAAAAAAAGAGGAAAATTGCATACCCGGAGAATAGGCTCTGTGAGTCTCCAAGAAGCGGGATAGCTTTCTCACATCTCTCTCGTCGGTTACAGCCATTCTTAGGGT